>CM060477.1:27582037-28022037 GCA_030544235.1 Lepturacanthus savala | reverse complement strand
AATGAAAACTGTTAAAACATTGTTTTACTAAAGTTTATCCACTCGTTTTTTTTTTTCCTTTTTCCTGCAATTGGATGTTTGAGCTTCTTGTTTTCCATATTCAATTGCTGCTCGTTGGATGGATCTGATGGGCGGAGACTATGGGCATGATTTATGACATCACAAATAGTTCAGAAGCCAATCGTGGGCCAGTGTTCAACTTATCGAGTATGATGTGGAAATTTGGAATCTCTGTACTCTAAATATGTTCCTGTAAAATTTACAGCAACAGTTTTCCAGAAAGTTATTCTAATTACAAATTTTACAGAAGAAGCACCAGACTTCTGTTTAAAGTAGTGTGCCTTTACTGTAAATTAATAATAATACAAAAAATTAAATTCTGTTATTTCAGTTGTTTTAGAGTATTGGGTGATTTATTGTAAAAAGAAAATCAATTAAATGCCATTTGAAATAACAGCATTTAATTGATTTTGATTTAATTTTGATTGATTTTGAGTTGTACAGTATTTGGTGATTAATTGTACAATAAAATTCAATTAAATAGTTATTTCACCTGCATTTACAGTGAAATGCAGGTGAAATAGTCCTAACCCTACAGTTAATTAGGTGATTAACTGTAAAATAAATTAGAATAAAATAAATACTGTTATTTCAATTGTATTTACAGTCTAAGAAATATTTGCTATTTTGTTTTCTTCTATAATCTTAGCTAGTGGGAGTATGTTAATGTTGAATTGTAGAGGACCCAGAATTCAACCTTGGGGGACCCCACAGGTAATGTCTGTATGTTCAGATGTGTAGTTACCTATGAACATGAAGTCTTGTGTATATGTTGCCGTTTTAATTTAAATTAAAATGTACTGACGCTGCTATAATACAATAATATCCATGTTAAAATCACAGAAATGTATTATGATGGAGTTCTGTGAGTTCAATCATATGATTTTATGTAAATCCAGATTTAATTTACTAAAATCTTTATATCATACTTTTCATTAGACAGTTTATTTTTGTAATTTTATTGAAATTTTCATGTATGTTTGAAACAGGAAAAAAAAAATGTAAAATAAAAAGAAATCTGTAAAAGTCTGTGTGTTTTTTATAGTCAGGGAGACAGATGTTGTCCTCATTTAGCTGTTGGATGATGGTTGAAAACCATCAAAAGTTGATCAAACACAGTTGGATCTCTCATTATCACATCATACAACATCATTATAATAAAAAAGAATAATGCCTCTTTTCTGAATGAATTATAGAATTATATTTCTGGATGAAATATTGCTGCAGCTGCTTAAAATGTCAGCGTTAAACAAAGCGGCGGCCCTGATGGTGGGAGATAAAGGCCGGAGGCAGCCGCTCTGTCTCTGTGTAAACTTCAGCGGCTGCAGAGGAAGAGACGGATCCTCACGGACGGCATCTCCGAGGAGACTGCCGCCTCATCGCCATGGCCCTGAGCCTCGGAGAGACATCTGATCTGAATCCAATCACGGCAGCCGTCTGTGTGCACTCCGTGAACAGCAGCCGCCCAGGAGACCAGCGTCCGATGGCCTCTCTGTCCACACCAATCTGATGCAGATCCATCTGGACCCTTCTGCTGCTGCTGGCCCCGCCCATCCTGGAGCTCTCATGACCTCTGTGCATATAGGTTGTATATAGGTTAGGTTATATTATATAAGAAGAAGAATAGAAACTTGTGTTTGAGCTCTCACATGAACACACACTTTTCAGGAATAAAGTTTATGGAGATAAAAGGTGCAACAAAAAGAGTTGAGTATGACATTAATTAGAATAACAGAAATAATATTCAAATATCATTATATTATAATGGTACATTAGTGGATTATGGGTGTTATTGATGAAAGAAGGAAAGAGAAGCTCAATGAGCTCATGAGGTCCTGGAGGTATAAACCTATAGCAGCATAATCATGTTCTAGTTACCTTCTTTAAAAAGGAAAGTTTTTAACCTGCTCTTAAATGTAGGAAGGGTGTCTATCCCTGCCTCTCATTTTGATTTTAGAAATTCTGGGAACCTCTAATAAGGTGGGATCTGGGGTGGATGATACGGAAAAATAAGATCCTTAAGATAGGATGAAGTCTGACCATTAAGAGCTTTGTAGGTGAGGAGGAGGATTTTGATTTTATTCTTGATTTCACAGGGAGCCAGGGCAGAGAGGTTAATACTGGTGAGATATGATCCTTTCTTCTAGTGCCTGTACGTGCAGCAGTATTCTGGATCAGCTTGCAGTAATCCAGCCTGGAAGTAACAAATGAATGGACAAGCTTTTCTGCAGCTTTTAGAGACAGCAAGTGTTGGACCTTTGCTATGTTGCATAGGTAAAAGAAGGCAGTCCTAGAAATGTATTTAATGTAGGCAGTGAATGACATATCTTGATCAAAGATGACTTCCAGATTTCTCATATTGGTGCTGGAGGCCAAGCAAATGCTGTCCAAAGCAGCTACACTGTAAATTGTAATAAGTTCACTTTACTTAACAAAACTAAGGAAACCGATTGCCTCAAAATACCCAAGTAAAGGAGATGAGCCATTCTAAGTTGATAAAGCTGAAATTAACTGTGTTTAGGCAACTCAAACAATGTTAGTAAACTTAAGTGCAGTTGACTCAAAATCCATAATTAGGGTTAACTACAAAATATAAGTTCAGACAACTCATACAATACAAGTAAACCTGAGTATAGTTAACTCAACATAATTAGTTACATCCACTATAAAATGTGAGTTTAGGTTACTTAAACTTACAAATTAAGCAGTACTCGTAAAAATAAGTTAACCTTACAAGTTTATTAGCATTCACTTTACTAAGAAAATATTAGGAAACCGATTGCCTTGACATGCTCAAGTAAGCTGAACTTAAAGTGATGGAACAAAGAAAGACAACAGTTTGAATACAGTGCAATGTTTAATACCTTTTTTGTTTTAGTTCGAACACATGAAATAATATGGTCCAGGCTGAAAAGCTGAGGTTTAACTTACACAGGGGTTGTAAGGAACACAGGCAGTCCATGGATCAATGGTGACCCTCAGAGACATTTCCGATGACCCACTGAGTAAAGGTAGCATGAAATGCATTACATTTGTTCATCATTCCAATACATTTTAACACAAGTCTGTTTCCAATGAACCAAGTGCATGACTGCAAAATAAAAACTTTAAATAAATTTTTCAACTGCTTATGCAACTGTACTCTGATGTTTGAAACAGCTCCTGCTAAAACTGCTCAGAGCTTTTGGATTTAAGGAGATAACTGGCTAATGCACCAGCTGTTGGTCATCAATATCACCACAATTATGTCACTACCAACGCAACATTATGAACATAAAACAATTGGTCATCTGAAAGGATGATTAAATTCCTTCCCACAAAAAAAAAAGATCAAACAAAAAAATAAAACAAAACAAAAATCACTTTTCCAATAAGGGTAAAAGGTACACAAGATGTCATCTTACATTCATTTCTGTCATATTGATTCATTGCATCAGAAGATTTTTGAGTGACTGTATTTTTGGCTTCAGGGATTTATGTCCCAGTGAGAGAAGCACCCTTTGAATGAAGTCAAAGGTGTACTTCAGTTGTGGAGGGTATTCCAAATTCAGGGCATAAATAAGTCCAAAGAGCATGCAAATGGCATGTGGAAGATTATAAAGATCATCCATCGCAATTTCTCCTTCCAGAATTATCGCGGTACCTGTACACTGAAGATACAGTGAATCGGTGGAGATCTGTTCGTCCTCAGGCACGATGGTCAGGATTCCAATGGGGACGGCAGAGATGCCTGGCTCATCGGAGTCCTAACAATAATATCAACAATACAGCCACAATTACATGTCAGATGTCACCTTGAATTTCTAAGGCAGAAAATAACTTAAGCTATCAAAGTAACACAGAGAGCAGAATTAAATAGAGAGGAAATTCTGGGGTGTAGACAAAAAACGTAATAGAGATGACTTACAAAGCATGTCTTGAAGAAGTCTGTGTCCTCATCTCCAAGGATGACAGGAAGGCCACGGAGGACTGCTGTTCGCTTCGCAGTAACATCTGTACTCTGAAAAATCACATACAACACACATCACTCCTGTGGTCATGGAAAATCAAATAATACCTCTGCACACAAAATGGGGTAGCAATTTTTGTTCCCCACATGATCAAAAATGTATTTTACTTAATATCTGAGAAACTTACCTCTGATGTGAGTTGTTGAAGGTACTTTTTAAGTTTCCGGCCAACACTTCCCCCCTTGGTGTTGAAAATCTCAAAGAAACGAGGAGTGTATTTGTCAAGTTCTTTGTAGAATTCGGAATTCAGGTTTTTGGTTGTCAAACGACAGAACTCTGCAAGAATCTAAAGGAAAAATATGACAAATTACTACTCAAGTTGTAGTCATCTTAGAAATAGAACAACAAGACAAGACAAAAACAAGAAACCCCTTGTTTTTTAGAGGCAAGTGCATAATAACTAAAACATGCGTATAAGATAAGAGTTTTAGATTACCTGACCCTCCATAAAGAGTGCCGGCCACCTTTCCATCATGTCCTTTACTGAAGGCTCAGAGTTCACCAACTCTTTTCTTCTCAAAGCAAAGGTTGAGTCCATGTTTTTGGTTATTAGAGCACTACATGGACGACGTTGCTTCATCTCCTCTACAAGTTCCTTTTGTTTGGATTCCATACTGATCTCATCTTCACCATCAGGGAAATTGGGTAGATAATTGGTTTCAAACCGTTTGGGTCTCTTGATCCTCCTCTGAGGAGTTTCGCCTCTTCTTTTCCCTTGATTTATGGCTACATCTGTACATCCAGCTTGACGCAGTTTGGTACGATAGTTTCCCATTTTGAACTTAATGCTATTTTTCCATCCATTACATCCAGTGACAGAGCCTGGTTCAATGAGGCATGGGTGCTTTTGAATCAGTGCTGTTGCAACATCATTGAATTCTTCATCGCAGGGATAAGCCTTGAAGGTGTAAATTGCCTCAGCAAGTTTTTCAAGTATCTCGTGCTTCATGTCCCTGGGTACTTGTAGATATGTCTTGTCTCTCATATACTGAAGATTCCCCTGGCGTAATCTGTACTCTATGTCAACAGGAAAATTGGGAATTTCAAAGGTGTCTGGCCATGGAGACCGAGAAAGGGATGACCGACTTTCAGGGGAGAAATGAAGGATCTCGGTGTCATCTGTGCTGGCTGTGCTTGGTGTGGGGGTTGAAACCAGGGTGATTATCTTTAGAGTGGGTTTGTCAGGCAGGTCAGTAATGTCAGTGAGGTTGACAAGGGCGTTATTAAAATCTGGATCCTCATACTGGAGGGAGAATTTGTACTGAAGACCCAACTTTTCCTCAAGCTGTTCAACAAGTGCGTCAAGTGTCTGGGGTTTCCCAGAAAGTGTAATCTTCCTGATGTCATTGTCATGGACAATTATCCTTAGTGTAGTCCTCATCTCCATTG
Source organism: Lepturacanthus savala (assembly GCA_030544235.1). Lineage (NCBI taxonomy): Eukaryota > Metazoa > Chordata > Actinopteri > Scombriformes > Trichiuridae > Lepturacanthus > Lepturacanthus savala. The sequence goes on along the minus strand of CM060477.1, from coordinate 28,016,578 downwards.
TTTGCTTTGATTCTACAGAGGGTGTAAATAAATATCAGTTGGGTTATTTCATAACACTTGACATCAAAATCTTCAGCATCTAATCAGCACAAAATATAATGCCTAAGGGTAACAAATGTCCTGCCCCTGATTCTGTAGGCTGCCAAAGGAAAAGGGTCATTCAGATCAGAGAGCATATTGACTGACATATGACAAATGGATGATACATGACTGCATAGTTCATAAGAACGCAGATGCTCATTAAACCAAGATGTCAAATGTTTGCATACAAACAAGACATTACTGTTAATGACAAGGATGTTGTGAATTTGCCTAAACTCAGGTAGGCATGAACAAGCACCAACAGACACAATCATATCTGGACTGTATTTGACACCATCAATGCTCACAGATGATGCTACAAGGACTGTGTTCTGAGATGCATACCTCTGTTTCAACAAGTTCTGAATATTCTCAGGTAAAGATGAAACCAAAGAAAGTGTCACCTTGTCTATTTGGATGGATGGCTTGAAAAATGAGGAGGAATCCACATGATATGCCATCATTCTCTGATGGCGGACAGCCAGAGTTTGTGGGACATTTTTGAAGTTTTTTGTATTGTGAATGACTTGTTTGAAGAATTTATGCTTGCCCTCAAAGCGCATTGTCCACATATCCCGGAGCGGCCCATACATCCTAATCAACTGTGGATAATGCTCCACATAGTGGTGCTTTGGACGCAATGTGAAATGAGGAAATACTGTTAAAAGTAAACCTCTGTGCTCTGAGATTTTGGCATCAAGGTAGTCAATAGAATCTTCTGTTAGTCTGAATGATGCTGACAGTTCCAAGATGTCCTTCAAAAGCATTAAAATTTCCCATGTTGGATCATTCTCTGGGACATCAAAACCAATCATAAGTGGAAGGAGTCTTGTGAGTGTCCAGTTTTCATGGCTGTTACCGCCAATTGTACCTCTAGCAGCAAAAGTAGCTGGGATAATCTGAGGCTGATCAGTCCTGTCAGTGTATTTGTAAGGAAAGTTTTTGATGACTTTGTTCAATGACTCAAGCGTGACGTACTTCCTGGAGATCAAGTCATTAATGCATAAAGACATCTCAACAGGGATGATACCTTCCAAGAGGTCATGCATTATGTCAGGTGGAAACCCATTGATAGTGTGGAAATATTCCAAATTGTCACTTAAAACACAAGGACCTTTCACACCATACTCTTTCACCAGATTTGGATTCTCTAAAACTTCAGAAACTTGCCTGTCATGATCCTGGCTGGTTCTGCACTCAAATGCTCCTCATCTGACCTCTTTTTGCTGGATGTCACTCTTTTTTGCCATGCAGAATCGACAGGGGTGCTGCACAGTGAAACTCTCCTGAAAACCAGAAAAAGAATGAGCACCTAGGTTATCAGCTGACACGTAGAGCACAGTTCCTTTCACACATTCACCTAACTGCTCAACATAGACACCGTGTTTTTCTAGAGTGACTAGGTCTTGAAGAAGTGGGTGAAGGACAGCTGCATAGCCATGCTGTTTGAGTGCACTTGCTTTGCATAACATTGCTAGCTGAATAGAGTGGAGAGAAGAGCGATGTTTTGAGGGAAGATTGGAAAGAACCCAATAGATACCACACAGCTTGTGTTTCTTCTTGGAAGTGCCCAGAGGATTGGCTATCTCAAATTCATCAATGTAAAGTCCAAGCACAATCCTTAAAGTCTCAGTCTTAAAAAAATCATTTCCGCGATAATGAGTGCCATCTCTGTAAGTGTTGAATCCATCAATGGTGCACTCATGTCTGAGAATTTTTTCTAGAACATCAGCCCTGTTTAATAGTGTTTGTAACATTTTCAGAATTGGCACATAAGAAAGTGACTGTAGGTCTTTTGCAAGCTTGTATTCAACTGGCATGACCATAGGAAATTCCCTCTGAAAATATGAGGTTCTTTTACTGGCTGTGGAGAGTGACTGGTCAGCATCAGTCATTTTCAAGAACAAGTTATTCACTTTGACAGCATTCAAAATCTTTCTCATGACTGAATCGTCACCAACACCATGTTCATTGAGAATTTGCTGAATGGCATTATGTAGAAGGGGCTCTGAGAGAAGAACAAGCTGGTTAAGTTGTTGAATTACCTCCTGTATTGCCATGTCAGATAAATGCCTGTAGTTTAAGAAAGAGTGAGGCTAAATTGTGCTCAAGTTGATGCTGTAAGTGATCTAAATTTTCCATTTGAGCTTCTTCCTCATTTTCATCTTGGTCTGTAGGATCACTAGAAAAATCCTCAAATTCTTGTACATCCAGTGGCATACCTGGATCTGCATTGTGAAATGTGCTGCGCACAGCAATGTCAGGCTTCAACCGCTTCTGACTGGGAAGTCGGTGCTCTTTGCATTTATGAGCATTAAATGTTGAGTAGACATTGCTTTCAAAAATGCAATTTTCATATGGACACTTCACACTTTCCTTATTTTTGAGATGTTGGCGCAAATGGGATAAAAAGGTTTGTTCCACGCAGGGTTCTTTGAAAGTGCAGAGAGGGCAATGGAATATGACAGGGATTTCATCAATTCCACTTCTTTGTCTGTCATGAACTTCATGGGAGTGATTTCTTGTTAAATGCACTTTTAAAGCATTAAATGACTTGAATGAACAAAGACAATCTGTGTGGAGGCATGGAATAGGAGTAGTTCTGGCATAGCTTCCATGTTTTAAGCGATAGTGCTTGAATAGTTGAGCCCTTTTTTCAGAAGAAAACAAGCAGTATTTACACTTCCATTGCATAGCTTAGTTTCTGCCCTCAGACACCTACAAAAGAAACATAACCAATCAGTTATTAGTTAGTTATTAACAAGCACAGATTTAGCTATACAGAATCTAATTTTCTAAAATGCCACAATTTTTGTTAAAGTGGAAAATTGGCGAAATCATTTTCTTTTGCATTTTCAATATCACAATTAATCAATTGTTAGCCATCCCTTCCCAAAACTATTATGTCACACTATCTGTCAACTAGTGATGGGAGTTTCAGCTCTTTTTAGTGAGCCGTATCATTGGCTCAGCTCATTAGTGAGAATAAAAAATGGCTCTCTATTTTACAACTCACACCTTTTGTAATTCAGCCAAATTTAGCGCCGTTTTGACTTGAATTGTACAAAACACTAAAATCTGTGGTTACAAATTTTAATAAAAATTATAACACTAAAACCACCAATTTAAAATTAAAACCCTAAAACTACTGATTTAAAATTAAAATAGAAATTAACACTATAAACAATGATCCAAAATTAATATAAAACACTAAAACCACTGAAAAAACCTTTCTTTAAAATAAAGAAAAAGTTAAAAAAAAAAAAAAAAAAAAAAAAAACGGCTCGCAGACAGACGCTCCCATCGTTCACTTTTTGAACCAGCTCGTTCGCGACCGACACATCGCTATTGTGAACCTAAAATGAGCCATGAACAAATGCACGAACACTTTTTTTGTTTAACCAAATGCTAAGAAATTAATTACATGCTTGCCGAATTGAAGAGCAGTCTATATAAAATCAAGAGTTGCTTTTTGAACCGTTAATAAGCCGGCCGTGTTTACTGAAACTCTAGTTATCTCTCAATCATTACCTGGAAGGCTAGCAAACTTTAGCTTTCACATGCTAACGTTTTACACGACATAACATTACCTGGTGGGTTAGCAAACTTTAGCTTACACATGCTAACGTTTTACATCGCGTATCATTACCTGGTGGGCTAGCAAACGTTAGTGTGCTAGCGAACTTTCGCGCTCACATGCTAACCGACGGAGGACCGACTCCCCGCAACTTGTCACAACTTCAACTAACTTCAACTTACCGTGACACTGCACCTGCCGCCTCTCGTGTCCTTTCCCGGTTGATGGAGACTGGAGAGTCCAGTTGGCGCCTCATTCAGTTCCACGCGGTCAGGTCCCAACCGTCTCAGCTTGTCGTCAGCGTGCAACTGCGCATGTGTATTCAAGACGAGAGACGCCGAGAGCTGGCGGTAGTTTCCGAGTTTCTCCGGGTTTTGCAGACGCTTCTTATTCACTCATATTTCAAAGTAGAGTTAACTTGCAATGTCAAGTTTGTTTACTTGCCTCAGTAAAAAGTTATCTTAACTACATTTAAGCGAGTAGAGTCAACAGAATAAGCTGAACTGAGTTCAGATTACTTTTTTTTAAAAGTAACCTATACTATTACATTTTACAGTGTATATCACTGGATATTGAATTTCTGAGGTCAACTTCAGGTCATCTAGAATTTTATGTCCTTAAGACATGCTTGAAGTTTTGTTGCTGGTTGGCTGGTTAATTAACAACTACAGTTGTGTATCATCCACATAAGAATGGAAATAACTAGTGTTTCAGAATAATTATACCTAAAGGAAGCATATAAAGGGTGAAAAGTATTGGTCCGAGCACAGAACCTTGTAGAATTCCATGTATAACTGTGAAAAAATAGAAGAAACATAGTTAATGTGAATAAATTGGAAACATTCTGAGAGATAGACCTTATACCAGCGTAATGCAGTCCCTTTTATACCAATAAGAAGCTTTAATCTCTGTAGTAGGATCTGATGATTGATGGTGTTGAATGCAGCAATAAGGTCTAATGAGAATCCTTCACTAGTGACGTCTCTGTGCTATGATGCATTCTAAATCCTGACTGAAAAGCCTCATATAAACCATTCTTGTGTAGGAAGTCACACAACTGTTTGGCGAATGTTCTTTTTCCAGGATCTTGTAGATAAAGAGAATTTTAGACATAGGTCTATTGTTGGCTATAACACAGGTTTTTGTGAGGAGAGGTTTAATTACAGCTACTCTGAAGGACTGTGGTACATAGCCAGACAACATGCATTTGTTGTTAAGCATTTCCAGCATGGAGGTGCTAATAAAAGAAAACAATTTCACAACAGTTGTAATGTTAAAATACCTTATTTATGTAAAATCTAATTAAAAGTAACTGGTAAATATACAGTAATGTCCAAAATAACAGCAGTCCAACGCGATTAACCAGATTAATCCAGGTTTTTATTATATTTTTATTGCTACATGACAAACAATTTACCAGCAGGTGCAGAATATTCTTAGAAAACCAATAAAATCCAGCATTAATGATATCACGCTCTTAAGGCTATGACATTAATTAGTTGAAAGGGTTGTGTTAGAAAAATATCAGTGTCTGCTGATACTGATAGTGTCTGAGTTTACAAACTCAAAACTATTTTGTACAAACTCTTTTGTTGCTAAGATTTAGCAATCCTGTGATTAACGAAGTAATATTTAGTTTAATGACACAGTTTTTTAAGCTTCACATCTGTGCAGCATAGAGTCAGCCAACCTGTGGAACCTTTCAGCTGTTATTTCACTCCAAGATTTTTCCAACATTCATTTCTTAGTTTTATTTCAGAAACAGCATTTTTGATGTCACCCCACAATTTCTCAATTAAGGTCCAGGGATTGGGTTGGCCACTCCTTAACCTTAATGTTATTAGTTTGGAACCACATTTCAAGGGCATTTCCTCTTCAACATAAGGCAACATGATCTCTTCAAGTATTTTGATATATACAAACTGATCCATGATCCCTGGTATGTGATGAATAGGCCTGACACCACATAAGAGCAACATGTCCATATCACAATGGTTGCAGCACCATGCTCCACTGTCTTCACAGTGAACTGTGGCTTGAATTCAGACTTTAGGGGTTGTCTGATAAACTGTTTGACCCAAAAAGAACAATTTTACTCTCATCAGTCCACAAAATGTTCCTCCATTTCTCTTTCAGCCAGTTGATGTGTTGTTTGGCAAAATGGAGCCACTTCTGCACTAGCCTGTTTTTAACAGTGGGACTTTCTGCTGGTCAATTGTTTGCCATGTATGATGATAATATTTTGAACACTACTGTAAGTGGCAAATACTAAAATAAGTATAAAGTAGCGTCAAATAGAAATATTGAAATGAAATATACCTCAAATTATATTCAAGTAAAATACTTGAGTACATGAAGACGTGATCCATAGCAACAACAACAGTTCCTTTGTTTAATTTAAATATATATTTATCACTTCATCTCTGGAAGCAGCTTTTCATGCACAGAATGAAATTGAACCTGTAAAACAGGACGACTTTACAAATGTAAGACAGGAGCCATGTGAAGGAACCAGAGAGACATTTGCTTATTTATAGGATCGTCTTGTTTTTGTTTCGTTTTTTTCTTTTCGTGGCTCATTTTTCTCCGCTGATGTTTTTTATTAGTATGTTATCTGGGGGCCTGGGTATGGCATGTTAATGAGTGATGGCGGCTCTTTTTAATCTCGCCGTGTCGTCACTCTGAATGCGAGGTTATTGCCTCCATTCAGGAGATGAATGGAAAGAGGAAATGGGCCAGAGGGAAACTCATCGGGCCTCGGTTGTTCATATCTCTGTCAGAGGCCAGATGAGACGCAGCAAATAAAATAAAAAAAATAAAAAAAACACCCACTCAGACATTTCTCTGTGATCCGTGAAGGCCTCGGGGTGCACTCGCATTACTGCAATAGAGAGATTAATACAACTGTCCTGATTATCATTAGAGGGGCTGACATGGCTGGCTGAAGACTAGTTAGGAATTCCCTGCACATCAAGTCCATTTTTTCTTTTTACTTTATTTTTCCAAGATGGCGACAAAACAGTCTGACTCCATGTGAACAGCAGGGAGATTAAAAACTCAAAGGGACTACTTAATAAAAGACATTAGGTAAAATGTCTCTTTATAGCTGCAGGTGAAAAAAAAATGACCATGCAAACTAAATTTCACTTTTCACAGCAAAAAAAAAAAAAAAACTGCTCCATAATATCAAAAAATGGACCTTGGACTTCATTTTTGGACTTTTGCAAAATGAAGAACACATTGTCAGTTATCGACTTTTTCAGTGTTATCTGCTTTTTTTCTTGTCTTATGATGCAAACATAAATAAAAAATACACTTCAAAACAAGAAAAAAAATATTAAAATCTACAAGCTGCAGTTTTTTTGTTGCTAAAATATTACTTTTCAACTCAGTACTGAGGACAAAAAAATAACAAAAATTTATTTTTGGAGTTTTATTTTGAAATACAATGCACAAAAAATAAAACACATTGATAGAAATGTACTTTTTCAGTGTTTGTCTCTGCCTTTCTCTATCAAAAATGGACCATGGACCTACTTTTATTTTGAAATTCATTGCAAAAATGTAAAATATTGACAAAAATGGACTTTTTCCATGCTTGTCTCTGGCTTTTTTCAACAATCCGCTGTATTGTTGTTGTTAAAACATTACTTTTTGAACCAATACTTTATGTTTTGACACATATAGCTTGCTTAAAAAAGTATATACAGTAAAATATTAATTTGGGGGCTGCTACAGCACCCACAAAAATGGTGTTAATAAGAGAGACTCAAGCACAATTTTCATCATATGTCATAGATTTATGTTATGCAGTAAAAAGAACTCTGATTATTATACAGCAGTGTCTGTTTCTATGTGAATTCTACAACATCCAGCTCATTCTGGAACAGAGAAACAAAAGCTATAAAAAGCATCTTTCTGAGAATACTCTCTTTCTTCAGGCCGAGTGATGGATTGCTCTTCTATTTGCTTGCAAGGTGGCACACATTAACATTTGTACCTTAAAAATAAATAAATAAAAACACGTAGGTTATTTCCATAAATGCAATCATCACCACAAACCACAGACGCTTTGCTGGGAGTCCAGGTTGCTGCAGTCAGCAGGTCTGCTGGGCTCCACACGTTTAGAAACAACACGTCATGTTTCTGGGCTTTTTCACAGGAAACTCTGATATTTGAGGCTTTTTTTTTGCTTTGGACACTCAAGCGGCTGTCAGTGTTGTTTTTAGAGGACAAAAAGCTCAGGAGCAACAGCAGGAATCACAGCGATGCATGTGGAGTCCAGTCAGAACATTAAAAAACACCTGAGCCGTTAAACAAAAGGGACACAGAATCATGTACTGAGTTGTATTTTAACACTGTTGGACAGTGTGTTTATGAATATGGCTGCAACTAAAGACTATTTTGAGAGTTTAATGCTATATTGGTCATTTAAACGATTATTTGATTGGTTGTTTGATTCATAAAATGATGTAAAATATGAATCACTATTTCCCAAAGCCGAAGATTTAACCAAAAATGTCCAGACCAACAGTCCATAACCAAAACATCATCAGTGAAGACTAAAGAACCCAGAAAATAATGGGATTTGATCAGATAGAACTAGAGAATTTGGACATTTTCTAGTTTATCGATCAAAATAGTTGGCAACTAATCGATTAATCAACTAATCATTTGTTATGCTCCAGTCTAGGGGCCTAGGACATAACCTGAAAAGGCTCCATCTTCCCCAAGTCCCAAGTAGAATATAAAGAAAATGATTTATTTAAAGCAACAAATAAATGAACATATAAATATAACAAAAGTGTATAACACTGAATACTAGGGCTTAAAAATAACAAACAAAATCATCCTTTCGAGAAGGTAAGAAACTAAACTAACCAAACTAACAAAACCAATGACAAAGACTTATGTCCCTCACTAAACAGGAAAACTAAGATAATAAGGAATACCTTCCACCTGCTGATGGCGGCCATCTTGGTCTCTTATATATCAAGTATTTTCCATGTCAGCCAATCACAGGCCAGGGTGTAGGTGTTCCCACCAATGGCTGCACAGGTACGAGACACACCTATTTGCATATGAATTTAAAAGAAACAAAACACAGGACACACACACACACACACACAGCAGACTTACCACAAAGTATGCCTATAGTTATAACTCATTGAACATAGGATGCCAATGTAAGAAGGAAGATGCTTGTGCATCTTGATGTGTGGAGGCTTTATTCATCAGTAATACACCCAAGCACTTCCTGGAATTCTGGACACCCGCTCCAGAGCCTCGGCTACATATCAGAATTAGCATCAAAATTAGCATTCGTGCACAGCACGCCATGATTCATGCTAGCCGCTCTGTGAGGCTGAGGTCACCGGTTCACTATTGAATTTTCTCCTTGGACACCTGTGCACGGACACAAATGAGATTCTACTAATCTACCAATTACCTTCTCGGTTTGAGCCCATTAATATATCACCATATGTCCTGCTTTGACTTATTAAAACCCCCATTACCTGCCTGGCTGTGTGCTACAGAGCAGTCTGTGGCGCTCCCCGCCGCTTGCTGCTCTGCGGGTGGATTAGTCGTAATAAACAGGGGGAAAAGAGAGAAACTGTGGGGGTTGAAGACACGGCGCTAACATTCAGCCGTGTGAGTTGCTTTTAATGCAGAGTCTGCTTTTTGAGGTCTACTGACATTATCAAATGGATTGACATTTCAAATATTTGCAGTGCTCAGCGCCTCCAAATGTGGCGTAAGTGAAGCATGGGCCTCGTCCCCGCCACCCGCCAAGCCATGCATGGCCGTTTCATCATGGAGCGAAGAAATGAGATCCAACAGCCCCCGCGTTCAAGACCTTTTCGCAGTGCGGACAATGCAATCTGAAGAGCGGCTGCTTTGCTCTAAACAGGCTCATTGCCCTGCAAGGGCTGCAGCAGCTTTAAGTGCTAGAGGAGCAGTTTTTGGAGCATGGTGCTGAATGATTAATTCAGGTCAGAGTGGAGAAGTGAGTCTTTTCTGTTTTTAGCTGCAGCAGATATCACTCAGGCCACCGAACATCAGCCCTGTCTGACGTAGCATTGTCAGGACTGGACCAGGATTCTGGGATTCTGGATCCAAAAACCCAACTTAAAGATAAGTATCAAAGTATCAGAGTACAACAGAAAACACTCTTGATGAGGAAATTAAAAGTCACTCTACACAGAGGAAACAAAACACTTTAACTGGGAAAAACTGAAAATCACTCTCAACGAGGAAACTCAAAATCACTATTAATAATCACTCTATACAGAGGAAATTAAAAGTTGCTCCATAAAAAGGAAACAAAACTCTCAGATAACTTGAAAAAATGAAAATCAATCTAAACGAGGAAACAGAAAGTTGCTCTATACAGCGGAAACAAAAACACTCTAATAAAGATGGCTGCTGTAGTTTGTCCTTTGAACATTGGTTTCAAAGGACGGCCAAGATGGCTGCTGTAGTACGTCAGAATTAACTTCCTACATAGAAACTACTACTGTGGTGTTTGAGTAGCAGCTACTGAAAGTAGACAGCGATGCTAACTAGTTGTAGCTACTGGTTAGTAGACAGTGATGCTAACTAGTTGTAGCTACTGGTTAGTGGGCAGTGGTGCTAACTAGTTGTAGCTACTGGTTAGTAGACAGTGATGCTAACTAGTTGTAGCTACTGATTAGTAGACAGTGATGCTAACTAGTTGTAGCTACTGGTTAGTAGATAGTGATGCTAATTAGTTGTAGCTACTGGTTAGTAGACAGTGATGCTAACTAGTTGTAGCTACTGATTAGTAGACAGTGATGCTAACTAGTTGTAGCTACTGGTTAGTAGATAGTGATGCTAATTAGTTGTAGCTACTGGTTAGTAGACAGTGATGCTAACTAATTGTAGCTACTGGTTAGTAGACAGTGATGCTAATTAGTTGTAGCTACTGGTTAGTGGGCAGTGGTGCTAAGGTTTTGGATGCAGCTAATCACTAACCAACAGGAGCAGAGCCTGTGGTGTGTTTTCCTTCTTAAAGCTTGTTCAAGAAAAAAGAAAAGAAACAACAACCCTACAAGTGAACTCATTTTGCCAAATCAGATTAAGCACCGTGAGTTAACGTGTCCCGGTTCTCGCAGCGTGAACGTCTTGGAGATATTAAAAGAACGAATATTAAAATACAGACGTCCAGGTAAGACAACTGAGTCGTCTCAGCCGTAGAACACTCAAAGTGCTGATTGAGGCGTCTGCGACTGATCTAAAGTTAGCTCAGCCTCATCTGTCACATGATGACAGAGTAAAGGCTGCAGCTGCTGTCATTCTGATGACTTCTATTCTGAGCTTTTACTTTTTAATTTGTGTCTGATCCGTCCACTTGAGAACATTCAACACACCATACCACAGTGATGGGTTTCATCTGATATCAGCTCTGTTCTGTGTTTTGTACAGGTTGAAACATGACTGTATGGTGTGTTTGGCAGGTAGAGCTGCAATAATTAGTTGATTAATCAAGTAGTTGCCAACTATTAGATTAATCAATCAATAAATTTTAGTCAGTTTTAGGAAGAAAACGTCAAAAATGTCTGGTTACGGATTCTAAAATTATTTTATTTTCTGGTTTCTTTAGTCTTCAATAATAGTAAACTGATGATCGTTGGGTTGTGGACTGAACTATCTATTGTTTTAGATCAAAAACTGTGATTTCAGGCAATGTATTTTTTTATTTTTTCTTAACCCAGGTTTATTTTCATCAACTATTCTGAGGGAGGGAAATTGAGCCTTCATCACATCACATACAACACTGTTATAACACAAAAACAGAAGACAAATATGTAAAAAAAAAAAAAAAAATGAAAAAAAACACCATAAATACCAACAACATAGAGAAAATTAAATAAACAATAATAACTAAAAGTAAATGCCTATACAGTATATCTTCTTTGAGGGGGGAGTGTACAGCAGTGACTTACAGAAAATTTAGACTTAAGTTATGAGCTAGCATTAGATGTATGTAATTTATTATTTAATAATATGATGTTGAAGTGTAAATGTTGAGCACTGAAACTTGATTTGAAGAAAATCATGAATAAAATCTAAATTACAATTTCTGCCAGAAAAATCACAATTCAAGTTTTTCTTGAAATCCTTCAGCCCTAGTGGACAAAAAAAGACATTTTAGGTTGAATCTTCAGTTTTGGGGAAACAGTGATGACATTTTACACCATTTTGAACCAAACAATCGTTTAAATAATTGTTTAATAATCAATAGATTAATAAGTCTTCAAAATAGTCATTAGATGCAGCCCTAACAATTCAGAATGTACCTCAAATTTAATTTGTAACCAAACAACATTTTTGTCTAAATAAAAAGGACTACTACTTAACAACTGTTTATCTGATCAGCTTCACATTTGGTGATTATGCTGTTGGGGACATGAGTAAGTTCAGTGCCAAATGATGCTTCTACAACATTTAACGTTGTGTTTTGCCTTGTAACGATTAAAGTGAACTGATCATTTCCTACAACTTTTGAGCAAATATGGTTCAAATCATCTCTGGACCAAGCCAGAAAACCTACCTATTTGAGTTTTACTGTAGCTGAACCTTCAGATTCCTCAGATACCATCGGCAGGGATCTGTACTATTACCACCAGACTAGTGGACATGTGTATATGTGATTGCTGAGTGACCATGACATATTTGTTGGTGACCAGTCAATAGATGTTGGTGCTGTAGCAGCATTATCAATCTATAAAGGCAGGCCTCTCCGTCTGTAGGCATGCCTGTCCTTCATATATCTCCAGAAGCAGCCGATCGACATCACACTCGCTGGGTGTATTGCTGTGGACCCCCGAGGAAGAGCAGTATCAAGCCTGATGTCAATTGGATAAGTGTTTCTTCAGAATGCTGCGAGCAGCACTTTTCGGGGCCAAGCAATCAACCCACGCCAAACGTGAACTGCACTAGTAAAGACAAAGGATGTCAGGAAAACTACTCCCATGCTTGGAGCATAATGGAAACACAAGTGAATAACTGAACGTCTGGTTCACCTTGTTTCTTTTGTTGTGGGGTCTAAAGTAGTGCTGCAAAAATTGCAGACAGTAAAGAAAGAAATGCTGCAAATCCTCCAGAGGAAAGTGGCTTCCTGTGTCCTGCTTGCTGCTGGCTGAGGTTAATGCTGGATTAACGTTGTCCCTGGAGCAGCAGATAAGTTTCCCCTGTGTCTCCACAGTCTGGAAGCTGAAGCAGGAAAAGTTAACAATTAATTAATCATTAAGTGCTACCCGCACATTAAAGAGGTAACTTCCTTTAACTCAGAACACAGAACGGATATATATTGAATTAGGAAAGTTGATATACACTACTGTTCAGAAGTTTGGGGTCATTTAGAAATCTCCTCATTTTTGAAAGAAAATCACTGTTTTTTTCTATGTAGATAACTTTAAGCTAATGATAAATCCACTCTATACATCACTAATGTGGTAAATGACTATTGTAGCTGCTAATGTCTGGTTTTTGCTGCATCAATATCTACATATGTGTATAGAGGCCCAAAACTTTTGAACAGTAGTGTAGATTTTTGACTTTGAAATCTTCAAATAAAACCCAGGAAAAAACATAGCATGGGACCTTTAACCAACCATTTAACTGGCAATAAAATGAAATCAAGTTAATTGTGATGACCATTAATTCACATTTTCTTAGACATGAATGTTCATATCAGTCAAGCTGCAGCAGATTAATAAATTGGAGTAAAGTTTTGTAGTTAACCTGTGAAACATTTGGGGAAATTTCCTTATTTTGTAATGAAAATCACAGTTTTTATCAATGAAGATAACATTAAACTAACCAGAAATCAACTCTATACATTGTTAATGTGGTAAATGACTATTGTAGCTGCTAATGTCTGGTTTTTGCTGCATCAATATCTACATAGGTGTATAGAGGCCCCAAACAGCCTTACTGCATTATATTTACTTTTTAATTGTAAACTGATGCCTGGATTTCAGGTTTTCTTTCAACAAATACATTTGAAATAGTTGCAGAAAAGTCACAAAATGAGTTTACAGCTGTAGCTGATGACAAGCATCTGGCATTTTTTAAATTGTCTGTGATCATTGAATATTCAGTAACCAAATATATTCAGTGAATTTCCAGTTTCAGCTTTGTTTTGTGGGTTCATGAGTCTTTGCTTCTGCAGCATTTTTCTCCTGCAGCGTTTTTTGTTGCATTCGTTTTTTTAGTGTTTGTGTGTTTTTGGTTGTTCTGTGTCATTTTGCTGTTTGTGGCATGTTTGCTCCTCTCAGATGTGTTATTACTGGAGATGTTTCTTCAAAAAACATTTCTACAATTTATTCTAGACTATTTATGAAATATTAAAAATTAAAGAAAAGTGAAAAACTTAACTGTATTTAGTATTCAGCCAAGCGTTTTTATACTGTTCTGCTGCATTTTTGGCCACAAATTTTCATTTGACTAGTTTTTCTTGTTGATTCACATGTAATGAAAGGATCCTGAAGGCATCACCACTGCACCACAGAGCAGCATAGAGCCTCCTCATGGTTCTGCTGACTGGTAGGACGGCTGCTGATCAGACCTCTGGATGGTAGATAAGTTCAGGAACTCTGCTGCTGCCTGCTTCATCTGTCCTCCATGTGCAGTGACTGGTGATTGGACTGTTGATCTGCTGCTTGTTGTCTGCTTCACTCTCTACTTCCTGCTTCAGCAGCTGTTTTCCTGCAGGTTTCTGCTCGGAGGACTGTGTGTGTGTGTGTGTGTGTGTGTGTGTGTGTGTGTGTGTGTGTGTGTGTGTGTGTGTGCGTGTGTGTGTGTGTGTGTGTGTGTGTGTGTGTGTGTGTGTGTGTGTGTGTGTGTGTGTGCGTGTGCGTGTGTGTGTGTGTGTGTGTGTGTGTGTGTGTGTGTGTGTGTGGAGGGTCAGATGGGTTTACTCTAGCTATTGCTTTTTCATAATGTATATTAATGTTTGAATTGATTGGTTGGCCGTTGATCGTTTAGTTTTCATTTCACTTGAATGATAATGTCCATTTATATTTTGACAACTGGCCAGAGACCTTTTTGCTTGTTTCCTGTTTTGTAGTTTGTTCTATTATATAATTGTTATTGAATATTTTCTTATAGCTTCACTTTACAATATATTATGTTTATTAAAGGTGTTTTTTTCTCTCGTAGTTGCTGAGAACTGATGATGGTTTCCCTTTTTGTGTGCTGTGGTCTTGGATTTAGGATTATTCACACATATTATAATTGTATTATACTCTTATTATACTCTTAATATATTTATATAATTCATAATAATGTATATAATAATGTTTACAGAATAGTTAACCATGTGGGGTTTATTTATTTATATTTTATCAATAATTCCATGTGTACAATCATCTACTCATCTACCTTAGACCATGTGACCTTTACAGTAACCATGTAGCAATAACACAGGTGTTTATAGGTATTTTATTATTTATTTTATTTTCTCTATGTTGGTATTTAGGGTGTTTGTTTGTTTTTTACATGTTTCTCTTCTGTTTGTGTGTCTATGACAATGCTGTACATGACGATACAGCTTCCTTTTCCCTAAGGGAACCTCTCTAAGGATCAATAAAGTCTAACATCTGAACATTGACCTTCACCAACATTAAGCCTGTTTTAACCTCTAGGTCTCCACCGGCAGTGGATTCCATTTAGAGTAGCAGCACCAATATGTTCATGTAACACACCAAAATGTTGACAAGAAACTCAGCTACAAGACTATATCAAACATTATTAGATTAACTAAACAAATCTTTCTGCATTTTTGTGGTAATATTAAGGAAATCAGGTCCACCTGGACACAACTATATATATATATATATATATATATATATATATATATATATATATATATATATATATATATATATATATATATATATATATACAGATCCACATGCTGAACATTTCAGAGAGGTGATTAGAAAAAAAAGTCAAACTTTTGAGAAAGATTTAAAGAGAAATTAATCACAATGAAGGAAAAAATTAACGATTTTTCATCACACACTGTTTTATGTACTTTTTCAAATGTATTTTGTGTATTTTAGGGTTCAGTATATTGATATCACTTGTCAAAGTGAACAAAATAATTAAAATCTAAATAAAATATGTGCAACAACCTCCAAAATAGCCAAAGATGTGACCAACTTTAATGTGAATTATGAAGGTGTTGCTCCATAAATCAGGATGAGCAGAATGTGAAGCTCTAAGCTTTATTTTTAATCCCGTCTTGGGCGCTAGCATCAGCTCCAAAAAGCTCCAGCACACGCTGATTAATTTCCTATTCCTTTGAGTTAAGAACGGCTCCTTTTTCCATTTTGTCTTGCCTCCATAGTTTTCCTGTTGGCCTTGTGTTTGATTTAATGCAACCTGCAATCCCCACCGGACTGGAGGCTGGACCAGAGAGAGAAAGTGTGAGAAGAGAAGTCGCTCTAGTCATCAGGACAGTGCCTCACACTCACATTATTACACTATGTTCTAATGAATAAATCAGGACATAGCCAGGTCCAAAAACAACAGGGCAGCAGGATCCCTCCATATTTGTCCTTCATGTCTGCAGAAAGGAGTCTCTGGCGATTAATACAATAATGTGAAATTAAACACCTTCGCCCTGAGTGCTCATCTTTGACTAATGCATAAATTGGCATTTTGTTGCTAGATGAGACCCGGAGGTGTAATGGCTTTGGATGAGGTTGATGATGGAGATCAGTGTTAACAGCAGCAGGTCTGGCCGGATCGGTCCGGGTCAAGGAGAAGCGTGTCGTTAAACGCCGCCTCTGGTTCGGAAACGCCTCTCGTCGTACATTCTAAACGCTGCTAATGAGGCTCCTTAAAGAGCAGGCGTTATCTCCTCCCTCAGCACCGCCGCCCCATCGCCCGGCGTGAGAGGAATCCATCAAATCCGCTGCCCCCGGGCCGTCGTATACAATTAAAACACTTCAAGTCTCAGCGCGTGATGTATTCAGGAAATAAATGAGCCGTGCAGAGCAACACCTGAAAACAATTACAGCCAAACTCAGAGCATAGTGATAGTGATATCTGTGAGGATCCACTATCCACCCTGGAGCACGTTCTTTATTCTTTATTAACGCTCTCTTTTATTTGGCTGCTCTCAGGTCTTATGAAACATGATTAATATATTGGGAGACTGGGAGAAAGCCTCTCTGTGTTTATAAGTGCAGCAGAAGCTCAGGAAGCTAATCTGACTGTTGTTATAAAAGATAAAATATATATCTATCCTCAGGGTTTGTAGGGGTATGAGCCGACGTACCCCAACGGCAGCCATATTGGTACAGTCCAGCTCTGGCTGTAATCTGGTTCTCAGACCACAATAAATTGAGAGATCTAAACAGATAAAACCACTCATAACTCTCTGGAAACACATGTGATTGGACATTTTTAATTTGCAGCTTGTCATTGCAGTGTAATTCATTGTAATAAATCATTTTTACTTCACGGTATTTATGATTTTGCTCATTTAAAGGTTCTTCTATGTTTTGTGTTTGTGTGTAAAACATTTTTATGTGTATAGTTACTTTATCTGCATAATATCACTTTTGTTTGAAAGTCTATAATTATTCTAAATTAGCAAAAGGGACAATGTCAAAACTGTCATGTGGTGAAACCTTAAAAACTTGGTATCAGATAGTTTAACTGTATTAAAAAGTTTTAAAAAATAAAAACACATAATATCAACAAGTTTTATATTGTAGGTTGATTAAATATTTAAAATGTATCTTTTTTATTTTTTTTCAGTTATACCATTTGATATTACATGTCAAAAAGTCACACAAAATTGGGATTTTTGTAAAAAAAAAAAAAAAAAAGTACATATGGACTTTTAAATGACAAGAAGTGAACAATGGGAACCGGCTCATGTCTGTTCTTTTATTTATATTTTTTTTACTATTATTATTATTTTTACTCTATAACAAAACATTTTCATAAATATTTTTAACAGAGCACATTTATTTGATTGCTGTATTTAAATAAAATATGTTTAAATGAAATAAATATAAATGTCAATAACTGTGTTTTGTATTTCTACGCTTGGGTATTTTAGGCATTTTCTTTCTGCCTTGTGTAGCAAGTTAGAGAGTAATTGCAATTTACAAATCACAAGTTGAAACAGTGCTAAATTTGGCTGAATTATAAAAGGTATAAGTGGTAAAATGGAGAGCCGTTTGGGAGCCGTTTGGGAGCCGTTTGGGAGCCAAAAGAGCCGGCTCTTATTAGTGAACTGAGCCAAATGATCTGACTCACTAAAAAGAGATGAAATTCCCATCACTACCCCCCACATTTAAAAATCGTATTCCAAATCGAGGGATAAGTACAGAAAAAATGTATTTTCCTTCCAGAAACTCTTGTTCCTGTTAACTGTTATAGAGTCTATTAGGTGGTGGCCATTTTGGAGAGGCAGGATGCTCGGGTTCCTACAGCTGCTGCTTAGTGTTGATGAGAACCGTTCATATTCATATTCAGCAGGGTCATCTCTATGTTTCCCACTTTGTTCTGGTAACATAATAATAGAATACAGCGTTGGGCTGTTTTTTAGTGACATGATGCATTTATTCATCCTGGATGAAACACATTTGTTGTTTTGCATCATGAATATCATCTTATAGCTAATTCTGTAGCTTCTGCTCCTCGTCAGATTCTTGGAACCCAAAGTGTTTCCATATACGAGAATATTTCTCTGTGGTCTTTTTCAGAAATTATGTAAAGAAAAATGTCAAATTGTTTGCAACTTGATTATATGAGTTTAGCGATTGTGATCAAAATGAAATAAATTGCAAAGCCTTAGAGTTAGGGTTGAGGTTAAGGGCTAGGGTTGGGGTTTAAGGGTTAGAGCCGTGGTTGGACTTCAGGGTTAACTAGGAACATAAAGGGGAACATAGGACCCTATTTCTGAAGAAAGGTCCTTTATTGCTTGGTTGCACGACAAAGCAGGTTTAATGGGGTTTAGGGTTGGGGAACATAAAGAGGAACATAGGACCTTCCAGAAAAAGGTCACAGAACAAACCAGGGAACATAGGACCTGGGTAAAATAGATACCTGGACCTGGATCCTGACCATGGCTCAGTTCCTGATGGAGAGACAATCACAGGCTACACACACAATCATAAACCATGAAAATAATGACCTAGATCTTCCTCTTCCTGGGGTACAGTGAATTAGAAGATTCCTCTATTCCTGCTTTCTTGTTGCCTTCAGATATCTGTATAAAAAGCTCCAGCAGGTCTCTAAGTCTAAGTGATCAGGCAGTAGAGGATGTACTAGCTTAAAACCAACTGCCCTCAACCTGCCAAAAAATCTTTCCTCTAAGTGTTGTGTCCCTGTAGGCCAGGAGCCCTCTGCAAACTCGTATTTTAATTCCCTGTGTATTTTCTCTACTTTTGTATGTATATTGAACATAAATAGAGCCAACCTCCAAACACAAGCAGGCAGTCCATGTGCACATGGAGCCACCTCAATGACACCTGGCTATAAACAAATCAACAGACAGCCCTGGTCAGCTTATCGCAGTAACCTCCGCAGCCTGCCAAGCAGCTCCACGTCAGAGCCCCCAGCTACATTAACTCATGTGTCAAAAAGTCAAGTGTCCCTTAAATCACACAGATAACTCTAAAACACTTCCTCCAGTAATAGAAGCAGAAGAATTTAGTTTGAACCCTTTAGGTGCCAGAGGTTTTTTTTCTAAAACATTTGATTTTAACATCATAATTTCAAAAGGCTATGACTTAAATGTGATGAGATAGAGATTTTCTTTAAATTAGAGAAATATTAAGGATGACCCAAGGTTTATGTAGAGATTACATTTCCCCATCCAATCTGCATATTTTATCTTCATTTTTTCTAAAAAGCTGATATAAAATCTGTTTTTACGGTTAGGTGTGAAAAGGGGGCTTTTATTTTGAAGGATGTGCAGTTTATGATGTCACATGACGAGCATATCCTGTTTGTTCATGGACATTTGACATGTGAGCATCACTGTCTCACAACAAGAGGTTGTCTTTTATTAAGAATTTGATAAAAGTTTTACCAAATAAAAAATTTTACTTGAAATTAATTCATTTTTTTAGCATGTTTTTTTCTACTATCCTAAAACAGATTTGTTGTCATATGTCAACAATATGTAAATATGATAAATTCCTAGTGTAACAACCTAATGGAGTCCCATTGACTTATATAGCATGAAACTATCCTGAGACTATGTTTACAACCTTTTCTTACATATTTTTAATATATATATTATCTAGGCCATTTTAAGTAATAAAAACACTTTTTTTACCATGTCTATGTAATATTTCATAGAGGGTTAATGAGGGTTAATGACAATATCACTCTGATAAAATGGTTCTTATTTGACAAAATCTGACATTTATTAAGTCCAGCATCTTGTCGGCTGAAATCAACAGTGACACCTCGAGGGTTAAAGGATCCATTCACACAAAATACAACTACAGGAGCTCTACAGTTTCCTGTTGACAGGTCCCTAAATCAATTTCATCATCTGTTGGTATTGTATGGCGTCCTAAATGTCAGATCCAAGAATGCGCTGGACTCTTCAACTGGAGTTTCAATCCCCACCCTCTGGCACCACTTCAGATTCATCCTTCAGTCACGACAAAGACGCAAATTGATCCTCACAGGCATTTACCCTCCTCAGCTTCAGGCAAAAGGACGTAGCATGCCCATCATCTTTATAAAGGCCTATTTGCAGGATGACATTTCTGATAGTGCTGTAGCTACTGTGTGATTTGTCCATGTATTTTGATTGTAATTCTGCACCAGTCACATTTTATGCAGCGCGAGGACAGAACAGCCATCATTGTTATTGTTCTTATGGCCGTTTGGGTGATTATTTGGGTGATTATGCTGATGCTCGTCGATGCAGCGCTGCTGAGTCTGTGTTACTCTTACTAATGTGATTTCATGTTTGTTTTATGTCGCACTCTATGCTTGCAAAACCAATTGCCCTTCAGGGGCAAATAGAGTCGAACTTGAAGTGTAAAACATCAATCTGCAGCCGCGCTGTTTTTTGTTGAGAAGTCACTCCTAAAACAGCCATGTATCATTCTGACATTTCAATTTCTACATGTATCAAACTAAATATAAAGGTGTAGCTGAGACAGTTGGAGGACAAGGTTGTACTGTTTAGAAGGTGCTGAGAAGTACGAGACTTTCTAACAGCTGGAATCTAACCCAGGATGCATTTCCAACTGGCAGCAATGGCGGAACAGAATTGGCAAAAAATGGAATATAATATTCATAAGTATGTTTTAATTAGTGGGGTGATATCAGGTAAATTGGGCCATTTTTTGGTAAATCGCTTGGGACAATAACACAATAGTAAATATTCAACATACCAGTTTTCAGAGATGTGAGACACGTCACTGGCCATTAAAGAGCAAACAGTCCAACCACAGAGATGATCAACATTTGTCATCAACCTGAGGAAACGTGATCAGTGAACGGCTCAATGCACTGATTTACTGCTGCTTCTATTGTCTCTGGCTTTTGATATATGATGTAATTCTTATCGGTAGATAAATGTTAGTCTCACCGATGAAATCTAACAGTTGTACCTGCCATGTTTGTCATGTAAAGTAAAGCTTGGTGTTTTTACTGGACAGAACAACAAGCTTGGACTGGACAGATATCACCACTTTTCCTATATTAGATTTTATTTCATCTACAGTTTGTTTTTTATAGCTCCATTAGAGACTGAATTTACTGCATCTCTCTGTCAATGAGGATATTTCTTTGTGTTAGTGGAGCTTTGAGTCAAAGTATGTGGTAAATTTCCACCATTGGAGATTTTTTTTATTTAATTAATAAGGTTTTTAACAACTAGAAGAAACAATTCATCCCTGATCTCTCCCAGCTCTCCTGTAAATCCTACTGTAAAGTGGCGGCGGCAGCAGCCCTGGCAGTGGCACTTGTGTAATTACAGCGGGGTCCGGCGAGCAAATCTTTAGGCGCCCATTCATTAGCTGAGTCAGCAGCCGGTTGGACAGGAAGCTGGCAGATGGGTCGGTTGATCCGGGGAAAGTAAGAAAGTGTCTCCTCCGTGATTAAAGAGTGGAGCTCCTGACATGCATGATAGCCCCCATGACTCCTCTGACCCCCCCCTCCGGTCCAGTAGATGCTGAAGTGATGGCTCTCCTTCTTCCTCCACAGCAGCTGTAATTCACCAGCCTCTGGTGGAACCTTTTAACAACTTCCCTGCAGCCTCAGCTGCACCGTCCCACCCACACCACTCAGCCAGCTGCTGGGGAGGTGTGCAACATGCAATGTAATAAAAATAAAAGAAAAACCAAAAAAACAAAGCATTGGTTTTGTATTGACTGCAGTGAAGAGACTGAAGATACTGATGAAATGGAAATCCTCAGTTTCCAGTTTCATCCATCACACTTGTATTAGAAGACGTTTTAGAATGTCCTTTATTGTTATTGAGCATCAAATGTATAACGAAGTTGGAGCATCTCCCTGTTTCACTGCAGTTCAAATATAAATGAGTTAGTGACAAAACTGTCATGTGGTGCAACCCTAAAAACTTGGTACCACATAGTTTAACTCCGTTAAAAAGGTTTTCAAAGATTAAAAACACATGCTATCAACAGGTTTTATATTCTAGGTGGATTATATATTTACAATTTATTGTTCTTTTTTCGATTATTTGACATTTTGTGTCAAAAAAAAAGATTCAAATAACAAGAAACCAACATGAAGATAAAAATGTACATTTTGAGAGACCTGGAAAATGCTTCTTAAAACTGTATACAATAAATGCAATACAATGTAATATAATATAATACAAGACTCAAAATACTATTAAAAAATATGAAAAAGAAAAATGAGTATAAAAAATAAATTTGAAATAGAAGGTGGCATTACTAGAGGATAAGAAAATGGATGTGTATTTTTAATTAATATTATACATGATTGTGAAACATTGCACATGGTTATATTACACATGCATGTACATGGAAGCAGGAGAGATTCTGGAGGTTCAGGAGAGACCAGACCAGGAAAAGTCAATTTAATTCCTGCCTTTATGAAAGAAAAGCCCATAGCCCCATATAGCGAGGATGAAAGTTTAAAGTTTTCTTTTTGATTCTGGCAATTTAGTCTTGTTTTTTAACTGTTTATCTTGTCTTTTTATTTCACATTGCAAAAACTGACAGGTGAAAATATCTTGTTTTTGGTACAATTAGTCCAATTTTATGTAGAATTATCTTATTCCACTGGCTTTTTGATTTTGTTTTTGGGTAACTTTGGTCTTGTTTTAAGGAAACAAGACCAACATTTTCTTAAAAAAATATTAAATTGACTAAAATAAAGAAAAAACATGGAATAAGCTAAATTATCTGCCAGTGTACTAACATAATTCTATTCATTTGGACTAACTGTACCAAAAACAAGATATTAGTATTTATAATAGATTTGTATTTATTATGTTTATCATTTTTGCAGTTTGAGATAAAATGACAACATTGAGATAAAATGTAAAACATATTCTTATCTTAAGAAAAGAAGACTAAATTGACCAAAAACTGTGAAGAAAACTTGAAAAAGTCTAAATTAGATAAGATTTGATTCTTTTTAGATTAGATTAGATTCTACTTTATTGTCATTGGACACGTCACAAAGCAACGAAATGCAGATAGAATCTAACCAGAAGTGTTTCAGTAATTTATATATATATATATATATATATATATATATATATATATATATATATATATATATATATATAT
This sequence comes from Lepturacanthus savala, assembly GCA_030544235.1. Classification (NCBI taxonomy): domain Eukaryota; kingdom Metazoa; phylum Chordata; class Actinopteri; order Scombriformes; family Trichiuridae; genus Lepturacanthus; species Lepturacanthus savala. The sequence continues at coordinate 27,993,112 of CM060477.1, read as the reverse complement.
ATATATATATATATATATGCAGTGTTGGACGTATTCTGTTTTGGACTTTTATTTTGAAATACAGAATGTAAAAAACACATAGAAATTGACTTTTTCACTGTTTGTTTCTGCCTTTTTTGTCTATATTATATATTACAAATACATTAATGAAAAATACACTCACACCAAGTAGTGTTTGACACTTAAAAAATAAGATTCAGTAAATATTTGGGGTGCAGGAGCTGACTTTAGGGGGCGCTGTAGGACCCAGATCCACTTACTCTGGATGGGTTTACTGTGCTACACAGTGATGCTGCATCTGTCAGGACTCGTCATTAATTCAGATGCAGCTCAGGAAATTAATTGCACCGTAAATGTTGATCAACACAAACAGCCTTTGTCTCCTGGAGGCCATCAGTGCTGCATTTATCACACCATTCCACTGCTGCTCAGTCCACTGATCAGGCAGCGTTGCTGCTGCTGCTGCTGCTGCTGCTGCTGCTGCTGCTGCTGCTGCTGCTGCTGCTGCTGCTGCTGCTGCTGCTGCTGCTGCTGCTGCTGCTGCTGCTGCTGCTGCTGCTGCTGCTGGCTACATGATATACACTATATGAGGCTGGAGAGTGTGTGATCTATAGGTAATCTGGTACGATATGTGAAGTATAATACAGCCCACTGAGAGATATTCCTGTAATATGAGAAACAAATAAAACACCACATATTGACTCTGACAATATGTCTGAATAATCTGTGTTTCACATCTGCACAGCATTGATATATCAGGCAAAGACTGCAGTTTCTGCACCTTTTTATGTTATCTGCAGCTCTGTAGCAGGGAAAACTCCGATAATATGCATGGGGAGATATGATCAGAAGCTCCAGAAGAGCTAGTAAATTGACCTTATGGGGACAATTTCTATTTCCAATGGTGTTTTTTTGTAGTTTTTATTTGTATCCCCTCCAAGAGTCTATCGTATACAAACATTTAATACAGATAACGGAAATATATCACACTATAAAATATAAAGAATACTCATTCAACACATTTATGCACATAGGTGGAATACACACAACACATTCTATGTAGATAGTAATGAAATCATCCAGTGATTCAATCTTACAATTGCACTATAACCACATTAAACAGATATCTGATGTGAGTATGGACTCAATAAGTAGATAAGAGACAGTTTCAGAGCCTTTTGTAGTATTGACCAGTCATTTTTTCAGCAGGTGTAAATAGACACATAGAAACAGGATAGTTTTAAACACGGCTGTAATGTTTAAATCCTAATTAGTAAATCACCTGTTTTTTATTAAATCAAATTATTTTTCATAGAACAACAGGACTAGAGGGTCCAGGATAGGATCCTCACCCAAATGTCACAATCTTATTTTAAACGTGGACTTGAAAATATCTTGTTTAGGTAAAATTAGTCCATTATTAAGTATAATTATCTTGAAATATTTTTATTCCATTAGCAGATGAGTTGGCTTATTTTAATGGTTTTCCTTGATATTGGTCATGTTTTGTTTTCTTAAAGTAAGATCATGTTTATATGTATATTAAGACCTGGTCAATAATCATCTGTCTACTGTCTACTCACTATCACACATTTAGACAGAAAACGGTTATTTTATTTTGTGTATGTAGAAAATGATTTAGATCTTAGATTTCATCTCATAAAAAATGGGAGCAAAAACAAAATCATATATATGGCATATATATAAATGGCAGCTAAAAGCCATGTGCCGTCCCTTCATGGAATACATATGGAGGTAATTTTGCTTCGAGAGGAAGCAGAGATGTATTTTATTCTGGCGGGGAACAGAGAAACGTACAAAGTCGAGGTATGAAGAGACACATTAAAGTAAAGTGAGAGCACAAGAGAAACGGGAGCTTAAACTTGCTTATTATCACTTTATTTTCTCCCTGTGGTCTCAGCAAGGCCCAGAATTCCCCTGGAAACTCAGGCCTGGAGGGGGAAGTCATGGAAATGGATCACACACCGTACACCGCTGTTTGCTGCTCATTAGACAACAGGGAATTCAGCACAATGATCCTGTGTGTTTTAAAGATTTGTTTATGCAGCAGACATTTGTTTTATTTCATTTTATTTTATTTATTTGTTTAGAGTGAGGAGAGGATGATCCATCACACGCTACAGTTAATAAAATTACAGCTCCCACCGGCTTGTATTTGCTCCTGATTCATTACCTGCTGCCACACCCTATCAGTCCTGGCCTCTGAAAACATGCAGCCTCACACACACTTTGGGGAAATCAAAAAAAAAAAACAGTAATGGTTTGGATTAGGAAACACTTTGCAGTTCCAACACTTTCTCAGAGAACAGAGACATTTACAGGGATTAAAGCAAAAAAAAAAATCCTGAACCTGAACTTTTTCTCTGCAGGTGTTAATGTGAGGCGTGGACTCAGAATTACTGCATGAACGATTGCAGATTAAGTCTGGTGAAGAATGTCTGGTGTCAGATCTAACTAATATTTTTGTTGTTAGTTCATGAGTTAGTTACTAAAGTTATTATAGATTTCTGTAGTGTTGCTCATGTTTGACTGGAGCTCCACTGTAGAACAGATCATCTAAAAATGTTTATCAATTAATTGATTAGACTCATTATTTAGGCTCATTTCATATGAGCTGCTGCTGATGTAGCTAGCATTCCAGCATTTTTCTGTATTCAACCCTCATTTAACTTGTGATGTATTTCACTGATTCTCTTCAAACAACCTCACAATCATCCAGCGTATACATATAACAAGACTATCATTATTTAAAAAAAAAATCATACTATGAGCTGATTCAATGTGTTTTTGTAATTAAAGCACTTATTCAACATATGACACAAAATAATTACTGTAATGAAGACGTCACCAGATATTTGAAAAGAATCAGTAATACATATATAAGTGTTTTAATTCCAAAAATCCATTAAACCAGCTCATAGTAGGATTTTTAACTCTTTAGGAGCCACTGTTGACTTCAGCTGATAAAACTGAAACCACGCTGAAAAAAAATGCTACTTGGATGTGGATTATGTTGCTGCAGGATGAACTCCTGACTAACTAGGTCTAGATCATGGGGTTCTGCTTAGCTCTAGAGCTCTAGTCCTAGAAAAGACCCAGACATCAGGCTTCATCCATGCTGATATACAGACGGGGGTTAATTAACCAGAGAAACTTGGTTGGATCAACTTTACACTTTATTTAAGTCCATTACTGCAGAAAAGCTGGATGTCTAAGTTGTTAACTAGTACTGGATTCATGAACATTGATATCTGTCTTTTTAGTGTTGTTTGGTAGTTAACTGATTATTTTTGTACCATTTAAATGTCTCATATTCTTCACTTTCCTGTGTTTTATAGTGAATGTTTCATCTCTAACCAGATTTGAAGCAGCAAAGATCATCTCAGTATAGTTTTCCACTTCTTTTCTCCAGCTTCTTTCTAAGCCTCTCCTCCTCCTCTTTAAATGGCTGTGGGGGGTGTTGGTGGTGACTGTATAGTAGTGACATCACAACTTCACATAAGTCATGACTGCTTGTTTTAAGGCAGTTTCTGAATACAGGCTGTGTATGTTTCTCTGTGGATTGAGTGTTTTTTAAACATGGGACAGTATTAATACACTCTCTGCTGTCATAGATACAGTAAATATATTTATATATATAATATATATATAATATATATATATATATATATATAGTGTATATATAGTGTATACATAGTGTATACATACATTCTAGTTTCTTCTATATAACCACCCTTTGCTCTGATTTGCTCACTCTTGTCATTCTCTTGATGAGCTTCAAGAGGTCGTCACATGAAATGGTTTTCATTTCATAGTTGTGTCACCATAATCATGTGTTCATTCATAGTTTTGATGCCTTCAGTGAGAATCTACAATGGAAATAGTCAAGAAAACACATTGAATGAGAAGATGTGTCCAAACCTTTGGCCTGTGATGTGTATTTTTCAGGAGGGAGATGGGTGTTTTTTCCACAGTCAAGTCCCTCACACCGTAAATCCGTCATGGCACCAGAATACTTTAATCCCTGCAGTTGCAAACAGGCGTGCATCCTCTACCTCGAGCTGAAGTAACTGACCAGGAGCACCGCTAGGGTTATTTTTCAGCAGGACGGTGGAAGGTGGGCAAGCGGTGAAAAATAAAAAAAATAAAAAAGTCAGACAGAGGCAGCTGCAGCAGCCTGGGGGTGACCTACAGGAGGGAGCAGCACATCTGTAACAGCTGACAGGCCAATAAGGACCAGACGTCCCATTATCATCAGCAGCAGGAGGACGGTCTCAGCAGGACGTCACAGTCCCAGGTTCATCCACCACAAACCACAGCGCTAACGGCCAGGCAGCCGATTCTCCCAAAACCTGTTGTTACTGCACTAATAAATACACCAGGAACATCATCATATCACACATAGTTTATTTTGACAGTGAAATCGGGAGCAAAGAGCAGCAATTACAGACTAAATAGAGCAGCATAAAACCGCTATTAGTTTCTTCCCTTAACGGTGATGTGTGGTGATTTATAACATGAGGTGGTAATAATGGGCAGAGACAAGGGAGGTTTAAAGTATTTTAATGGAAATGGCAGCGTTTGTTATGGGCTGTGATGGCAGCGAATGTCTCATACTGAAACTGGACAAAGACACACCAGGTGTGTCTCACTTCCAGCCAAGATGGAGGAAAAAAATGGAAAAATGGGATTTCAATGGAAGTTGCTCACCTGGTGCATATGATAAAAACATTCCAGGTGTATTTCCACGTTATGTGACCCATGGATCAGTAGAGTCACCTCCCATCATGCCCTGGGGCAATGAAAATGTTTAGGACACAGTTCTGGCCATCAAAATGTTTTTTTTGACGGATAAAAAGTCCATGACTTAAAAAAATATGTCATCCAAAGATCAGTAATTAACAGGGTTATAGATGGGGGTGTTTTTACAGGCTTCTCTTTTAATAGTGACCTCTATGGGAAAAATGATTTTTGGGTTGCATGGGAGTTTTTGTTGCAGTACCACTAGTCACCACTGGGAAAACTCTGCGCCATATCCAGGTCTATAATACATCCATGCTACGAATGTACTATAGACCTGGATAACAGACTGAAAAATGGCCGCCATTCATTTCAATGTTAGTTGCTTGGCTGGTGCATACACTAAAAAAATGTATTTCCACGTTATGTGACAATAAACTACTACAACTAAAATTGCGAGAAAAAAAGAAATTCACATTTGAGTCATTTCATTTGCTGACCACATTATAAAAACTACTTGAAGAAAAATAAATAAATTAAAAAATGTCCTTGCTCCCAAAACTCAGTTCTGTCCTTTAGAAAGGTTTTTGATGGATAAAAAGCCCATGATTTAAAAATCTAGACTCCAAACATCAGTAATTACCAGGGTTATAGTTGGGGGTGTCCTGGAGACAGTTTTACTATTTACGTCTATGGGAAAAAAAATGGGAGGTTATAGGGAATGATCTTGGTTTAAAATGTGGTGTAGAAACAATGTCCAGTAAAAAATGTCCTGACATGATGGTTAAAGTGTCTGGTTGGTGTCTTCAACACTACTCTCCTTTAAAGGGTTAGGGTTAGGGTTATCATGCAACTTTTTGCATCAACCTATCTAAGTGCTTCTTATTTTGCAGAGCAGCTAATCAGGAAGGCAGGAACGTACCAGGAAATGATGACATTAAAGGAAAATGGTGGTATTTTTCAACCTGGCTCTCATACATTTTTAAGATGGAGGCAGCAGCTGCAGCCTGGAGGTGACCTCCAGCAGGGATTAACACATCTGTATCAGGTGACAGGAATCCCACTCTCATCAACAGAGAATCACACTCAGACTTCCTCTTATATCGTCCTGACTGCTTCCAAACCAAGATTCATTCACAACTAAATAATGAGAACCTGAGCTTCTCTAATATTTTTTTCACAGATATCATCATCATATCAATTTATTTTAAATAATTTGAGTTAAAAAGTTAGATTTATAACATAAGAGTCCATAAACAAGACTAAATCGTCCAAAATAAAAAATGAATCATGATTCCCTTTTTAAACAACAGATATTTATTTTGTTTGTTTCGTCCAACTGCTGAGAAACTGAAAGTACTGTTTATGTGTTTATTTAGTACCAGATTGTCCAATATGGAGTAGAATTATCTTATTCTACTGGCAGATAATTTTAGTTCATGCAGGTTTTTCAAAGAATTTGAGCTAAAAAGTCAGAATTGTGAGATAATACGTCCATAATATGAGATAAAAAACAATATTAAGATAAAACGTCAACAAATGTAAAACAAGACTAAACTGTCAAACTCAAAAATATCACAGATACTGATGTTGTTTGATGCCTGACGTCCCACTGAATGTACTGAAAAAGCTGGATTCTTATATTTAGTACAAATAGTTTAATATTAATTTGAATTATCTTGATTGATTTTATTGCTTTGGCCGATTATTTTACTTACAAAATTCTTTTACTTAAAAAATTTGAGATAAAACTCCCAAACTAAAACTCCCAAGCTGAGGTAAATTGGAGAATTGTCCATAGGTATGAGTGTGTGAGTATTGGTATAATATATATATATATATATATATATATATATATATATATATATATATATATATATATATATATATATATATATAGTATAAGAAACAAGAAAACAAAATAAGCAATGGGATAATTTCAAGATAACTACTCAATATTAGAATAATTGTACCATAATTATAGTGTAAGCAAACATTTATCTTACAATCATAAATATATATATGAAATTTATTTAATTCAAGTTGTGCAGCCTGTGCAAAGTGTTGGTCCTAATAACTAAGCGTGTCGTTTGTTGAATTACTGATTGCTTTGATTTATTTTGTACAAGGTAAACCTGTGGGAGTAAAACTGCAGGATCTGGGACAGTTTGAGTGATTGCATCTCACCGACCAGTAAATGCATCACATAGACTTTAGTGCATGGGCTCCAGATGAAGCCTTAAATACTGCAGAGCTAGCAGAGAGCAGACAGAGACAATCATCATGCTGAGATGTTAGAGCAGACATGTGTTTAAGAGGAGGTGAATGCAGTGGAGAAGAGGAGTCTGCAGCTCCATAGAGCCTCATTACTGGGACAGATTCTCTACTGGAGAATAGCTGCAGCCTCTCCACACTCACTGTGGCCACATGCCAGCACCATTTATTTTTTTAAATAAACAATATTTTAAGTATGTGTGTTTAAAGTGCACAATAATACGTAATATATGAAACATAAATCATTGTGTGGATGTCTCTCTCTCTCTCTCTCTCTCTCTCTCTCTCTCAATATTTCTTCTCGGGCATTAGAAGCTTGGGCCAGTCAGTGCAGCAGCTCTGCCAATTGCTGACACAAGATATGCACATAACATAAATTTAGCCAATTAGTGTCCTTCGAATCTGACGCCTAAAGGAGCCGTTCATTTATCGCCCCGAGCAGAGTGGGTCGGCAGAGTAGACGCTTCCGAATTCAATAAGACCTCTTCCCCAAATCCAATCAGAGAGGAGAATGTCTGTGGAGAAGAAGAAGAGCTCGGCACGGAGCAACCTGACATCAAAATCAGATGAAAAAGGTCAAACATACATACATTCAGTCTTCCCTGCATCATCACTGTGATGTCACTAGGTCTTTAGGTTGGTAAACTGTGCAGATTTACCAGGAAACATTGCTGGAACATTTCTGGAAAATGCTAAATGTGTGTATGAGGCTGAGCTCATGCTGGCTAGCTAACCCTAGCAGGCTAACATTAGCAATTTAAAAAGTAGTTCATCTAGCGATAACTGGTTAATAAACAGGTAGCAATTTTAAATGCAGTTTCGCTTGCAATAACAGGCTAACATTAGCTAACAATTTCAAATGTAGTTTAGCTAGCAATAGCAGGGTAACATTAGAGGGAAATTTCAAATGTTTGAAGCAAGGATGGTGGTTGCTTTCTGGTGGGTGTGGAGGGTGCAGCATCTGCTACTGTAGTCAGGAGTCAGGCTGCATCTGAGCATCTGAGCTTCTGAGCATCTTAACAATTATACACATGAAAAAACTTGACTTTTTGTCAACATTGTTGCTTTTTTTTGTTTGCATGAGATACACTACCCTTCAAAAGTTTGGGGTCACTAAGAAACTACTTTATTTTGAAAGAAAATCACTGTTTTTTAAATGAAGATAACTTTAAACTAATACACTCTATACATCACTAATGTGGTAAATGGCTATTCTAGCTGTAAAAGTCTGGTTTTAGGTGCATCAATATCTACATAGGTGTATAGAGGCCCATTTCCAGCAACTATCACTCCAGTGTTCTAATGGATCAATGTGTTTGATCATTGATCAGAAGGTTAATGGATGATTAGAAAACCCTTGATGCTATCATGTTAGCACGGCTGGAAAGAGTTTAGCTGCTTGGAGAAGATAGAAAACTGACAAAGTTTGAAGGAAAACGTTATTATTTCAAATACAAATCATTATTTATAACCTTGTCAATGTCTTGGCTATATTTTTTATTCATTTTATAACCCATGGTGGTAAATAAAAGTGTGACTTTGGGCTAGCTGATTTGGTTGAACCTTGTGTTCCACCGCCAGCAAGTAACAGGGGCAGCAGCTAGTCAAGGACCCAGCTGGGATCCTCTCCCCCCAGTGCCACCCGGTGGTAGCCAAGAGGTAATATCTTTGGCAGTGGAAGGAATATATGTGTGATGGTTCCCAGCTTCAGCAGAAGCCCAGACTTCCCTCTCCCCGGTCACTTCATCCAGCTCTTCCAGGGGAACCCCAAGGTGTTGCCAGGCCTGCTGAGAGACATAGTCTCTCCAGTGTGTCCTGGGTCTTTCCCAAGGCAGCCTTTCAGAGGGAAGTGCCTGGAAAACCTCACCAGGGAGGCAAGGAGGCTCCTCCCTAGATTTCAGAGACACTTTAGCCACTTTATCTCTAAGGGAGAGCCCGCCCACCCTGCGAAGGAAACTCATTTCGGCTGCTTGTATTCACGATCTTGTCTTTTCAGTCACAGCCCAAAGCTTGTGACCACAGGTGATGGTAGGAACATAGATTGATGGTAAATTGAGAAGCTTTGCCTTTCAGCTCCTCCTCTTGAGGCAGGATCTCATCCCAGACCAGGAGTTGGCAATCCACCTTTTTCTGTCTGAGAACCATGGCCTCAGATTTGGAGGAGCTGATCTTCATACCAACCACTCCAGTGAGAACTAAAGATCATGGTCCAACGACCCAATCCTGACCCAATCTATTTTTGAAAGATGAAGGATTTTCAACCTGGAGAAAAGTAACAGAGAAGATCAGGAACCACGAAAAGAGTCACATTCTTGAAGATGCAACTGTGCTGAAAACAAGACCAATTAATAAGAGCAGAGAATAGCATGGAGAAAGCTGGAGCTTATCTTCAGCTGTGTAAGATTCCTGCCAGAGACGCCCTCTGAGAGAGGCTGTAAATCAGGATGGGGTGTTACAGCAGCTAATGGACGAAGAGGAGAGACAACTGGATGTTTGGCAGCATCCAAACGACATTCTGGAGCTGTTTGCACATGACATTCAGAGAAAAACTGGAGCCAAAGCATCCTTTTTGATATGGAAACAAGCTTCACTCTGGTCAGGCCTACCACACAAAAGAATGACGACGTTTTATTGTGACGCAAATAGAGAAAAATATGTGTGTAAAGGGCCTTACAAAGCACTGGCAGGTTACTGATCACTAAGAGTATTCTGCTGCTGAAGCAGGATCATAGAGGAGGAGGACGAGGAGGAGGAGGAAGGCACAGCCACCGTAAATCAATATGAGAAAAGCAGATGAATAGATTTCCAGTTCAAACATTCCTGCAGTATCGGTGCTAATGACCCAGAGGGCTGTAATCCAAGGTGTTGGACATGGGAATGCACTCCCATGATCAAATGAAAGCCCAGATGTCCTCCTCTCACATTCTTCTGCAGCGTTTTAAACATACATTAATCTCCATCTCTGCTCCTGACTCCAGCTCTCCTCTCTGAGGGAGGTGCTGTGATAACTGTCTTTGTTTTACAGCGACGCATTTTCATTTTCTGTAAGAGATTACGTTGATATGAAGAAAATAAACTAAACGTCTGGTTTTGTGACTCTACTTCCACTGCAGCTCAACAGGAGAACACTGAGAGGGGAATTTGATGCTGAAAAGACATAAATGTGTCAGATATCCACTTGATATGACTGATTCAGTCTGCCTCAGCTTTTAAATGTATTTTTTTTGCACTAAACGACTCTGTGGGCACCGTAAAAGTACATTTGAGTGATATTTAATAGCCGATATGAACAGGAAGAGTGATTACAGGGAATAAAACCTCCTTCACTGTTCATATTAGCACCTGACTGTTGGTTTTAGACAGACTTATCCTTTAGATGTGTATCGATGAGCCTGATTTAAGACATCTGACATCTGAATTTATCTAAACATGCAACTCAGTGAAGGACACATCCTGTGTCCAGCAGGATGTGTCAGTCAGTCATTTTCTATACCTGCTTATTCCTCATTAGGGTCACATGGTCTGCTGCAGCCAATCCCAGTGCATTACGGCGAGAGGCAGGGATACACCCCAGATGGTTGCCAGCCAATCGTGGGGCACACACACCATTCACTCACACACTCACACCTGTTTTTGGACTGTGGGAGGAAGCCGAGTACCCGGTGAAAACCCACGCAGACACGGGGAGAACATGCAAACTCCACACAGAAAGGTCCCAGACCCAGGACCAAGGAGGTCTTGAACCTGCGACCTTCTTGCTGTGAGGCAACAGCGCTAACCCCTGCCCCACCGTGTCACCCCAGTTAAATATTTAAAAATAAAAATATATATGTACATTTCCAGTTTGTATTCATTAAATAATACACTGATCTGTAGTTAGACTGGACAAATGCAGGATATTACTTTGGAAATATACATATATATATATATATATATATATATATATATATATATATATATATACACATGACAATAAGTTTTGTTAAGGGATTTTGTGATTTCATACATGTTTTGGCTGATAAATATTAAAATAATGAAAATGGTGTTTCTTCTCATTCATTATTAGTTATATCAAACTTATTGTTACTTACTTATTTCATTAAAATTCAGACCAATATTATATTATCAATATATCAATATCTTATAAAGTATAAACTCTGTCTTATTGTGTGAGTATATATATATATATATATATATATATATATATATATATATATATATATATATATATATATATATATATATATATATATATATATATATATATATATATACTGGACTTTTTGTGAAACAGAAATCTTCAAACTAAAGTCTTTAATGGTAAGGTCTTTACCATTTTTACAACCTTTTCAATAAAACAATCCACCTTATTGGAAGTTGTTTTTTTCCAGAACAAGCTTCATAATAAGTGACAGAAATGTTATTAGTCATATTTTTGAGGTTTGCATGGTTGAGAAATTTCTCAGTTTGTCTCATTGAGCTGCCTCCAGTTCCTGTTCTTCCAAATGTAGATCTGTCTGACCAGCTGGTAAAATGCCACTGGGAGTCATGGTGACCATCAGTCATAGAACTTCACAGAGTGACTGTGTTACAACTACAGATTCTAAGATGTGACCTGGTTGATTTTTTATGAAACAACAGATACACTCGACCAATTTTAAGGGAAGGTGTTCAAGCAAAGGAAAAAAGAGGGCACTGATAACTCCTGAAGTCCCATTACACGTCTGTTTGGGTTGTTTCATTGATCAGCAGCATGAGCACACACACACACACACACACACACACACACACACACACACACACACACACACACACACACACACACACACACACACACACACACCGAGAAACTTTGGCCAATTTTTTAATCCATCGGTGATCAATCAATCTGTCAGACTTTGCTATAACTTCTGTTTTTTTCAAAGGATAAAATCAACTCGAACTATTAAATCTACACTTTTACACTCAAGAAGTAACAGTTCATCCAGTTGAACTTTGAGTTCTGTTCAGAGGAGATAACAAGATATATAAAACAAACTACTAGGGTTGGGAATTCAAGAGAATATACAGCAATAAATGGGAATAAATCCACAATTTACTAAATGAAAGGTTGGGAAAATATATTTCTGATGAATCTTTGTCACGTGGTGAGGTCATGTTGGGCTTTGGCTTGTCATTTTGTCTCCTCACTTCCTGTTTTATTTTGAAAGATAACTTTCCTCTCGTTTCAGGTCACTTGTCCTTCCTCATGTGTCATCGGTCTGATTGTCGGCCCCGCCCTGATTGTTTCCACCTGTTCCTCATTACCAGGTGTATATCTGGTCTGCGTCTCCCCTTGTCTTGTGCTGAAGTGTTTCGTTCTATTGTTCACCAAAGCCCTTTGTCCAGTGTCATAGCCATAGCCTTGTTGTGTGTGTGTTTCCTTGAAAGAGTGATTTTCTGTTGTAGCTTTTGTAGCATAGCCATTTGTTTTCTCGCGTTTAATTTAGTTCATGTTTTTCAGCCTGTTGTTTTTTCCTCGATTTGATTTGGGTAACTTTTATAGAACAGATTAGCGGTCTTACCTCTTTAGGAGTGATTTTCATTTTTTCTAGTTTAGGCCTGTATTTCATGGCTTGTATTTCATAGCTTCACTCTGTCGAGGGACCTTGCTTCCTGAAATAAAGAAACTCACCTACACGTCTGTGCCTGAGTCCTTGTTTAAGACCGGGACTGACAATCTTGGCTAAAACAACCAAATAATTCAAGTTCACCTCTCTGTCACATGTTTGTGCTGTTTTTCATTCATTGACCTTTGTTTTCCTGCCATGCAAGAAATGATACATCAATTTTTGTTATTTTATAACATAAGTATTTCTCACAAGCTAATGTTGAAGGAAATTTTTTATATATGTGTGAAAATTGTCAAAATTGTTGTAAAAAACGCAGCACATTATTACAAAGTGACAATTTCCTCAAGGCTCAAAACATTCAACAAGAGAGAAGTTTAAAGAGAGAGTATTAAAAGCATTGAATTGATGAATTTGGAAATAATACCTTAAAACGTTGTATCTCATATTCTGGATTTTTTATGTCATTTTTTTTATTTGATTTATTTTAAAGTAAAATAATCTGCCAATAGAAAAAGTTCAGAAAGTAACTTTATTCAATAATTAACTGATTGCATTAAACAAAGTGAACATTTGTTGTTTAAAAGGAGAATCCTGGTTTATTTTTCATTTAAACTGTTTCAATCATCATGTATTTGTGGTATTTATCCACCTTGATGGTTCATTCCATCTAACATTCAAACTCAATGAGAATCTGTTGTTTCACCTTGTTGAGTCAACTTTTGAACCTGATTCATGAGGAGAAAACGTTGAGGAGAAAAATCGACTGGAGCCAGATCCTGGCGTCTTTTTCTCAGCATGAATTCGCCCCAAGTTTCCCCTAAAATACGTCCTTCTCCTTCCTCCTTCCTCCTGACTGGTTTCTTGCCATCTGCCCATGTTGCTGCTGGCTGCTGCTCCACTTCACCAGGTCTCAGCTACCTGTTCTCATCCGTCTGTTGTCAGCCTGCTGAACTGTTCATTAATGAAGAGGAACAAACAGGGAAGAGTCAGGTTTGCTGCTGACTGAGTTTTCTCAGCTCGTCTGGTCCAGGATGAGTTAGAGGGATTGTTGAGAGAGAAAATAGAAAGAATTTAAAATATTACAATGTTTTCATGCTTGAGGTGAATGAGTGGATGAAAACAGCGACAAAGAGCCTTTTCTTAGATAAAACATAAACATGAATACTATATTTCCACCACTTTTCAGTTTTCCACATAGTTTTTTTTGCAGTTTAAGGTTTGACTCTCACTCTTAATGTGTAAGTAAGGGTTTTATTATCTTATTGTTTTTATCTTTACTCTCTTCCTGTATTTGTGACTTTTGTGCCAAGAACACATGCACCTTATCCCTGTTTTTTTGCACTATTCATACTGAATCATTCATTAAATTAAATCAGATTAGATTATTGAAATCTTATTATTGTTTTTTCTAACATGAAAACTGATTATATTTGGAAATAATATGTAAAATGGAGTCCCATTCACTTCCTTAGCATGAAACTCTCCTGAGACCATATATAGTTTAACATATAATCATTTTATGTAATAAAAACATTCATACATGTCTAAGTAATATTCCATGCAATAGAAGCAATATAGATGCAATAGTGAGACATTTATTACTCATGCAGAACATGATCCTTTGACTTTTATTAAATTGTCCTTAGTTGTCTGACATATTCATATCCTGTAGTTTGGGAAGGAGAAGGTGAAAGGAACCAGGTGAAAGTCCAGCTCTGGACACTCAAACAACCTTGACCTTTTTTGTCTACACCCTCTAATTTGGGCTGAACAGTAATTGGGTGGATGATGGATGCTTTGCTCTTTTATTATGTTGATTCATCCACTGGATCTTCAACTGTCTGTCAAAGTGTCTTTTTATATCACTCCATCATTGGCTCTTTGAGTTATGTTTTCAAGGCTCTAATCGATGCTCGGAGCGAATAAAGATGTTGCTGATCTCATTATCAGAGGATTTTTTCTGCCTCTTAGAGAGTTAAATCCCTCGTATAAACATCCATCTATCATTAATAAAGACAATGATAAAGCAAAAAAAAAAACAAAAATCATCTTTCAGCATCGCCCTAAAAGCAGCTTTCAGAGCTGATGTGAATGGATGAATTATTAAACCTCTGATCACCTGGAGTTTGATTTAATGAAGACAAAAAGGCTGTAATTGTTCTCATTTACATATTTTTATGTTGTAGTAGGAAATTCAGAGTTTATACATTATATACAATGCACATATATATTACAATGATTTACACTTAAAATGTTTTTCTACTATTATTATTACATTATATTATTATTATTATTATTATTATTATTATTACAGCTGTATTATTATTTTTAAAGTCAACCTACAAACCATGCTCACAATATATCAGCTTGTCCATATTTCAACCACTGCTCAACTTTATTTGGCTGCAAAGGTCAAAACAGAATAAGGTCAAGTTCAATAAGTGTGAATTTTCAGCTCAACTACAGCATCATCTGTATAATAATATAAATACACCTTCATGACTAAATACTAAAGGACTGTAATTACCTTATGAGTAATATGTAAAGAGTAATTCATTTTATTTGTTTATATAGTAGTGAAATTGTGTATGTGTGTGTTTCAAATAAAGTGTAATAAAGTGTTATAATACTCTAATAATATTGTTACTATATCCAATGGTATAACAAACATGTGTTTATTTATTTATTTACAGAAATGCATGTGTATTTGAAAGAGAGAAATACATAATAATAATAATAATAAAGTAGCATAATAATGTGGGAAAATCTTTTTTAAATGATATGATATCAAGTTGTATCACATAATACATGTTGATATACTATTAATGCCACCATATATTATTTACATTTAATTATATGCACTTTAAATGCATATAACAATAAGGCAGGCATATTGTGAGAGACTCAGGTTTTATACATTTTTGGGATAATAAATAAACTAATGAATGACTTTCATTAAAATTCAGACCAATATTATATTATCAATATATTAATATATTATAAAATATATGTATATAATTTATCCATTCAACTGTGTGAGAAACAAGTTCAATCTGATTTAAAAGTCCAATGTTTTCATTAAAAGAGGCCTAATGCGACAGTGTTGTAATTTTGTGTTTATTGTTTTGTTTGTTTAGTTTTATTCATTGATTGCACATTAAAATAAATCAAATGAAAGGGATATAAAATAAATAGTAGTCAGATAGTAAACATGTAGAAAGGTCTTATTCTTTGTAATAGATTGCACATCAGTGCTCTGCTAAGGGTTATAGTCGTGTTTCAATAATTTCATTTTAATTTAAAATCTAAATCTTTCTGCATGTATTAGTACCAACAATAAAATGATGACATGTTGTAAAAGAGGCTAAATAACGCTCTGAAATGAATATTAATGTGTTGTTGAGGGAAAAGCTTCCTCTAAACTCTTTTATTTTCATATTTGCAGGCCGATAGTTGCCTCGTTGAAATTCAACTGGCACTGAAGCATGGAACACATTTATTGTTGATTATCATTTATATCAGTGAATAAAGGATTATTGCCCTTTAAGCTGCTTTGATATGCAGCTGTAGTGTTTCTGCAGATCACAAATCTGCCTTTTGAGCTGAGAGTCAATGGAATCAAAGTTTTTTATCTAAATATACTTTGTGTTCATTCTACATTAATTCAGTGATTTTACATTTAACCCTCTATTGCATGAAAATGTTTTGAATGTTTTTATTACTTAAAATTCCCTTAATAATAGATATATTTAATGAAAAAATTAAATATAATAAAACTGATATACAAATAAAATATAAGACAAAGTTGTAAACATAGTCTCAGGATAGTTTCATGCTATGTAAAATCTATTTCTGTTTATAAGAATAAAAAAATTAACATCATAATTGAATTCAATTAAAGTTAAATTTTATATTTGGTGAAAATTTTCTGAACAAAAGAGAACCTTTGGTCATAAGATGTCAAAATAAAAGCCCCCTTTTCATGCCTAAGTATAAAAACACACATTTTATATCACAGCTTTTTATAAAATATAAATAGATATATAGATGAAGATAAAGTAATCGTTGTCATATGGCAACAATATGTAATAGAGGGTTAACAGACCATTTAATGTATAGAAGGTAAAATGTACCCTTAATTTGAAGAATCCATTATGAAAATAACTGTCATTTACCTTCCTTTAAATTAGCATTTTTCACCCCAGCATCAATATTTAACACAGTTTATTGTCACTCAGGTGGATAACCTGATATAAAGTGGATCTGTTTTGCAGGTTGTGGTTATTATCTCTGCTTTAACACTATTAACTCTGGTTTTAGCTCAATGATTTAAATAAAAGGACCAATCTGATAAGTGACGTTATCCTGTTGTTTTATTTTTTATATGGCCTCAGTAGTGGATGGTGACCCTCACAGGTCAAATGTCCATCAACAAACAGGATATCCTGGTCATGTGATCTCATAAATTGCATGTCCTTCCAAAATAAAAAAAAACCTTTTTCACGCCTAACTGTAGAGACATAGATTTTATATCACAGCATTTCTGTTGCCATATGGAAACACTATGTAATAGAGGGTTACAGATACATTATTACAAGCTTCAATATTAATCAATTAAATCAATAAAAAGTTTAGTTTGTAGTATAATTACCACCATATATCCAGTCAATATGTAATCATCCCATATAAATCAGTCTGATTCTGCTGTGTTCTGTTATAATAACACTTTATTTTCTAACAGCCCATCTTCAGTCCCACCATTCTGCTCCAGATTCCAATTTCCCCCAGAAACTCAATAACAGATGACAGTGTCCAGTTTCCAGTAGTGTGGAAAATGAAGGCTGCTGCCTGTGGAAGTGAGAAAAATCCTCTGCTGTCCCCTGAGCGGCTTTAAGACGGCGGGGCGGGGGGTGGATGGCGTCTGATAGCCGCCGCCGCTACGTTAGCATAGCGACAGGTTCCTCTCTACAGGGCCGCCCCTCCCTGTCTCCTCCATGTCTGCTCCTGCCCTCTGGGACGGAGGTCGCGACCTCCTCCTCCTCCTCCAAGGTTGGACATGAGAAGATGGAGCTGACAGACCTCACCCTGATGCTCTAGGAGGGTTTGTTTTGGGATATTTTGCATTTCAAAATGTGAAGAAAAAAACATGTCAATCTTTTAACCCATTAAAGACTATGAGTCTTTAAGTCTATGACTGTCACTTAAAATAACTTCCTGATTCATGATGTCATCACCTTCCTCCTATGAAATGGTAAAGACAAACCCTCCCAGGAAGAGGTCATTTTGTGTTCCACCCTGACATGTATATATCTATTTAATCATTCAAGTCTCTAGAATAATCCCAAAAAAGAATTATGTACATGGGATAAATAGGTTTTTGCTTATGGGAATATTTATGGATGCAGCAACTATAATAGCCATTAAAATCCTATTTTCTGTAAAGAAAATAGTAAAAAATGGAAAAAAAAAATACATAACATGATTATTAGTGACTCAGCTGATATAATTATATGCATGAAATCTTTGAAAAAAGTCAAGGCTTAAATGGTTTAATTAAAAATGAATATTGCTGTTCAAAGAAGTGTTATATAATATTTACTGTATAAAATGAAACATCTTCTAGATTTATCATTCCTGTGAATCACTAAAGTCATATTTATGTGTATAATTTGTAATTATTTGTATGATCTAAATATTTCTGCCCACTTTTAGCAGCAAAAGTTGGATGATTGTTTCCCAAAAGCAGTAAAGTTTGTGTGGCTTTTCTTTTTTCTTAATTTTCTGTAAAATAATTTTAAAATTAACAGATTTTTCTTCTTATTATTATGATTTTGATGTGATTTTGGAGATAAAAATGCAGTGTTTCCAATGCACCAAACTAAAAATTATAACTATTTTACTCACGTTTTTAAACACATTGCTGTCATATTGAACATGACTCTATATAGGTTGATATCAGGTAAAATGGGCCTTTTCAGGTTCGGGGTCCCAGTTTCTCTGGAAATTAGAGCCAATGACTACGAAGGATTTAAACTATTGATATAACTGTGGTTGACTAGTAACAGGTGATTTAATTAGTTTATGGTTTCTATGGTGATTTGATTAGTTTATGGTTTGTAAGGTGGATGAGACAATACTTCACATCTAGACTGAACCAGAAATGTGCATGGTAAGTAGCCTGGTATGACTAATCTAACTAAACTACTGGACTAAGGATAATAAATCTATTAAAAAATAAATATGCACATAAAAAACTATGCATGATATATGTCTTGATGTAAATAATGCTGTTAGTTTGGTATATGAACATATTTTTTGGAAAAGTGATGTTTATCATGGTGGCCCAATTTACCTTAACCCACTAAGATAAAATGGGCCACATGGTTTCAGCTAAAATGGGTCTAATAGCAGCAATATGAGTTTGTTTAATGCATTTTAAAAGTTATGTGATTCTAAGCATTTGTGTTTTAACATTAGAATTGGTGATGAATTAATTTTGAATTTGAATTTCCATTTGGCCCATTTTACCTGAAACCACTCATACAAAAGTCATAGGCCCTATTTAATTATATTTTATCACATATTTCCAATACAACATTAATCATAAATATAATGGAAAAGTCATATTTGGTATTGCGTTAGTGATTTACCAAAATGGCCCCAATTTACCTGATATCACCTCATGTATTTTTTCTGAAATGTCACCAGGATGCATCGTCCTGCCATCCCTCATGATGGAGTGCCGTCTACTGCTTCTCTGTGCAAATGAGGCAAATTTATTTCTTTCACGACCCCGGGCTTTGGTGTCATTTGAAAGACAGACTGGCAAGTGACCCCCCTCCACCCCGGCATAAACTCCAAAGGGGACCACCGGCAAGGTCAGGCAGCCTCCTTCCATCTTGTTTGAGCTGAGTTCCGTCATAGTTTTAATACGTCTGGAACAGCTCCGGTGTCCTTCCTGCATGGCGGCCTTAAACACTCTCCTCAGCAGCCGTTAGAGCCGGAGAACAGCACCGCTGCTGCAGCTGCATTGATTAACTCATCATATGCGTCGCCCTCCCTGACATTTAACTCATCTGGACACACAGACCAAATGGAGCTGGCAGATAGAAGGGATTAATTATGCATGGAGAATCCTCATATCATGGCCTCAGCTTGGCCGATTACATTCCCTTTTGTCAGCGTGTGGTACACTGGAAAAGAGAGAGAGGGGGTAAAAAAAAATTAAATAAAATAATAAGTACAACGAGGCTGCTTAGTCACGTCTGGGCTGTTTCATAACCGGGCGACGATGAACCTGGACGGGCCGTGGATCCGCCCTCCGCCCATCTGTCACCTCCACTCACCGCTACCTCCCTGCTGGTTCTCCTCCATGTCAATCCAGCTGAAATATGAGGACCTTCCCTTTTTTTTGGTTTCTGTACACTTACAAACCCTCCTTCCCCCTCCCTCACCCCCCAGATGCCTAATTACAACAGTTCTCGTCAACATATGGCGCTGTCAGGATGGATTTTCCCCACTTCGGCTCGCCACATGTATTAAATTACAGTGTTTCTTGCCAGATCAGAAGCCCAGAGTGCATCTTTGTGCAGGTTTAAGCCAATATAGAAGAGGAGGAACACCTGTGTCTTATATTGGTTACATGGAACGAGCTTTGGGGAAAGTCTCTGCAGGTGGGGGTCATTTATTCAGCAGCTAACACCTGCATGATGGAGCTGTCTGTTAGTCACGCACTCAGTTTCCATGGTTTTTGTGGGAAACATAATTACATCAGTGTTTAATTAACAAAATGTTGTTCACTCTTCCATCCAGATTCCATTCACAAGATATGTAATAACATCAATTAGGTCTGGGAAATAAAACACTGTTAATGTATATCATCAATAGTTCAATAAAATTATATATAAACCTTGATAATGTAGCAAATCACTGAATTAGTCATTTATTTAACAGATAAATCAGGTTTAATCAGGTTTTTGTCACTGAGCCTTATATCAATATATGTTCTCATTATATCGCTGCCTCTAAATTCCATATTAAAAGTAGGTCATTAAAACATAAAATGCTCCCGATGTATTTAAAAGAAAATCATTGATAATTATACATCAATCGATATAAACTCATTTTTATCTATAGGCTTTTTAAGTATCTAAGGGTTTTTTAACAACAACAGCAGTTAGTGCAGAACAAATGATCCATTTTAATTCAAGGTGCTTAGTTTGATTCATTTTTGCTGGTGTGAAAAGCATCAGTTGCATTCAGGTGTAATAAATAAAGCAGAACTGAAGCAGACAGACAGATAGACAGTCTGACCTGATGTATTGAACATAAGTGAAGGTGACTGATCTGAACAAACTCAAATACTCTGATCTCACTGAAAACCTGACGGATTTACACACGTTTCTTACACATGTTCGCCACGTGGCTATTATTATATACATATATAATATATATATATACTTAAAAACTATAAGATTGCAGTGTCATGACTACATCTCTGATGTTTATAACAAACTAAATCCATTGAAAATGAAGTTTTGTTCATTTAAAAAAACATGCACCATTGTAATACATTGTCATGGGTCAGTGAGCTCCCTGTAGTAAGATGGCCGCCAGTGCGGACGTTGGACTCCATTGGCCGTCAGCATGGTAGAGACATCTAGGCTTTCTATGTATATCTATAGACTAATTATTTTATTTCCTGTTTGTTTGAAGAAATCTTGAAAATCAGACCAATTTTGGTTCATTTGCAGGTGTGAAAGTGGACCATGTTGGAGTCTATATGCTGCATAGTAACGATTTTATTGCCTGGTGTGAACCAAATAATGTAAAAGCTACTATTTTATTAGGCCAGTGGGGACTTCACTGTTGATTGAAGAGGACTTAACCATCCACCTCTGTCCAGCACACTGAAAAAGTTTAATAAAAAATGAACCAAAAGTATGACTGTAAGGGATATGTGAGGAAAAAATAGCTGACGTGGTTGAATTAGTCTGAACTCAACTCTGAAAGACGAGTCACACAAGGTCGAATGCATGTACGCATGAGCTGCAGAGGAGCTGAATGCTCATCAATTTCCCCTGAATAAACAATGGTCATATACTGGTTTGACATACATAATTAATTATTAGCCTGACTGAAATAACATTTAGAGCTATTTTTAGATATTGGCAGAGCTATTCGCTAACAAATGACCTTTGCTTATAAGGTGCAGTCCTCTCTGTACCGTAAACAGCTTCTTTAGGAACATCAATACATATTATATGTTGCAGGGTTTCAACCAGAGATGTCACATTTCAGGACATGACCACTACCTCTCTTAATTCTTTTTATCGGGCGTCACAGACTTCAAGTTGAAAAGCTTCGGTATAATTCTCGCTACAGGAGACAAACCGGAATAAAGGGAAGTCACTTTGATGTCACATTTACTGCCACAGGGGACGAGTCTTTGATTAGACCGCTGTCCTCAGCCTGGGTACAAGGAAGTTAACTCTCTACTGCATTATATTACTTTATACTACACACAAAAATGTTTGGAATGTTTCTATTACTTAAAGTAGTGTTATTTCTGCAGATCAGAAATCTGCCTTTCAAGCTGATCGTCAATGGTTTCATCATAAATCTACAGTTCATGATGAGAATCTAAGGTTTTAATCTAAATATCCTTTGTGTTCTATCTACATTAATTCCATGATTTGACATTTAACCCTCTAGGCGCCACTGTCGACTTAAATTGACAACCGTTTGTTGACTATTTACTATTCATCTGAGCGTTCAGTGTTGTGCAATATATCATATACTGTCAATACAACATATATAACACAATATAGTATGTCATTCAAAAATGTGACATTTCATGATAATTCTATAATCCAAAATGGCTCCTGCCCTATGACGTCATATTATGCAAATTAGATTGGGAGATTGGGTAAAATAGGTTTTGAATGTTTGTATTACTTAAAATGGCCAAAGTAATAGATGTATTTAATAAAATATAAGAAAAAGCTGTGAACATAGTCTCAGGATAGTTTCAAGTCAACGGGATTCCATTAGGTTGTATAAACTAGTAATTTTCCATATTTGCATATTGTTGTCATATGGGAACAAATCTGTTTTTAGCATATTAGGAAAAGAATATAACATCAAAATTTAACTAAATTCAAGTTAAATAGTATTTTTGGTTAAAATTTTCCAAAATTCAGAACCAATGACAACCTTTGCTCATGAGATGTCAATGAGCAAACAGGATATCCTGGTCATGTGACCTCATAAATTGTTTTTCCTTCAAAATAAAAGTCCCCTTTTCACACCTAACTGTAAAAACATAGATTTTATATCAGCCCCTTTTTTTTAGAAAAATTAAGATGAAGTATTTTTTGTCATATGGCAACACTATACTATAGAGGGTTAAACTGAACAGTGCAACACATGGTGTTAGAAATTAGAATGTGTGTGTGTGTGTGTGTGTGTGTGTGTGTGTGTGTGTGTGTGTGTGTGTGTGTGTGTGTGTGTGTGTGTGTGTGTGTGTGTGGTGTTGAGGGGGAATTCAAGGACAGACTTCGATTCATTTTTCTTGTCTTGTCTTCAGACAACCTGATGACTGATGAACCAGTTTTTTTCTATGTCTGAGTGTCAACTCTGATGGGACGCTTCACTTTCTGTGGCGTCCATTTGTCCTCAGAATATCTTTCAAAAAAAACAGAACAGAAGTAACACCTCTGCATGAATTCACTCTTGGACACTTTTGGAGCTTATATACTGTGAATATTTCTTTGGCGTTAGCTTCATAATATGAAGGAGTGAAGTCAGCACGCCTTATCGGCACTTCGGGTCGGTGCCAAAAGGACCATCAGTCGTAGCATAGCAGCCCCGGCGCTCACACACACTCCAGCCTGTTCACTTCCTGCTAACGATATTGCACACGTCAGCTGGCTGACTAATGACTAGCTTGGCCAGCAGAGATGTGCAAAGTGTGTCTGATATTTGAGGGATCGCTGTTAGCTTGTCCAGCCAAAGACAATGTGCCTCCGAACAAGGTTATAATAGTTCAGTATAGGGATTTTTATTGGTGTTTATTTTTCTTTTGTTTGGACTTTTCAGTTTAGTTTTAATTTGATTTCAAAATGGGTTTACTAGATTTACTTTGTTTTTATGTTTTGACAGTGCAATTATTACTTTTTATGGCGTATTTATCAGGGTGAGATTAAAAAAAAGAAAAAGTACTGAACTAAAACTGGATGAAGATGAAAAATTCAGCAAAAACATTAAACTTTTGTATAAAATAAGTTAAGAAAGATGAAAACAAATAAATTTCTTTTATAGATTGAGTTTTGCAAACATAAAATACCATTCAGGCCTAGTTTTTGTTGTTAGGCCTGACAAAGGGTGAAGCTTTATTGTATCTGTAAGGATTCTTTCTTTCTTTCTTTCTTTCTTTCTTTATTTCTTTCTTTCTTTCTTCTCTCTAATGATAGTCTTACTGCCCCCCTATACATTCCCAAAAGTCACCAAATTCTGCATCCAAAATAATGGATGTGGCTGTAATACCCCCTGGAAAATAAAAAAGCCCCTCACCCCAGGTAGACAAATGAAATTCATCACACGTGTACAACATGTCAAGATGTACAAAAAAGTCTCTTTAATCAATACCCTAAGAGCAACAGGAAGTCAGCCATAGTGAATCAAATGACCATTTTATGTTTTGTTTTGTTTTGGGGGAATATACTAGTCCTTGGAATTTTATCACACTGACTTCAAATTTCCACTGAAAATTTCATCACACGTTGGAATGAAAAAGGGCGTGGCTGAGAGAAGCGGTCAATTTCAAAGTTTCACCATAAAACTCTACTTACTCTAACATATGTTAAAATTGATCAGATATGATGACAATCCCACCCTGAATTTCCATGTATATCAATAGAGCTGCCTACTAGAAGTGCCACCTACTGACAACAGGAAGTCCAGCAACTGGGGTAAGCTCCCTCGTTGGCTGATAAAGAAAATTGACTCAAGATGTTCTAAATGACTAATTTGTGTCTGTGTCTGACCCCTTTTGTTAGTTTGACTCCGGCTGTTGATTAGATGGAATATGGTAACTACATTAAGTTTGGAGACAGGATGTGTTTTTCGTGTTTAGACCAAATGTGACTGCAGTTTACCTGAATTTCAATCACCCCTTCCTCCCTTAGGTGTGAACTCAGCTGAAAGAAAACCTTCTTCCTTTCCTTGTTATTAGTCAAATGTCTTTGTTTTCCTTGTGATTGCTGTGATCTTATGATATATAAACTACAGACCCACCAACATTCAAGGTTGACTTTTTCAATTATACTATATTATTGTGTTAGTTGTTAATGAAGACAACATTATTTTGGATATACTGGGAAGTTGTTCATTTGTCTAGATTTATATATATAATGTGTGCTGTGGCCAGGTTTGCTGAATCTGACGTTGTACAATTTGTGCTCGTAAATATGAGTATCAAAGAGGACAAAAGTCTTTATATCTGTTCTTCAGAGCCACACTAAGTCGCAGAGTGAAAGCCTGTTGTCACGGAGGAGGACCAGAAATAAGTAATCCTGCCTTTTCTCACACCTGACCTATAATCTCTGTAGAGTCAATAGTAGCACATAATGTTGTAAAGGTGAGTTTACAGACACCGTTCAACCATCTGCAGCAACTTTTGAAGCCGACTCCTATAGAATAGAAACATGTTCTTACATCAAAATCAAGGTTATGCCTTAATCTAGAGGATCCATTACAGCTGGGCTTCCAACCCAACCCATTCCCCCAACCCCCATCTAAACTGAAGTGGCATGAAAATTGCACAAACACTTCCAAAGCACCGACGCCTTCACATTTTGTCTATCTCAATGCCACCCCTTAATCTCCATATCTGAGATGCTACCATCTCCTCCTCCTCTTCACAATGGGCATTAACTGCAGGGTGTCTGCTGCCACTTGGACAATCTCATCCCACAGACAATCAACACTTGACCAGATGGATGTGAGGAGTGGCCACTCTGCTCCATCACTACAGATTGAATACATGATGGACCTCGACAAAAGAGGGAGTTGAGTGGGGCATTGTCACCCTACAGTGGTATATTCAGACAATGTAGCTGCTTTTTTTTACATGCACTTTGTTGTCTGTGAGAAATACACTTCTGTGATACCTTGTACTGTTTGTGATCATTAGTCTTACTGATGTGTAAAGAAACAGAAAGATGGAAAGAATCCAGTTTTTCAGCGCTTTTCTTCGCAATTCGTGGTACTGAAGTAAATACCTCGCAGGCAATCTGCATTCCACTCTTCGAGTAATGAATCACACAATGAAAGACTTTTTTTATATTGTCAATAGCCTGTGAGATATGACTATGAGGTGTGAGAATGTTATTTATTCCTGTGGTATTGTCGGTGTCTCTCCCATCCACCAATCTCCGGCTGAATGGGGCTTGCAAGAAAAGCTTTTTCAGGCAGAACAAAGCAGGGCATTAATCATTCAGAAACGGCTCTCGCTGTCCTCAGGGATCCGGCAAGGCTCAATGCAAAATCTGTTAAAAGAAATAGTTTTGGAGACTCCGCCAAAGGTCAAGTAGATGGATTAAGTGATAAAAGTCTGTTGAGATGGAAGTCAACTACACAAAGCAATATACCTGGGGTGGAGGCCCTTGTTTCCTCACGACCTTTTCAGAGTCCCTCAAGAGGACAGACAGGCCCCCGAATGAGCGCAATCCGTTGTGACCTTAGCAAAGTATTCTGCTACTCTGGGTTTATCAGTGGCAAACTAGATAATCTCATAGGTCAGCTGACAAGACTTTTGTTTCTGCTAAGCGGTTTGAGTGTGTCTGCGAATAACAATCATCTCCGAGGTCTCGTTTGTTCTGTCTTGGTGCAAGAAAACGTGAGGCCACAGGTAAAGAAGCAGGGATGCTGTGTTCTGAAGATCTTGCCTCTCAAAGCTCAGGTCAAGAGCTCTTTCAAAGCTACCACCCCCCATCAAGAGCGCCCTTGACAAAGCATGATAAGCTGCCAATTAGACCACTCCTTTGGACAAGGGGCAAAGTGGTGCTAACACCACTCCAAAAATGTGGCATAAACTGTGCAGAACATTTTATAAGTCATGGAAAATTGTGATTATATTATTCATGTAGAGAGGACAGCAATGACTTTCCATAAACTGAACCTTTGAACAAAAGTCACAAAGAGAATATATCAGTCTTTGTTGGGTTTTAGCCTTGCAGGAAACAGTTTTCTGAAATAATAGTTTGAATGGAGATCGGTATGAATCCCCATCTTGTTTTAACCATTCATTTAAACAGTTGTGTTCATAATATTATCACTGTGTTTAAAATCACGAATAATGCCTGAATCCTTATAATAATTGGTTTTATTTTGATGCAACACTGCATCTTATATCCTATATCAAAGCAAAGCATTTTCATCAGTTTCTCTTTAGGCCAGTTGATGTGTTCTTTAGCAAATGCATATATCAAACCACTTGAAGCGGTCATGTTGTCTTATGCTAAAGAGGAAATGCCCTTGAAAATGTGAGCAAGACAATGACCCCAAACACACCAGTAAACCAGCAGCATCTTGGTTCCAGACCAATGACATTAAAGTTCTTGATTGGCCAACCCAATCCCCAAACCTTAATCCCATTGAAAACACGTTGGGTGACAACAATGCTGTCCTTGCAACATAGATGCCAAGGTTATACAACTAAATATCAGTTTAGTGATTCAAAGGAATGATAAATCCTGAATATTTTTCATTTTATACAGTAAATATTTGAGTTTGTAAAGAAAAATGCAGACACTGCAATATCTTTGAACAGCCGACTGTTCATTTTCTTCATTTTCTCTAAAGAAATTTTTAAAAACTGACACATTTTCTTCACAGTTTGATTTAGACCTGAATCTCAGCAGTCATATTAAAACTATACTGCTTTTGAGAGATAATCACCCAACTGTTGCTGCTAAAAGTGGGTGGAAATATTGAGAGAGTTTTTAAAAAGCCTGTTTAAAAAACAGAACTAATCCAACATCTTCAGGGTGGGACTTCTTATTGGGGCCATGACACCGGGTTGAAGAAATTGTTTCACGTTGCAGGAAGAGCTGCATTTCCTTGAAGGCCCAGACAAGGTATGTAGATAGTCTTGGTTTTGCCAGACTCATTTAAACGTGAATAATTAAAGGATTTATGTCTCAGCAGGATTTGAAATAAACGTGTCCATGCATTTATCTTCAGCAGAAACAGCTACTGTAATGGTGTCTTTACTTTTTTCTTTTTAAAAAAGTCAATCAGGCAGCTGCAGCTACTGCTTCACTAAAACCAAGAAAGTTTTAGTTTAGACTGTTTCCTGCCTGGTATAAAACCGATTTTAAAATATTGCTGTTGGTTAATAAAACCATCCAGACCTCTCAGGTCCTCTGTCCCCTTCCCATGCACTTGAATGAGAATGTTAAAGTTATGATAAGACTAGTTAAAGAAATATTATTAAGTGAATCAGAGCATCTGCTGACTATTAGTTGCATTTTATATTACTTATAGTTGTGTTTTAGTCCCAAGCTGTAGTAGCTGCTGCTTAGTTAAACCACTTCATATCAACACATGGAGACGTTATTGTATAGTGGTTGGTACTCTGCGTTGTGGTTGCAGCAACCCTGGTTCCAATCTTGGTTATGTCACAGGAGGAATTTTTAACTTCAATATTTTCATTTAGACCAAAGTCAGCTCCATTTTACGAGTGTTAACCTGGTCAACTCAGTGATATTTCCCTGTTGCAGTCCCTAACCACGCCTGCAATGGAGCTAGTGGCACAATGGAGGTGTCTCACTACAGATCAGAAGGTTCTAGGTTTGACTCCTGGATGGATCCATGTCATCTTTATTTGAAGATCACATGTCCCTGATTCCTGGACTAAATTTGATCTGGACTAAAGTAGTCCAGACATTGCATGAGCCAATGGTGGCTAGGGATGTAGAGGCATCTCAATCACTCAATTCAGTGATTGTCATGGTAATTAATAGTAGTCATACGCGTCTAACTACAGATCAGAACATTCTAGGTTTGACTCCTGGCTGAATCTATGTCACCTTTATTTGAAGATCACATGTCCCTGATTCCTGGACTAAATTTCTGGATTGTGGATCTGGATTAAAGTAGTCCAGACATTGCATGAGCCAATGGTTAGTGATGTAGAGTCATCTCAACCGCTCAATTCAGTCGTCGTCATGATAATTTGAGATTATTCTGACCTGCTTTGTTCCTTAATTAAAATTCTAAATTTGACAGTGCTCAAAATATTTGATTATCTCAACAAGGTTCCAAGAAGCCCATGTAGCCGTGATCGTACAGTGGTTAGTACTCGGCGATGTGGTCGCAGCAAAACCCCATTTGACTCCAGGTCACGGTAGGTGTCAGAGGAAGAACATTTCCCTTTAATTCTTTCATTTAGTCCAAACTCAGCTCCAATTTACCAGTGTTAAAACAGGATTTTAAATAAACATGACAATGATCTAACCACTATTCAGTGTATTAATGTTTCTGTTTTTAGCTCAATCCTGTTTTTTAGTCCAACCCCAGCTTCAATTTACAAATCTTAAAATGGCCAGTGTAGAGATATTTCTCTATTCCAGCACCTAAAGGTGACTGCCATTGGCCTAGTGGTGCAATGGATAACATGTCAGACTATACATCTGAAGATTCTCAGTTTGACTCCTAGCTAGAGTACATTAAAAGTACTCAATATACATATACATTATATTATTTGTCTCTACACTAACAAATGCATGAGAGCATTTTAATTACATTTTATAAGCGTATCACAAGTTTGTTTACCACCTGTCAAAAGTATCCACATCAACATCATTACTCAGATAAAGTATATATATATTATGCTTAAAATAGTTTTGTAGAAGTTGAAGTATCAACTTTTACTCAAGTAAAAGTGTAAAAGTGGTTTCAAAACTAAAGTATAAAAGTAAATGTAGGGTTTTAAAGGGGTGAAAATCCTAGTAAATTTCCAGAAACTTTTCCTGGGAAGTTAAACTGGGGAATTGTGGTAATCTGATTCTGACACAGCAGATTTATTTGAGGTTCCTGTCTACTGAAAGCTTTGAGGCCTTGAAGAAATTTTTGTCACTTTTCATGTTGCTCCATTTTTTGTAGAATTCTTTTCTTTCATAATATTCACACATAAAGTCTTTCCTTCAACATCAGCTTGTGAGAAATGCTTCCACACAGACGTTGAACGCAGCATTTTTCTGCTCTATAAAATAACAATAAAGCTTGTAAAAACACTGATGCAATGGCGTGAAAAGACATTTAGTTAGAATTCAAAATACTTGACAATTGGTGTGTCAATTCTTGTATGATTACAAAAAAAAAAGAAAAAACAGCTTCCATCTAGCACATAACTTACCAGCATTACATTTGTCTTTAATATTTATACTATTATAGATCGAATATATCTACCCCATAATAGCATCAAAACTTAGTTGACTTTATATAGACTTTATATTATTATATAGTTCACAGGCTCAAATGTGTGGCTTCAATATTCTGTACTTGCATTAAATCTTGTCGTTTTAGCCAAGCTACAATAGATTTCTCCAACTATATTTATGTTTCCTTTTAGGGGCCAGTGTTAAATTTTGGATTCATTCCCGTTTATCCCCATATATTTATATAGCACATTTAATAAAAGTAATAAAAATAAAGAATGGCAATTTATTATATATAGGGTGATATCAGGTAAATTGAGACACTTTTTGGTAAATCACTTGGGATAATAACACAATACTAAATATGCTTTTTACATGTATATTTATGATTAATAACAAGTGTTTCTGATCATTTTGTGTTGTAATTATGTGATGAAATATAATTATTTATGCTCCATAAATAAAATAAAACATCCACTGTGCCATTTTTTGCACTTCAGGTAAAATGGGTTTAGTTAGATTTGTCATACCAGGCTATTTAACATGCACATTTCTGGTTCAGTCTAGATTTAAAGTATTGTCTCCATAAACTAATCAAATCACCATAGAAACCATAAACTAATCAAATCACCATAGAAACCATAAACTAATCAAATCACCATAGAAACCATAAACTAATCAAATCACCATAGAAACCATAAACTAATCAAATCACCTGTTACTAGTCAAGTTTATATCAACAGTTTAAATCCTTTATAGTCATAGGCTCTAATTTCCAGAGGTGAGTGGAGATAAAAGCACTAAACAGACTAAATGAACCTTCTGCTGCTCTGAGATTCTTCAGCATCCAGAGGTTTGGAGACTTGTTGTTGAAGACATGAGAAACACTTTAACAGTGGAATCAGCAGCTGAATGAAAACTAGTCAGTAACATCCTTGTTGTGACTATTTTGGTGACAGGAACTTAACCTTCATGTTTCCTCCAGAGTCAAATTCACCTCAATGTTTGTTCCTTCCTCCCTATTGTCTCATCTCATATTATATACCTGCTTATTCCTCATTAGAGTCACATGGTCTGCTGGAGCCAATCCCAGCGTATTACGGTGAGAGGCAGGGATACACCCCAGATGGTCGCCAGCCAATCCTGGGGCACACACACACTCACGCAATTTAGAGTCACTAATTAACCTCAGCATGTTTTTGGACTGTGGGAGGAAGCCGGAGTACCTGGTGAAAACCCACGCAGACACGGGGAGAACATGCAAACTCCACACAGAAAGGTCCCAGACCCAGGACCAAGGAGGTCTTGAACCGCCATGTTGTCTTTAGACTAAAAGATGTAAATCTGGTTCCTATACATACAGCCCATATGAATCAGTGATATGTGAAGATATGTGTGGTATCCTGAACTTTGCTTCATAACACTGATTCAGATTCTATACAACGCTCAGTGTGTGTGTGTGTGTGTGTGTGTGTGTGTGTGTGTGTGTGTGTGTGTGTGTACGTCCATACTCTCGATCCCTCGGCGCCGCCCGTTTCCCACTCTCGTCTGCTAATGAATACCAGCAGAATGAGGAGCTCTAATGGAATTACACTTTAATGATGTTTGCTGTTTTTATGACGGTAATTAATTAGATCAATCTAATCTCCTTCTCCCAAAAATCTTCCCACACGAAAAAAAACCCTAAGTACCAAACGGCGAACACCCCCCGGCTCATCATAACGCTGCGGTAATGACGAACTCCCAGAACGAAACGAAGGCGAAGCAGACGCACTGCAACAGATTCTCAGCTCCACCTCGTGTTCTCAGGCCAATTACCTGATGCCTACATATGCATTTTAATCTAAAATCTCTGCTCAAAGCTCCAGACCAGCCTGCTCAGTTCATCCCAAAGCACCTCTTCAGTACGAGTGCTGCACATGATCCACTGAATCCACGTCCAACGAGGCCTCGGCAGCCTGGAGTTGGAGCTTCATGTTCTATGGTGTTAGATGTTAGACGGTAACGGTAAAAAAAGAGGAGATAGATGGAAAATAACAAGGTTACACTGTAAAAAATGCCTTGAATTTGATAGAATTTGTCCAATATTGAATCATCTAAATTGACCCAAATCAAGAAGATGTTTTTATTTGTTAAGATTTCATTTTTGCAGTGTATGGATTAATGAATGATACGTTGAAAAATAAACATATTACACTGCAAAAAATCTTATCAGGTGAAAATGTCTTGTATTTATTTTTAATGCTAATTCTTTGAAAAGAATAAATAAAAAGAATAAAATAAAATAAATACAAGTATCAATGGAATAAGATACTTAAACATAATTATTTATAATTTAATTCATTATAATTGAAATGGAAATAAAGAAATTGTTTGACTATTTTATCTTGATGTCTTTTTATCTTATAGTCTGGAATTTGTAGCTTATCATTTTGATTTTAATGGAATAAATTTAGAAAAAACTACAAATTCCAGACAGTAGGCAATAAACAAATACTATGAAAATAACACAGGGTCAAAAATAACTAATATATATACAAAATGTGATAATAATTAAACACAATTTTCTTATTAGTTATATTATTACAGTATAATATAATTTCATGTATTTTTGAAATCTGAAAATCACTAAAAAAAATAATAAAAATAAAATAATTTCTTTAAGCTCTTGAATACATGTACTTATGTATATTTACCCAGCGGTGGAGTGTAAACACTGTATGAGTTAACATTAACATTATTTCTAACATAGATCAGCTGTAATATTGTATGGACGGTGATAACAGTGACATCACACAGGCTCAACTGTCAGATGCATCCTCTTTATGTCTCATTTTTATCTTCCTGCCTCGTTTCTTCTTCTTTTTTCTGAACACGTCCTGGATGAATTTGCTTTGCTTTGATTGGTCAGAATAAAACAGGATAACAGGATTGACAGTGAAAACAGAAATGTGCTGCAGCCGTCCATACATTATGAATATATATGCATACTGATTCACGCTCGCCTGTTTTCAATTTGCATTTACAATGCAGCCGTCAAGTGGCCGGTGGAGTGTGTGGCCCGGCCGTTGACTTTGGTAGCGACAGGAAACAAACACGGTGGATGAGTCGCGTGGCGAGGACGACCTTGCTTTACGACTTAAGTGCTTCCCGCCTTCTCCTGTCGGATCGGCCGCTTCCATCTATCAATCTAATGATGTGGCGGAGGGCCAGGTTCATCACGTCCAATTACTTTTCCCTCATTGGAATCTGACAGTGATGCAGGACTGTCCCCGCTGCAGCGAGACCAGGACCTGGTCCAGGACCCGGTCCAGAACCCGGTCCAGGACCCAGTCCAGAACCCAGTCCAGAACCCGGTCCAGGAGCTGTGGTCTTTAAAAACCAAGACCACAGGAACAGGAAATGAGGAACCTTTCAGGATTTGACCATTTAAGCGCCAAACATTTTTTCTAAAACGCTTGAATTTGACGTCTTGATTTCAAAAGGCTCTAACTTAAAAGTGATAAGAGATGGAGACTTCCTGTAAAT
The DNA here is from genome assembly GCA_030544235.1 of Lepturacanthus savala. Classification (NCBI taxonomy): domain Eukaryota; kingdom Metazoa; phylum Chordata; class Actinopteri; order Scombriformes; family Trichiuridae; genus Lepturacanthus; species Lepturacanthus savala. The sequence goes on along the minus strand of CM060477.1, from coordinate 27,959,493 downwards.
TAGAGAAATACTAACGATGACCCAAAGTTTATGTAGGGATTAATTTCCCCATCCAATTAGCAGATTATGATGTTATATTGAGGGAGACAACTTGGATTTAAGAATATGTATGAACTGTCACATATTTTAACCCTCTTTTCCATCGTGTTGCCATATGGCAACAATCTTTATCTTTACTTTATCTTTATTTTTATTTATATTATCTATATTTATAAATATATGTGATATAAAATCTATGTTTTCACAGTTAGGTGTGAAAAGGGAGCTTTTATTTTGAAGGATATACGGTTCATGACCTGGATTTCCTGTTTGCTCATGGATATTTGACATGTGAGCATCATCATCTCACAACTGAAGGTTGTTCTTTTATTTAGAATTTGGGAACATTTTTACCAAATAAAAAATTTTACTTTAATTTAATTTATTTTTTTCAATTTTCTAATATCCTACAATTGATTTGCAAAATCATAAATTCCCAGTGTACAACCTAATGGAGTCCCAGTGACTTACATAGCATGAAACTATCCTGAGACTGTATTTACAATGTTTTCCTAAAAATATCTATTATTTAGGCCATTTTAAATAATAAAAACATCTTGTACCATGTCTCTGTAATGTTTCATGTAATAAAGGGTTAATGAGGCTTAATGACAGTATCACTCTGATAAAATGGTTCATATTTGACAAAATCTGCCATTTTATTCAGTAGCATCTTATCAGCTGAAGTCATCACTGGTTCCTACCAGTTTTTTTCAGCTTCCAGCCGATAAACCTCAGATGTTTGAGGTTTTTGCTCTTTAGCCAAATACTAAAGGGCCAATTCAACACAAAACCCCAAGATCTTCTATTTACAATGGGATAGAACAGAATCATAGTAAATCATTATATTTAACTTGACTGTTTGACTTGTTCATTATCTATTTTAATACCATTGTTTAAAACATTTGAACATGTTGAAGACAAGTTGCAAAGGGAAAGAAAGAAGAAGAAATAAGGAAATAGGGACATATTATAATAGAAGTATGGTTCTATAGTATTTGATCTATGTCCCCTCCATAAATGATTCCCTTAATATTTATTGTTTATGCCCATCAATCAATAAAATGGGAGTTTCATCCCTATCAAGACCAAAGACCACAAAAACGTGGTCTCAAGACCAAGACCGGTTTGGAGACGTCCAGGTCTAATCCCTAACAATATTTACCTTCTACTTCTACTCCTCTGTCTCAGGTTTGGCTCTGGAGCTCCAGAAAAGGGTGATTTTTGTCTCTGGTTAATATTCATGAGTCTCTGTGAGTCACTGATGTTTTAAAGCCTGGTGTCTGAGGCCATTCCTCTGTGGATGGAGTGATTGATGCATGGGACAGTATTTATAGAACAGAAACATCTCCTCTGGAGTCCAAAAAGCAGAGAAATGCTGATTTCCATGATAAGGGACCTTGATAATTGCCACTTGAGGGGGAGTTTAGTTCAGAGGCAAAATACCAAGATGTGATATATCACGATACTTCCTCTTGTGATCTGATATGAATACATTAATGTCAGATATGGATTTTTTTTTTTAAAAAGAAGTTCATACATATATCAGCCTACTCTTCTGTATATAATGTATAAACTTCAGTTTAATATTTTACATTCATCACAAGATCACAATGATCACAAGAGAAAGTGTATATATATATACATATATATATATATATATACATACATATATATATATATATATATATATATATATATATATATATATATATATATATATATATATATATATATATATATATATATATATATATATATATGCCTCTTCAAATAAAAACAATATTTTTTTCTAAAAAGTCAGAATTCTGAGACTAAAGTAAATAAAACAATGTTTTCATCCTTTACATTTTTCCTCAGAATTCTGAGATTAAAGTCAGAATTGCACTTCCACACAAAGAATAGTGTTTATCTTCAATTTGTACATATAAGATAATGAATTGTTTGGACTCTTAATGATAAATATCTCTACATATTGTTAGAAATTGTATTTAATTACAACCTTAAATGTACATTTAATTTTAATATTAATCAATATCTAATGTAATAAAATGATAAACCACTGACAAAACCTTTTAAAATATAACAATAGTTAGTTATGATGATTGAATGATTGAATTCTAATAAATTACTACTAATAATAAATAATCAATTACTAAAATAAAAAAATCGTACTGTTATTACACTCCCCACAATAACAGCAAAAATTAACCCTCTATTGAATGAAATATTATTTAGAAAAGTAATTACTTTACTTAAAATGGCCTAAATATATATATTAAAAAAAAGAAAAGAAAACGTTTTAAACATAGTGTCAGGATAGTTTCATACTATGTAAGTCATTAGGACTCCACTAGGTTGTATATACTATATTTACACATATTTTCATATTTTTGATATATGGCAAAAAATCGATTTTATCATATTAACTATTATATAATATATATATATTAAATTGATTTTAGCATATTAGGGACAATGTATAACATCAAATTTGAATTAAATGTAAATAATAATAATAATAATAATAATAATAATAACAAAAAAAAAAGTTTACTTACCCTAGAGAGTGAGTTAAATTTTATCCTGGGATACCCTGGTCATGTGACCTTATAAATTGCATGTCCTTCAAAATAAAAGCCCACTTTTCACGCCAAACTCTTTATATCACAGCTTTTTATAAAAATGAAGGTGAAGTAATTGTTGCTATATGGAAACACTATGTAATAGAGGGTTAACAGACCTGTTAATATAGGTGGAATGTACCTTTAACTAATAAATCCATTATGATAATAACTGTCAGTTTCCTTCCTTTCAATTAGCAGTTTATTATCATTCAGCTTGGATAACTCCACTGCAGATTGTGATTCTTATATCTGCTTTAACACTATTAACTCTTGTTTTACTTTATATAAAAGGACCAGTCTGATCAGTAACATCATCCTTTTATTTTTACTCCTCTACTTCCTGCATCCACCCTTCTCTTTTTGTTCGCCCGTTGTCTCCTGACGATATGGCCTCATTAGTTGACTGGTGACCCTCCTAATTTGCGTTTGGCTGCTCCGGTGTGCAGCAGAGAGCACCCCGAGGCTCCTATCAGCTCGGATCATTAGCGAGCGGCTCCTGCCTTCCTGCTCGTACACATCAAAACATCCCGCCTCTGTCCTTGAGGAAGGCGAGACAAGGGGAGCAGAAGGTTCAATAAATATTGCATTGCACTGTAGGCCTGCCTTCAAACTGAAATACAGCGCGCTGCAAGCACCGGGGGCAGCGTACAGATGTTAGAAGTTGTTCACCAGACATGGCCAACATAAATGATTCTTCTTTCATGTATTTGTTTTATAATGCGTTTGTATTTAGGTGACTGCAGAGAAAGGCTTTGTATGTGTTGCTGTGACTGATTCTAAACAAACTGCTGATGGAGCCAGAAACACAAATGCATCTTCTTTATTTTTTCCTTTATTTTGAAGAGATAGCAGCTTTATGGGACACTTTTTCCTGGACAGAAGAGATAAGACCACAACAACATAATTATGGTGGTAAAATGGCACTTTTCAACATGTGGTTCTGTGGACGTAAACAGCATTTTATCCAGAATCAGACCAGCATCCCTGGAATTATGTTCTTACAGGATCACTGCAGCTGCTGATTCACGCCTGTTGTCTGTTTCAGACTCAGTTTATGGAGCAAAGACAGAAAATGTTTGTGTGTGTGTGTGTGTGTGTGAGTGTGTGAGTGTGTGTGTGTGTGTGTGTGTGTGTGTGTGTGTAGAGGTCAAGGTGGAGGATATGGCTGCACCAGACTGTTCACATACTATAAGTTACGTTAAATTATTCTATATAAAAAAGATTATTAAGATTTTATTGTTTGCAGTGTATGGATTGAAATTAAACGTTATCAGGTGAAACTGTCTTGTATTTCATACAATTATTCCAATATTTAGTAGAATTATCTTATTCCATTGGCAGATAATTTATCTTATTTCAAGTTTTTTTTTTTTTCCAATTTGGTCTTGTTTTAAGAATAAACCTATTTTTTTATTAAAAAAAACTAAAATTGACTAAAATCAATGAAGAAACATGAAATAAGACAAATAATCTGCCAATGAAATAAGATAATTCTGCTCAATATTGAACCAATTGGACCAAATACATAATATTTTCACCTGATAAGATTTAATTTTTTGCAGTGTGTGGATTGAAATTAAATTTTCAGGTAAAAATGTTTTGAATTTGATCAAACGAGTCCAATATTAAGTCCAATTATCTTAATTCATTGGCAGATAATTTATCTTGTTTAAGTTTTTTTTCCTGATTTGGTTCAATGTCGTCTTGTTTTAAGAACGAAACTTTTTATTTAAAAAAATAAATAAATAATTGACTAAAATTGAGGAAAAAAACATGAAATAAGACAAATTATCTGCCAAAGGAATAAAGAAACAAGATAATTCTGCTCAATATTGAACCAATTGGACCAAATACATAATATTTTCACCTGATAAAATTTCATTTTTTGTAGTGTTTGCTTAAAAAATTGTCTTTATGCATCAAACATGAGTGATCATAAAAAATAAAAAAATATTTTTTAATTATTTTAAAAAATGTAATAAAATAATATAAATAAAAAATGTCCCTTGCTAATGATTACTTGGTCTATTTTAGGACAACATCAACATGCCAAACCTATTTTACTGACTGGCATCAGGTTGTGTTACGGTGCCATATTAAGCTACATTTCAACCACACATTTGCATTTATACCAGCTACAGACTATTAATTAATGATATTTAACTGAGGGTTGAAGCAGTTTAAATTAATCAGAGCTTAGACTACTGTTGCTGCCAAAGCCCTCAGCATCACCTCTGGTTCTCAGTGGTCCTTTAACTCCACCTGCTACACATTCTTATAATTATCATTAATGCTCCGACTCACAGCCCCAACACCTGCAGCACTTGGCACAGAACACCTTTTGGTATCAGATACACTGGTTTATCAAAAAATGAGGGAAACATCTGTTATTGTTTGAGTCTCAGGAGTTTATGTTTCTTTCATTTCTACCCTTCCAGTTGCAGTCTGGTCATGTTATGGTGCATTGGTTTATTTAACTCTAATCTGATATGGACTTGTCAGTCATTGTCCCAGCAGGGTCACATACACTGGAAACATGGGTTTAATTATGGCTATGGAGAGAAATAAATTAAATATGCACTCCAGACATTGGCTTGAGACATAAAAGTCTCTTGCAGAATCAGATTAATTTTTTCTCTCCAGTTAGTCCATGATTTAGAGATGTGTTTTAAAAATGGCGTGGCCCCTTTAAGAGAAGATCACAGGAAGTCAGTATGTTTACATGACTCCTAAAAACATCTAGCCTGAATAAAAACCAGACTTTTCAAGTATAATTCAGCACGTTAGCTCAACTGAAATAGAAGAAACACTTCCAAATAAAACAGAAAATACAATATACACATATCTACAAGAATGTCCAACGTGCCAGTTGCTAACTTGCTAAATTTAACATTGACCACATCCAAACTCTTATTATCACTACCTACTAGCCAGTAGCTGCTACTCCCACATCACAGTAGTACTTTCTATGTAGGATGTTAACCAGTAGAAGGAACAATTCTGACGTACTACAGCAGCCATCTTGGCTGTACTACAGCAGCCATCTTGGCTGTCCTTTGAACCCAGATGGTCAAAGAAATATCAAATATCATCAATATTATCATGATGATGGGAAAATCATATCATGCTAAGTGCCACAGCTACATGCTAAGTTAGCATCTAGCAGTGCAATGTCTATGCTGTGTAGTAAATAGGAGTTACAGCTTTATAGATCCATCATGGCTGCAACTCCTAACAAAGCCAAGTGAATTCTCTAAACTTACACATGCACATGTGAAGGTCTAGAGTGAAGTTATGTGGATTTGTTACTCAGAGGCTGGTTGTTCAAAGTCAGTTTGATCCAGAGTTGGTGGATCAGGGCGTTTTTGTTCATTCCTGCAGCTCCTGGGTTGATGTGTGGATTATTTCAGGGTTGCAGTGCATGTCTGAAAGCAGCTTAAAGCAGAGCAGCCGGCCGATGTCTTCATTACAGCGACGTCTGCCTCTGAATCCCCTCTGCCTCCTTTCTGGATGGGGTCAGAAATGATTTCACGCGTATTTTGGCTAAGCCCCTGTTCCATCAATTATTTGAAATACATCAAGTTAAGCCTTTTCCAATGGGCAACAGAAGAGGAAAAAAATGTTGAAATGTGGTTGTAAGACACAAAAAAATGAAGTTCATTAAAAATGGAAATCTTGCAGGGGATTAGTAAAGAAGAGCAGCTCGGAGCTTCTCTGCTGATCAGGATCAACTCACAAAATGGTGTCGATGCTGTTAATTGGCCCCAAGTCCCTGTCCCTCAGTGTGGCTCCCAGCTCCCACTCACTAATCTGCACATGCTGTTAATCAATGCCGCCATTTCCATAACAATGAAACTGACTCTGTAACTGTGTTTTCAGAGGATTTCACATCCGCTCCGTTCCTTCTCTCGATGGATGAAGGTCTCTGATGCATTTGTACTGGATCTGTAGACAAAGTACTGGCATTTGTCAGGACAGAAGTGGAATCTTTAAATATCACAACTCTTTTCCAATGCAAGACGCCGTTTTTGGGAACAGCTATGACATCGAGATTAAACAACATACCTCACAAAGTTGAAATTGGAATCGAACATATTATCTGAAAAGGACGATGTACAATAATAGTATATGTGTGTATATGGGTCAGTGACAAAACTGTCATGTGGTTTAAATGTATATATGTCTCCTTCATTGAGTTGTACTTTTAGACAAATTCAGCTTTCTTTTTTAATGTGTTAATATTTTATAATATTAAACAAATATTATTAAATAATTATTAGTTTTATTTAATTTAGCCCAGATGATAAAAATAATAATTTTCAATTTGATGAAGATAAATTATACATTGTTGTCTCTTTTGTCATTTACATTACATATAGCACTTTTAAAGGTGATGATCCTTTATTTGTCCCACAGTGGGGAAATAGCATTAACAGCAGTAGAGACAGAACAAGTGACATGGAAGAAAAAGAAAAGATTGTACACAGATTATATATAAAAATTAATAGGATGTAATAGGATCGATGCACCATATATACAGATCGATACGCTACATTGAGAAGGATGAACATATTGAACTTTTGTGCATTGAAGGTTAAACAAATACAAAACACAGCAAGGTTTTTCTTAATGGTGGGAGCTCTATGAACGATGCCCTTCATTTCCTGTCTATATTCATTTTTTATGGAATACTTGGAAATTGTTTATTCTAAACCTAAATGACCTCATGTTAAAACATGATTGCCCCTTAAACCTAATAACTGGTTGAGTTCTTAGCAGCAACAACAGGAATCTGGATATTTCCCCTCTGATAACATATTGAATCTTTTAGAGAGTACAGTGAATGTTGTAGAAACTTTTCCACCAGTGGTTTTAAACTCTGGAAGTGTGATAGTTCCCCATCATTTGCTGCGGCTAAGTGTTCCGGGCCACATGAGAACAGATGTGTGTGTCACCGTATTATCCAGCCGCAGAAAACAGTGTGAAGACTCCACCCGTCTGAGAAAAAAGGAAGAAGCTCAAGTCCAATGATTCATCCGCCGCGGCCCGGGAACATTTATCTATGTCGAGAGTTTGTGCGACGCTCCCAAACACTTTGCCTAGCCCCCCGCCCGTCCCTGTCGGCCGGCCCCCGGAGCCGAATCCATCAAGCTTCCCCATGCGGGAAAGTGCCGAAATAAAGAGACAATGAAGTGGAATGAGCGAAAACAGGATTGATAGCATTAAGAGGTTCTGGGACAGCTCCGGAGGAATTCTGGGGCTTTTTTTTCCCGGGGTGGAGCGGAACACTCCGACCCACACAGCTGAATAGGACGTATGCAGATAAATGGAGTCAGAGCTCCGTAATCATAGATTCAGGCTGTGGGAAGTCTGATGGATGATTGCCTATCTTCATTTCGAGGTGCTGGAAAGACAAAGGTCCACAGCTTAATGTAATCGATCATCTTTGGAGGAGAAGGAGGAGGTTCTGACAAACTCAGAATACAGATGTGTTGGATGTTACTGCTGCAGCTTCCTCTGGGTTAGTTGCTGTTTCCATCCTTCATGTCAACGTGTTTTAAATCAGCTGTAAAATACACTTAAAACCATTATCTATCAACCTCATTAGGATTCTTTAACACATTTAAGCCCAGATTTTTTCAGCTGAGTCAATAACAATCATGTTATGCATCTATTTTTTTCCATTTGTACTATTTTCTTTGCAGAAAATATTATTTTAATGACTATTACAGTTGCTGTTTGCACAGAAACACAAACCTATTTAACCCATGTACACAATTCTTTTTGGGGGGATTATTCTAGACTTGAATAATTAAATAGATATATACATGTCAGGGTTGAAAATAATTAATAATCTAAGGTTTAAGGCTTTAATGAGTTCATTATGAAAATATTGGTTTTAATAATTTTGATGCTGGTCTCTTGTTTTTGTCAGTTTTCACCTCGATTTCAATTTTAAAAATTGGTAAAATGAAGCTCAGGAGAATCATAAATATAAATAAAATGTGTGATCTGACTATTCCTGAGTGGGATTAGAACACATCTCTTTGTTTTAGTTATTATTTCATTTTAATATTAAAATGTATAATAACATCTATGGTGTTACAGGTCAATTACTTTTTAATTTTTTTCAGCAATAGAACTTTGATTCAAACACTAAATAAAGATCAGAACAAGTCAGTTTTCTGTCAGTTCACTAGTTTTATCTCTAATTATTTCTTTATAGTCCTACAAACCTACCCAAGTGAAAAAATAAAATGTAAATAAAAAAACAATTCAGTTGTTCTTTTATGCATTTAAAACCTAAAACGGGTCGACACTAACATCAGAGGAAGATTAAGAGAAGCTGAGCTCAGAGAAGATTTCTCCATCTTTTTATATGCAGACACAACTATAAGATGTTTGTCATCAACCAGCTTCCATCACGACGTCTCATGCTCAGAAAACTGAGCAGCAGAGCAGCAATACTTGATGAATTGATGGATTTTGTCTTTGATCTGTTTGTGTCGCTGCGATGCTGAACATCGATATGACAGAATGTTGGTTTATTAATTTCATATCAAAGCACGAAGCTGGCCTGTTAACCCTCTATTGCAGGAATATTATTTAATGTTTGCCATTACTTAAAATGGCCTAAATAACAGATATATTACAAATGTACACTACTGTTTAATCATCCAGTTGTGTTTTTCAGGAAAAGTCAGACTTTTATTTACCACCATGTAAAATGAATAGAAAATATAGTCAAGACATTTACAAGGTTAGAAATAATAGTTTGTATTTAAAATAATACATTTTTCTTTCTAACTTTACTTCCATCAAAGGAAGCTCAGTTTTCTATCTTCTCTAAGCAGCTAAACTGTTTCCAGCTGTGCTAACATGTTAGCATCAAGGGTTTTCTAATCATCCATTAACCTTCTGATCAATGATCAAACACATTGATCCATTAGAACACTGGAGTGATAGTTGCTGGAAATGGGCCTCTATACACCTATGTAGATATTGATGCACCAAAAACCAGACATTAGCAGCTAGAATAGTCATTTACCACATTAGTGATGTATAGAGTGGATTTATCATTAGTTTAAAGTTATATTCATTGAAAAACTGTGATTTTCTTTCAAAAATAAGGACATTATTAAGCGACCCCAAACTTTTGAATGGTAATGTAGATATAAAAGAAATAGTTATAAGGATAGTTTCATCCAAGTCAATGGGACTCCACTAGGTTTTATACATGTAAAAATAAATAAATAAATAATTAATTAATAATTTTAAAAAGTACAAATAAATAGTTTATTTACACCAGATAGTGAAAATTGTCCATGTCCATGAGTAAAGGGACTGGTCATTTGACCTCATAAATGGTATGTCCTTCAAAATAAAAGCCTCCTTCTCATGTCTAACTGTAAAAACAGATTTTCTATCACAGCTTTTTAGAAGAATTAAGATAAAGTAAATGTTTCCATATGGCAACACTATGCAACAGAGGGTTAATAGCAGATAAGTTCTGCTCATTCAAGCAGAAGGGGAAAAAGGACGTCTGTGTTGAAGGGCGATTTACTTTTTCTTTTTCTTTTTTCACATTTTTTTTTTTTAATCGGAAGTCAGAAAAACCCGTAGCAGATTAGAAAAGCCGAGTGCTTTCTTGGCCCACGCTGCCAGTGGTCGTGGCAGTCCTTGAACGGCGTTTGATAGACTTGGACATCTGGACCAATGTCAGAGAGTACTTGGCGAGGCGGATACTTTATTGTCCAGAGGTGAAAAGGGACATTTCTGGCTGTTGTTCAGGCATTTAATTTCTAGGAGAAACACAAGCATCTGTTGTCAAGTTCATTTTTCAAATGGGCAGAAGCTGATTAGCACTTTATAGAGGAGCTGGTTGGAGCTCCAACGGCGAAACAAGGGGATGCCCCCGCGAGCCTTTTACATTCACTTTCAGTAATGTTCATAATTACTTTGATTCTAATAAGAAACGAGACAATCTGACTTTGAAGTAGAAGGTGGATCACACCATTTTTTCTCCATTTTTTCTGATCATTCTGGGCTTTTTGTCTCTTTCTCCGCACTAATCGACTTTTATCTGCAGGACTTTTGCCTTTGATCTGAGGCGGTTAGCGGCAGACGCCTCCTCCACGTGAGCTTTTCGACAAAGTGGGTGAAGCATATGGCAGCGCAGTGGGATTCTGGGTAATTTAGCTCCCTGCGCAACGGTCGCTCTGCATGAGAATGAAGGACTGACGGAGGAGGTGAAGGAACCGGGCTGAACTCTAAGTGTTGTTCCTCGTCGCTGGTTTTAAGGCCGATAGAACCAGCTGAGTCCAACAACACTCCGGACATCTGTAAACATGTGGAGGACGATTCTCATTAGCACAAAGATGTTCTATTCATCATGTGGCTGTCGCCTCCTAATGGGGCACCGTTTAAAATGCTTTATATTAGTTAACTTTATGAATGCTAATAAAAACAAGACTAAACTCACTGTTGTAACTTTAGTCCTCTATTAATATTAATAAAGACAATAGCTGCAACCTATAAACCCTTTAGTAAACATTCATAAGCCAGAATATCATTTACCAGGTTGTGAGAACTTCCATTCCATCCATTATTGGCAATAATATAGTTATAAATGTTGATAATTCATTAATTAATGCTTTTTATAGATCATTAACCCTCTATTACATAGGGTTGCCATATGGCAACAATTACTTTATCTTATTTTTTCTAAAAAGATGTGACATAAAATATATTTCTTACAGTTAGATGTGAAAAGGAGGCTTTTATTTTGAAGGGCATACCTCAAAAGAGGTCACATGACCAGGATATCCCTATTGCTCAGAGAGATTTGACATGTGAGCATCACTGTCTCACAACTGAATGTTGTCTTTTATTCCGCATTTTTGGAAAATTTTCACCAAATAAAAGAATTGAACTCACTATCACTATATTTTTATTTAACATTGAATTAAATTTTGATGTTATAAATGTTTTTTTTTATAATATGCTAAAATAGATTTGTTGCTACATGGCAACAATATGCAAATATGAAAAATTCCTATTGTCTACAACCTAATGGAGTCCCATTGACTTACATAGTATGAAACTATCCTGAGACTTACAACTTTTTCTTATATTTCTTAAATGTATCTATTATTATAAGTTAGTTTAATAAAATTGAATTCAACAAATAGGTACTAATAATAAATAATCAACTACTACAATAACAAAAATCATATTCCACACCATAACAGATATAAGAATTAATCCTCTATTGCATAAAATATTAATTAAACATGGTAAAAAATGTTTGCACCTTTTTTATTACTCAAAATAGATATATTTAAGAAATATAAGAAAAAGTAGTAAACCTAGTGTCAGGATAGTTTCATGCTATGTAAGTCAATGGGGCTCCATTAGGTTGTTACACTAGGAATTTAACATATTTGCATTTTGTTGCTATACAAGTTCAATTTTTTGATTTGGTGAAATTTTTCCCAAATTCTGAATAAAAGACAACCTTTGGTTGTGAGACAGTGATGTTCACATGTCAAATGTTCATGAGCAAACAGGATATCCTGGTCATGTGACCTCATAGATTGTATGTCAATCAAAATAAAATAAATATTAAAATATAAATTTCAAAATAAAAGCCCCCTTTTCACAGCTAGCTGTAAAATCATAGATTTTAGGTATGTTTTATATGGCAACACTATGCTTATTAAGACATTAATGAATGGAGTTTTTCATTCAGATCTTTAGTGACAGCCCTTTTTGCAGAATGGAAACTGTCACCTGGACCAATTAGGACGTTTTTTACAACCTGACAACCAGAAAGAAAACTAGAAGATGTTCATTGAATGAACGACTCTCAAAAAACAAACTTAGAGAAGAGTTTTGAATAAAAATAACCAGTTTACTTTGTCAAATACTTTTTCAGCATATAATGAAGTGATTATAATTTTGTCCTTTGTTTGCTGTGAGAAATGGATCAAATTGAATAATCTCAGGGTTTGATCTGGAGCTTCATCCATTTTTGATGAAGCCTGATTGGTCTGGCTGCTTTAGAACGGAGGTGGCTGTTTCAGTCCTGGTGTCTGATGCTTTGGTGATGATTTTTTTAAATATTAAAGAGATTGGACGGTAGCTAGAAGAGTTGTTGGCTCTTTATTGGCTTTTATTATCTGTGATGTGGTGGCTGTTTTCATATTTGTCTGCATTTTGGAAGCATTTTTTTTCATTTCCAAAGTCATTGTGTGAAATAGTGGTGAAAGTATGTGCCAGACATGTTTATAGTATTGTGCTGGGAATCCGTCCGGTCAGGCTGATTTGTAGTTCCACGTTTGATTTAAGGCTTTATAGAGTTCTTTATTGGTGCATCGAAGCTGTTGAGCAGCTGCTGTGTAGCGTGAGCAGGTCCATGTTGTTGAGAGAGGATTCTATTTCTGAAGGAATTGATTTAAGGCCGGAGAAATATAACTTAGCTTTTATTTATTTTCTCTCCAGTGAATCATTGATGGAATAATTGATTTTTCTTTGTCAAGTTTTAGTCGGTTAAGTAAATATTTCCATGTTTTATGCTATATTGACAGTTGTCATTTTGAAGTCGTTGGATTAAAAATTGTGTTGTTTAACTTTTTGTTCCAAACTGACTCTTCATAGAGATTTCTTCATCTCCATGAAGGATGTCCATCCTTCGGTTTTATAACCCGTTTATGCCCAGATTTTTACAAACATTTCATGCATATAATTATAAAATAGAATTTTAATGGCTAATATATTTGCTGCTTTCACACATATGCCCATTAACAAACATATTTATCCATGTATAAAATTCTTTTTGGGGGATTATTCTAGAGACTCTTTCTGGGAGGGTTTGTCTTCTCTATGTTCTCAGGAGGAAGATGATGATGTCATGTGACAGGAAGTAGTTGGAAAATTAATTCTTTTGCTTAAAACATAAAAAGTTGTCTACTATCATGTCATAAAAAGAAACTATATAAGAAGCATTTCAATGTTTTTTTTTGTTTAGTTTTAAGTATAAAATGAGTCATAGACCTTAAGGCTAAATCTTTCAGTAAAGATGGATTAAATACTATCTCATGAAGAAATTTTAAATAGACTAAAAACATAAGCACTGGTAAATGTAAAACCACATGGTCCACATGCTGTTTTCCAGTGGCGGGGCCAGTGGCTAGTAGCTAGCTATGTGGAAGAAACCAATCAAACTAACATGTAGTAAGTCATTTATTACACCACTTGTTCAATATTTGTCCAAATTCAGCCTCTTTTTTTACCAGTCTGCTGGTCAAAATCAGACCTAATGATCATTAACGAGCTCTAACGATGGAAGTTACCATAGCAACAGCAACTAGTCCTCCTCTAAAGTTTCCTAGTTTCATTTACCTCATTGAATAATGATTTTTTTCATGTCTCCTCCAGAAATTATTCTCTGAAAATGTCCTGTTTGTTGCCCTCATCAATGAAATAGGATTTTCGCCTCTAACTTACACATTGTACATGTGGAATCCGATTCCCCACATCTGAACCGGTGTGAATTCCGAACCAGCAGTGACAGTCCCATTAGAAAGGGGTCCAACATGTGGTCTTGGGGGACTCATTACTCTCCATTAGAGGATCCAACAGTGGATAACAAACAAAACCAATAAGCAGAGACATGACTTATGGGTTCCCAGGAGGCCGGTTCATCCTGTGGATGGAGCAGGTGGCCGCCATCACACTCCAGTGTCACCACATCTGAAAAAATACTATCAGCAGCTTTTTTACCATCATACACAGACATTTACACCAAGCTGGATCCTCTATTTCCAAATCATGGATAACACTTTAATAACACGAGGCATTAAATGGGCTAATATAATTCCAATTAAAATGCATAGATTCTGATCTGTAATTGAAGATGTGAGTGAAAATAACCAATGTTCTAAATGTTTAAATAGAGAGGGACTATCCATGGGGGGGGGGGCTGTGGAAAAAATAAAATATAGATGTTGGGCTTATTTCTTCTGTATCCACATTCATCACTCAGAGATTTATAAATGTTTAAAGCCAAGCGTTAGATTACAAAGCAAGCGTGTGTTTTATTTTTCAGTTTACTCTCTAGTGAGCAGTGGATCACACTTAGGAATCACTGTTTTTCTCTTACTTGACATTAAAAACTTAAGTAAAGGGGTTCTATTATGAAAATATAAACACTTTTTTACTCCTGCTTTTAACATATTTCTGTCTCTGGTGTTTAATAAAACAAGCAGAGGTCACAGGTAATGAGCCATGTGGCAAATAAATCCATTGAAGTGTCAGACAAGAGGGAAAGTCCAAAATCCAAAAGGCACATGGAAACACTCACAGGAAGAATCAGAGCTACACGTTATCACATCACTAGACAATCTGATGGAGGAAGTCTCCTAATGAGGAAGTAGGAAAGCTTGTTTTCCCTTTTAAATGATGCCCCCATTTGGAAGGAACTTGTACTTTTGGGATGATCAGCACAGTTGAGTATGTCAGCAAATTTTGGCAAGAATTCATTAATTTATTTTATTGCTCTGTTGAGTATTAGAGACTTTTCCAGAGCGTTTCTGGGCATTAGAAGGTTTATGACAGATAAAAAAAGCTCATGACCTAAAAATCTAGAATCCAAAGGTTAGTAATTAACAGGGTTATAGCTGGGGTGTCAACAGGTTTACAGGCTTCACTTTTACTATGGACGTCTATGGGATTTTCTGTTGCAGTACCACAAGTGACCACCGGGGGAAATTGGTGTGCTGCTGAAAGGTTGAGCCATATCCAGGTTTATAATACATCCATGGTTCCAAAGCATTTACATTTTACAGTCTGAACACACTAAAAATGATCCAAAAATGGGTTCAGGAACTAGAACCTGGTGAGAAACATCTGATTAGTATGTTGCTGTCGTATATAGTTTTGAATACTACACTTTGAATGTGTTGTTTTCTTTAAGGATCTGAACATTTTGCAGTGTGTATCCATACCTGAGCTTCATGCTTTCAATGTGATATTTCTTCTGAAAGTCTCAGACAGAACACAGACACCTAAGCATCATTTCTAGCATTTGATCTCATCTCCTGTTCTCCTGCAGTCATCATGTGGTTAATTCCAGATGTCCCTTCAAAATCAGCGATAAAAGCAAAGAGGCCTCATCAGCAGGCTCATCACCTGTCCTGTGTTGTGTGTGGTATCATCATAATGAAATCCAGAACACGCTCTGGCCAGTCCTGCCCCCCTACAGAGGCCAGATAATTAGATATGAACGTACTAATGTCAGGTCAGAGCCACTGTGGCTTCGCTGATGAATTCCAGGTTTCTGCTGGAAAAGGATCCCTCGCCCCCTTTATTCCTGTGGTCGTCTAACAGCAGGCATTTATCGCCTCGCTTCAATCGATGGGTGATGAAGACGTGATGGTCCAGGCCGGACAGGAAGGGGCTCTGGACTCCAGGTATACGGGTCATTCATCTCAGGAGAAGACGCTCTGCTCCTCTCTCCCTGGTCATTAGGGTTTGAGGGATCAATGTGAGCAGCTGGTGGAGGACTCCATCCATCTTGTCAACCACGTGAAGGAAAAGCATCAACCTCAGTGGAGCTGGACTCCTGAACCTCATCTAACCCTCCGCCACACAGAATTACACTCAGCCCTTTTATTCTGAAAAGACGACTGGGGGAAGTCCTCGTCTCCAGGCAGGTGAGGGACTCTGACCATGTCCACACCAGTGCATTAGGACCACTGTATTTTATATCCTAAATCAAACTGTGAAGAAAATTGTCAATTTCTTAATTACTTTGCAGAAAATTAAGGAAAAGGGAACATTAGGATGTTAAACAAAGAAATACACTACAGGTCAAACGTTGTAGAACACACATTTTATATGAATTATTGAAATGTAATCAGTTTAATTCCAATGAAAACCTTCTAGATTTATTAGAGCCCTATATATATTTGACTGAGTGTATTAATACTGTTACATGTTTAAAAAACACTCAATCCACAGAGAAACATACACAGCCTGTATTCAGAAACTGTGCCTTAAAACAAGCAGTCATGACTTACGTGAAGTTGTGATGTCACTACTATACAGTCACCACCAACAGCCATTTAAAGAGGAGGAGGAGAGGCTTAGAAATGGACTTAAATAAAGTGTAAAGTTGCTCCAACCAAGTTTCTCTGGTTAATTAACCCCCGTCTGTATATCAGCATGGATGAAGCCTGATGTCTGGGTCTTTTCTAGGACTAGAGCTCTAGAGCTAAGCAGAACCCCATGATCTAGACCTAGTTAGTCAGGAGTTCATCCTACAGCAACATAATCCACATCAGACCATCATCATCTGTCACATGACACATTAAACTATGACCATTTAGAGAAAAACTCAACAAATCAACGTGTTCTACAACTTCTGATCAGTGGTGTAGCAGTGTTTTTTCTTTACAAACTCAAATATTTACTGTATAAACTGAATAATGTTCAGGATTTATCATGTGAATCAATAAACTGATATTTAGTTGTAGAATAATTGCACGTCTTGGTCAAGTTTGGATTCATTCTACACTGCAAAATTTTTATCAGGTGAGTTGAGTCGAATTATCTCCACCAGCAAATAATATTGATTATTTCATTAATGTTTTTTTTTCTTGATTTTAGCCAGTTTAATCTTTTTTTAAGAAAACATGATCACAATTTAAAAATATTAGCTAAAACACAACATTATTATATATTATTCTTCTTTCTATTTGTTTTGTACAAAGCTTTTGTCCTTTTTGGTGAAACCAGCAGCTTTTTAAAACCACAGTATCTACTTGTACCTGAGTAATGGATGTGGATATTTTTGGTGTCTCTGAGTTTTAATGAATAACTTTTCATCAATATTTATGCCAAGATGTTTATGTTTGGATCTAGAAAGAAACCGATGCAGCATAAAACAACAGTTTTCCATGAAAAGATGAATATTACATCCAGTCAGAGCAGCTGATTATTTATATAAAGAACAACGTGAACAGCTTTCACTGACCCTGTGTACAAATTAGGAGTCAACACTTCTTGTCCATAGAAAACAGTAGCTCTGGAACCAATTATGAAACAATAATTCTATGTTTTTTAAAGCCATGAATGATCATCCAGGGCTAAAATGGTGTCATTTAAAACAACAGTAACAGCTGCGTTTCTCTCTAAAACCACATGGATGTGGCCTTAAAATAGAATCAGCCGAAAGGAATGAATTAATCTGATCCTTTAGCAGAGGTTCTAGTATTTTTAGGCCTGTTTTTGTTTAGGAAAAGCTTTTATTTTTACCACATGTATGTAAAGAAGTCACATAAGCAGCCTTCTAAACGCTGGGAGCTAAACCACATGAGACAAGAAGGTTTCAAATATAAGATGTGTAAGTTTACTAAAAATATGACGGCAGATTTGTGTCGCAGCATGTCATAAATATTCAGACTTGACTTTAACTGCAACAACTCAACATTTATGCTTGTCAGTAACTTCATCTGTATCACATGGATGTGAATATTAAAGTGACTTTCTAACAATAGTCATAACAAATGAAGCCATACGATTATAATAATATACTTTGAAATGAAAGCAATGGACTGCACTGGTTTCACATCTTCCATAAAATCTGTCTCTATCTGTCATTTAGTGATGAATCCTTGGCAGAGTGTCTTCTCCTGTCATCGTCTTTGTTAACCAGCAGCTATTTCTGTATTTCTCTTCACAACTTGCTGCACATTTTTCAGGTATTTCTTATTTTAACATCTTTATTTAACATGCCTATATTAGACCTAACTAACATGTCTTCCCTCCAACTGTGTTTAATCAAACGTGAACACTGTTTATGATCAGTACAAATGTTTCTACTTGAATTTCAGATTAATAAAAATATCCCCCTGACCCCCAATGTTGACCTGAAGTTATATATGCATCATAGTGGTGTTTAGTCTGTGGTTCAGGAATAAATCAGGTTTGAAAAAATGAGGAAGTCAAAAAGTTTTTAAAATACAGTTTTAAGAAGCATTCATCAAGATATGTATATATATATATATATATATATATATATATATATATATATATATATATATATATATATATATATATATATATATATATATATAAAATGGGCTGTTTAAGGTTTGGGGACAGGGACCCCAAACCTTAAACAGCCCATTTTAATAAAATCCACAGCATCCATCAGAAATAATGCTGTTAGTTTGATATATTAACATAATTTTTGGAATAGTGATGTTTATCTTGGTGGAACCCTCTAAGATAAAATGGGCCACATGGTTTCAGATAAAATGGGCCACATGGTTTCAGCTAAAATGGGCCACAAACACACACATGTTCAACTAAAACATGGACAGTATGTTGATTGTCATGTGAAATTAGTTCAACTCAAAGTAGTCACTACTTTTACTGTTTGTGTAACTTAGCTTATAAGCTTAGCAAGTGTGTTAGTGTGTGTGTGTGTGTGTGTGTGTGTGTGTGTGTGTGTGTACAACAAATAACTGATCTGTTCTTGTTTTAATAGCAGCAATATGAGTTTGTTTAATGCATTTTAAAAGTTATGTGGTTCTAAGCAAAGTGTTTTAACATTAAAACAGATGATGAATAAAGTTTGAATTCAAATTTCATTCTGTCATTTGATTGGCCCATTTTACCTGATGAGATGGCTCATTTTACCTGAAACGGCTCATGCAAAAAAAAATTGGCACAGCGGATGTTTCAAGATTTATAGGACCTAAATAATTATATTTCATCACATAATTCCAACACAAAATGATCAGGAAAAAGTCATTAGTAATCTTTAATATTCATGGAAAAAGGCATATTTGGTGTTGTGTTATTGTCCCAAGTGATTTTACCAAAGAGTGGCCCCATTTACCTGATATCAGCCTATATTAAACAAGCCACAACACTCTGATCTTTTCCTGACCAAGTGTTTGTTGTACCTAAACCTCACCACAGTGTTTTTACATGATAAAACAGTATTTGTGAAAATATGCACATGTCAAAAAACATTGATATGGTTTGTAAAATGTCTCGTTGATCAATCTGGAAACAGCATAAAAACGTCTCTGTTGTTTTCACATGACACCAGAGCTTCATGATGTTGACTCAACATGTAAATGAATAAACGGTGTATTTTACAGTGTTTTCTGTTCACACGCAGCCTCCAGACATGTAACGTATCTCTGTGAATTCAGGAATTAACTCGGCTCATAAATACATCGGTCACAAAAAGGAATTACCCATCCCGTCTTTTCAAAATCCCCCTTTTTCTTTTTCTTCCCTCTCACTATGCAAACAAGTCCAATTCATTTGAATAATTCTCACTAAACCTGTCTCATCCACTTGTTTTTCCCTCTGAGAGGCATCACCCCCGTTGTCTTAGCTTGTAATTTATAACCATTGGAAATCCATGGAAACCATTGGAAATAGCATTTTTTATTGTGAAATATTATGGTAAATTGTGGGGAAATACACGTTTTAATGGAAAAAGACAGGTGCTGCAGATCTGTGTGTTTCTGGAACATTAAACAGGAAGATGGATTATTTTGCTCTGCTACTTGTTCATTATCCAAATTATGCAAATACTCTGTGAGATGTTATTTTAAAAAAAGCTTTTGAACTTTCACTGCAGCTTCTCTACTGAATTAAGATGCTTGGCTCCCTGTTGCCTCTCCAACAACTCCATGATGAAGTTAGTGACAGTCGATCTGGATGCAGCCGGTGGCAAGAGTCGTTTTCAACATGTTTGAGTGAGAACCAGCTCTCAGTCAGTTATTAATGAGCAGAAGCTGTAATTATCTAGAGGAGGGACTTTACTGCAACTCAAGTGTACAAAGTAAGTCTTTTATTTTGAAGAAAAGTTTTTTTAAACAGAGTTTTTTTTGCTATTTTTTTCCTGCTCCAACAGATGAATCTGTAAAAAACTTTAAATATATATATTTCTTTTAATTTGACATTTTATTTTAAAATATTTATTATTAATTTTGCATTCATTTTGTAATTTTTCATTTGTATTATTTTTTTTATTAATTATTAATTTTTTGATTTACAAGAGCAGTGAACAGGCTTTGCATAAAAGTTGTATTTATATATTATATCATTATATTCATATATCACATCAGCAAAACACTGTCTTCTTACTCATCCAGCAGACACTTAGCAACACATAATTCCTCTTTTCTGATTGGTCGGTAGGTGTGCGTCAAAACCATTTAAAACACAGGTGGTTCGGCTCAGATTTGATCACCTGTAATAAATTCAAACACCAATGATGACTTATTATTGATTTATTAGCAAATTTGAATGAATAATAAATAAACAGCTGTTGAGTTGCTATGTCTCTCATTAAACTCGTAATTTAGCAACTGTCTATGAAGCAGCATTGAAATAAAGCTTCATTTGAATCATTTGTAATGAGTTACACTGATGGAGTCATAACCTTCTGCTTGGGCTTGTCCTGTTTCCTGGAGTAGTGAGGAAGGTTAACACTGCACCAGCATCTTATTGGATGGTGATGATTGTTCCAGGTAATAGTCAGGACCCCAGGATTTACAGGTTTGTAAAAAATGTTATATTTTGGCTGCATGAAAACATGAATGATTGGACTTATTGTTGAATCTTTGGCAGATAAACATGGTCCTTCACCTCCACATCATGAATCAAAATGTGGAAGTGGATTAACTCTAATTTATCTGGTCAGTCAAAAGATTGAAACCCAAATTTACTTTCAGGTCAGTTTTTCTGATCTCCACCAGGTTCTAAGAACATTTTTTATCTCTTTCGCTGCTAAAGGCTCCAATGTGTTCACCAATGAACCCAAAATCTGACAAAAACGTCAGATTCTTGTGAAATTTGATGAGCACATTCATTCCCTGAGATTAAACTTTATTTTTTCTTTCAAAATATGAACCGAAGCGAATGTCAACTTTGAACATATATATATATATATATATTCCAAATATAATCAGTTTCAGCATATTAGAAAACACCTATAACATAAAAACTTTAATTGAATATAATAATAATATAAATAAATAATCATGTTTACTTATCTCAGATAGTGAGTTATATATTTTATTTGGTGAAAATTTACCGAAATTCTGAATAAAAGACAACTTTTTGTTGTGAGACAATGATGCTCACATGTCATGTGTATACGTCCTTCAAAATAAAAGCCTCCTTTTCACACCTAACTGTAAAAACATAGATTTCATATCACAGCTTTTTAGAAAAATGAAGATAAAGTACTTTTTGCCATATGACAACACTGTGAAATAGAAGGTTAACAAACTTGTTCTGGTTTCCTGGAAAAAAAAAGTCTCAACTCCAGCCCATAAGGACACTTCCTGATAAAATTCAAGTATCTGGGGGGAAGTGCAGCAAAACTCTGGAGAAGATCTTAATTTAATTCATTTATGTATCAAGTAAAACATATAAAAAGTTGTATTTTTAACTGTAACGCATCCTTGGGTTTCTTAAAAGGTGCTATATACAATTAGTTATTATTAATTGGTGTTATTTCAAGGTTAGAAACAGTAATTACTCTGATGGGATATGGATAATATGGATAAAGACACAACAAATATTATATCAGATGGAACCAATTTATCAAATCAAATCACTTTATCAGTTACTTTGATGAGTTTTAAGTTTAGAGAACATGAAGTGAGTTATTGGTCAGTTCATGATCCAGGATGATGCTGTTGTCTCTGCAGGTGTGTCAGCGCCCCTGTGTGGCCAGTCTGGGAAATTACACCTGAAACCAACAAGACAGCATATTAATACAGTTACAGCTTTTCCTTTTTGTGTGTTTCTCACATCAATATTAATATTTGCTCAAAATGGTTTAACTTCCACAACATTTAGTCATTTGTGATCATGAAAGCAGCAAATGTTAAAAATCTTCTGGACATGCATCAGTTACTTTCATATAAATCTATAAAGCTTGTTTGTTAACATTATCAGTCTAAATGAACTGTGCTTGTGATTGCTGAGTCATTTATTTCAAAAAATGTAAAAATAACAATAGTCCTCATTTTATTGTGTGAGTAACATACACTAATATTCATCTGTCAAGCAAATTCTATATTTCTTTCTTTTCTTCCATAAAATGTCTTCTAAATTGAACAATATTCAGTGCCTTGTATTCACTAAATACTGTAATGTGTTTTTTTTATGTTTTTTTTTATTTTATTGTAGTTTTTAAATGATTGTGTAAATATTCATAAGCATTTTCAGGTAGTTTCAAGATCTGAATTTTTATTAGTAAACATCATAACAAAGACACAATAAATCAATGTGAAGAACTTGGTGTCAGGACTTTTATTTTGAAAACATTGACATGAATACCTGCTTTTGATGAATGAACTGTCCATTTTGAGCAAGTGACACATGTTTGCAGGTTATTAACTAGTTTGTACCAATGTTTTTTAGGAATGCATTTCCTGTTGTGCAAATGTAAATGATAAATATGAGAAATGCAGCAAAGTGACTTAGAGAAACTGTAATATTACACTAACAAGTTCATTCTTTGCCTGAAACATCATGCATTTTTATATCCTTATTTTAATAATTCCATTTCTTTAATGATTGCTTTTATATTTCCATATTTACTTATAATTATCTATAAGTGTATAACTCTATGTTGGTTTACTTAAAGGTTAATTTCACAGTTTTTCCAACAACAGAGCAGGAGCCTAAATGAACATGCTGTGTTTTCTTGCTGTAATCATTCCTCCTGTTCACACTGATCATTATGTTAGTGATGGGGGTGAAAACCCACAGTTTTCCTACTGTGTAAACATGTATTTATGAGTTTATCTGCAGCTAAAGTGGAGTCTTCAGCCTCTTATTGTCCTCTGGGTTCGTCCTGTACACCACAACTTAACAAGGAACACAGAGGGAACTCATAAAGACAGTAAATGTGTCAGATATAAACTAGATATAATAACTCAGACTGATGAAGCCTCATAAGCTTCACATAAATGTTTAAATGTATTTATGCACTAAATGACTGTGGTTTTGTCCTTCACTTCTATTAACCCTCTATTGCATAAGATATTACTTAGACATGGTAAAAAATGGTTTTAATGTTTTATTACTTAAGATCTTAGACTAAATGATATATTAAAATATATATAATAAAAAGTTGTAAACATAGTCTCAGGATAGTTTCATGCTATGTAAGTCAATGAGACTCCATTAGGTTGTAGACAATAGGAATTTTCTATATTTGCATATTGTCACCATATAGCAACAAATCTAACAAATTGCAATAATTGTAATTTAGCATGGCGGACAATCTTGCATATACATGTATATCATACTTTGTTTGCTACTTAGCAAGTTATATTTTTCATCAAAATTAAATGTAAAAAATAAATGAATAGTTTTACATACCCCAGATAGTGAGTTTAAGTTGTTTATTTTGTGACAATTTTCCAAAATTCTTAATAAAAGTCAACCTTCAGTTGTGAGACAGTGATGCCAGTGAGCAATAGGGATATCCTGGTCATGTGACCTCATAAATTGTATGTCCTTCAAAATAAAAGCCCTCTTTTTACACCTAACTGTAAATCACAGATTTTATATCACAGCTTTTTTTTTTTTTTTAGAAAAATGAAGATAAAGTAATTGTTGCCATAGGCAACACTATACAATAGAGGGTTAAATCACATTTGAAGGATTACAGGGAGAAAAAAAAATGTTTATATCGATGCCTGAATGTTGTTTTAAACTCATCCTTTAATAAACAAGATTATAATTATAATTCACCAACCCAATAATCAGAAATATACTAAATATTCATTTAATTATGTTATGCATACAGAATAAAAATACAGTATGATTATATAAACACTGCCATGGTTGTTATGTACAAACACGATCAAAAAAAAAAATCCAGATTGTTAAATATACCAGATTATCCTTCATTTGTCTTGAGTGTAGCTGCTGAGGATCAGAAAGAACGTTTCCACAGAATCCTTTCAAAATAAAAGAAGCAGAGATTACAGTAACGGTTGTTCAGTCATTGAGCTGCTTCCACTGTAGGTCACACAGAAAGGAGGATGTGATCAGCTGAATGTACGCTGCTATGCTACCAGACTGTTCAAAGGAGAAGTCTTTATGTGCATGAAGAAATAAACGTTGCTCTCAAATTCATTATATGTGATTCTAAGATTTTAAAGGGGCAGCAAAGATAAAAGTTTAAGATTCAGCTTCATTTAGCAGCAACTGGCAGAACGGATTTTGCAGAAATTGGATAGAATATTTATAAGTTTGTTCAAATTGGTATAAAAACTTAATCAATCCAACAGCTGCAATCTACAACCTCACAGCTAGAGGGCGCCACAGTCTACACAGTGGACCTTTAAAAACAGGTGAACCAGCATCTCAGTCCAACAGATTAAAACAAAAAAAAGTCAAAGCAGCTAATTAGAACGTTCATGGTGCATTTTGCACTGTTAATGTAACCAACATGAATTTATTTGACTTTTTTACAGAATAACCAACATAATTACTGGAAAACATTCAAAAGTATTAGACGTCAAAGATGTTGAACTGATGATCATGATGGTTTAACATTAGCCACCAGAGAAAAGTGTTCTGTTTGATAGACGATTAATCAATTAATCATAAAATGGTGTAAGGTGTCAATCACTGTTTCCCAAAGAAGAAGATTCAACCTAAAATGTGTTTTTTTGTCCACAACCCAAAGATCATCAGTTTATTATTATAGAGACTAAATAACCAGGAAATAAATCAGAGAAGAGAAGCTGGAACCAGAGAATTTGGACACATTTCTAGAAAAAATGAGTCAAATCTTTTAATCGATTATCAAAATAGTTGGCGATTAATGCTCGAGTGGACTGACATTAAAACATTCACTGCTTATGAATTCAACTTTAATTTATTAAAGGATCAATGCATTTATTTCCCTTTGTCAAAAGTTACACAATGCTGCTTTAAACAATTATTAAAATATTTATATGTGATGTGTGTGTGTGTTATATTGGTGACGATTTCAACAACAGTTTGTATGAATTAATTAAACTCAGGTTCATGATTTCCTTCTCCAGAACAGCCATGTGGCTCCTTACAGACCTCAACATGTTCTGCTTTTAGCTCAACATCAAACAGCTTCATTATTTAATGGACGGTTTGGACCTGACTAAAATAGTTTATGTGTACAAAAGAACTGTGTTCATCAGTAGGGAGACTATGCTCTTGTGCTTTTTTTATTTAAAGATTCCTGCCCGTCAACACTTCATATACAGGAATGAAGACACCTGCTACTCACTCAGCGTCTCCATCTGAGACAAAGTTTCTTGAGTTCATCTGTGACTCATTATTCTTCTTGTTAAAAGCCGCGTGGAAAGAATGTCCGCTATGCTACAGGACCAACCGGTTCATCAGGATGGACAGATCACAGCTTCCAGTCTGGAAAGCAGCTTCTTCACAGGAACAATTAGCCTCGACTCTTACAGCCTGTCTCAAAGTGCTTTCAGTTGTCAAATAAAAAACATTTTTAAAAAGTAGCGTCACAAGTCACTGCAGCAGTAAAAAGATTCCTCGCTGCGGTATTCCTTCACAAAGCAGATCAAATAGTTCAGATCCTTTGACCTTAAAGAGTTGAAATCTCTAAAATCTCTTCATAGAAACATGTGGTTTTGGTTGGTTTCTTCTTCTAATAGCGGCTGGCGTCGTCGTAGGACGTCATGTCCATGTCGAAGAACTCCTCCAGCTTCCACTGCAGGGTCTCGAACGTGGGCCGTTCCTGCTCCACCTCCTTCCAGCAGTCCCTCATGATGTCGTAGAGGATTTTGGGGCAGCCGGGCGGACACGACATCCTGTAGCCGCGGGGGATCTTCTGGACCACCTCGAAGTTCGTCATTCCTGGAAGGACGAGGACAGACAACTGAGCAAATACATGCTAAATAAATACTTTCTCTGACACTTAACCCTCTATTCATAGTGTTGCAATATGCTAACAATTACTTTATCTTTATTTTTATTTTTTTTAAAAAGCTGTGATATAAAATCTATGTTTTTACAGTTAGGTGTAAAAAGGGGGCTTTTATTTTGAAGGACATACAATTTATGAGGTCACATGACCAGGATATCCTGTTTGCTCATGGACATTTGACATGTGAGCATCATTGTCGCAAACAAAGTTTGGCTTTTATTCAGAATTTTGGAACACTAAAACTTCCTCACTAAATAAACTTTATTATTTTTATTTATTAATTTAATTTAGTTTTACATTTCATTCGATTTTGATGTTCTTGTTTTTTTTAATATGATAAAAAAATATATTGTCATGGCAAAAATTCTGTCTTTTTAGTCTTTTTTCAATATATTGATTATTTTAGGGCATTTTAAGTAATAAAAACATATTGAAGACTCAAAAGAATGCATGTGGACATTGTTTTTTATTGAAAATGTGTCCTTTGATAGAAGTGAAGTGTTTTTGTTTGAAGCGTTTTGATTGAAATAATGTAGGAATTATGTTGATGTCAAACTATAAAAATATCTGGTTTAAATAAAAAGAAAATCACTTCAATCAAAACAAAATATTTTCAATCAAAGAAAAAAACAAAAAAAATAAAAAGTATAAAGAAAGTATAAAATCATGTCAAGTACAAGTACCTCAAAACTGTACTTGCACAGTTCTCATATTTTCATACTGTCAATCTTTATTTTATTCTTACATATTATTGCCTATTATTGTATTTTATTGCCTTTTTGTTGTTTGTATTGTCTTATTGCCTTATTACTGTCTTATTTTTATGCAAATCTGCTCAGTGAAATAAACAGTAAGAATTTCATTGTATAGTGTAAAAATATGGAAATAAAACTCTTGAATCTTAAATGTACTTCATTACTTTCCACTATAACAACCATAATAATAACCATCAGGAACATATGAAGCACGGAGCAATCTTATTTTTCTTTTTTGTTGGTGTGTGTGTTGAGACTGTGGAGGATGGAAGTCTTACCTGGATAAGGCATCTGACCAAACGTCATGATCTCGTACAGTAAAATTCCAAAGGACCAAACGTCAGATTTGATGGTGAACTTGTATTCATGAAGCGCCTCCAGAGCTGTCCACTTCACAGGGAACTTGGTGCCTTCTTTAGCTTCATAAACATTCTCATTCTCTTTCTAGAGACAAAAAACAAGGATGACAATTCAGATTTATAACTCTAGTCAAACATCTTTACTCTTTTTCATCATTGTAGGATCTAAGTTTATGTTTGAGGGATTTTTAATGTGGCTGATGCAACAGCAACAAAAGAACCAGCCAGGAAGAGAAGCAAACGTGTAGACACTCTCCAGCTTCTCTCTAGAAATAACAGGTCATTTTGTATCTCATTAATATTAATGAGCCTCATGTGACATCACAACTGCACAGAAGTCTTGACGGCTGGTTTTAAGAGTTTCTGAATACAGTCTGTGTGCATTTCTCTGGATTTAGAGTTTTGAAACATCAGACAGAATTTAGACGACACCTAGCATTCTTATTAAAAACATTACAGTTCATTTATAGCAACAAACATAATATCGTAAAGGAAGAGATATCTTGTAGAGTTGTAGAGAAAAGTAAAACGACTGGACTCTTGGTTTATTTGAAGATGTTTCACATTTCATATAAGAGGCTTCTGCAGTCCTGAGATTTTAGTGCAGGAAACCCAAGAATGTAAAACTTAATTTACATGGACACAACCCAGAATACTGGGTGCTACACTCATAAATATACATAATAAAGGCCAGATGTCTTAAACCAACAGTCTCAAACGTCCTCACCTGGCGGCCATCTTGCTACAGGCAAACAGTCTAACCTGACCTGACTGATCTATTGAACATTAAGTGAAGGTGATCTGAACAAACTCAAATACTCCTGAAAAATTGACAGATTTACACACGGTTTGGTTTCTTACAAATGTGATCAACATGGCTATAATTATATAACTATATAATATATATAAACTATGAGTTTGTAGTGTCATAACTACATCTTTGATGTTTATAATAAACCCAACAGCTTGAAAATCAGATGAAAACTGAGCAAGTTTTGGTTATTTAAAAAGAACTTGCAGCATTAAAATACATAGTTATGGGTGAGTGAGCTCCCTGTAGTAAGATGGCCGCCAGTGTGGATGTTCGACTCTACAGGTTGTCAGCATGGATGAGACATCGTGCCTTTCTTATGTATATCTATAGCTATGCTGTAAGCTTTCAGAAAATGTGCATAAATACTCAACAATGGACAGAAGGCACCATACGTATCTATGGTTCCATAAAGTACCACAGTGCAGCAGGAAGTGTAAAACCCACCATGAAGACCCGGGCCAGGCCGAAGTCAGCCACCTTGCAGACGTTGTTCTCCCCCACCAGCACGTTCCTGGCTGCCAGGTCTCTGTGGATGTAGTTCTGTAACTCCAGGTAGGCCATGCCAGCCGCCACCTGGGCCGCCATCTCGATCTGGTCGTGGATGGCCAGCGTGGTCCCCTTGTCCTCTGAAATCAGGGTTGAGAACCACATGGTCAATCACAGTCTTCACAGGCTACATCTGTAACTTTAGCATCACTGTCTACTAACCAGTAGCTTAAACATCATTTTCATGTGGTTGAAATGTGAATGATATGATGAGAAGGACTGTCTCATTGTAAAAGACGGTCTATATTAATTATAAATAGTTAGTTATTAGTTATACTGTTAGAATGTTTTTCCTTTTTTAAATGGATCCATCTCATCTGTCTTTATGTCTTTTTGCTGGAAGTCGTCAGGAGACTCCTCCTTCACTCATATTACTGCAACAAGATATTTTAGTAACTTTCAGGGGATTTTTTTTATAACTTTGTGATGAGCAGTATTTCTCCTGACTGAACTGACAACCAAAGAGAACGGATTTATGGATCCTTCATTTAAAGCCATAATGTAATAATTGCTGATAACAGAATGAATCTGAGAAACAGCTGTTGTTTGAGTGTTGATGTGTGAACGGGTCAAAGGTTTCAACAGCTGAATTTTAACTACAACTATGCTTTATGCTTTCCTGTATCGATGTGCTGTGAAGCCTCGACTTTAGACTGATGAATAAGAACATGCTTTATAGACCGGGACAATAAAACAGTATCAATATATACCGTCAATACCCACATCATCAATACAATAAGGAAATAGTTGGATAGAATATCAATAGGTTCATTCAAGGTTTGCATGAAATAAAATAAACCAATGCTGGTTCCTCCCTGATTCATGGACGTATTTAACTTGATAATAAAAGAAAATGATTTATTATCTTGGTGGTTATCAAAAATATATAATTAAAAATGATCAATAATCATTGATATCCAAGGATATGAAATATTTTATCTCAAGATATGTTCTAACTACATTGTCCTCCTCTATAATTACACACACACACACACACATATACATATATATATAAAATGTATTTTTTTTTAATTAAAAAGGTCAGCATTCTTCTTAATTGTTTTAATTCACCATGGGATAATATTTTATCTCATCTTGTATTTGAATTAAAAGCACATTTTCAACATTCTTATTTGTTTTATTTTATTATCACAAGAAATATTGTTTTGTTAACTTTTATTATTGAACCTGAAATGTTTGGTAATAAAAATTAAATAAATAAATAATCAAACAATTAACCCCCCTGAGAGACTGTCTGCTACTCTGAATCAGGGTTAAGGTTTAACAACTTAATGATCCTCATTAGATGAACTCAGTTAACTTCCTGCATAGTTCTGAGATTGAATGAATGAGAAGACCTAAAACACCTTTGACCTTTAGAAATCCTCTCAAAAAAGAGGCTGTGTCCAACTAGAAACCATAGAGTTAAATCTATAACACATATAGATTTATAGAGGTAACGTTTATAGAGATAAAGCTGCTACATTCAACACTCTGACTTCTCCTGCTGTAACCGTGTGTGTTATGGGATGTTGTTGTTAATGTGGTCAACACTCAGACGGTCTCAGGGCTGCAGACATCAATCCTACATGATAGTGACTGACCACCACTCTGACAGGAAGTGACACCACATCCTTCACTCTACGAGGTGGACAAGGTCAGGAACTAAGAAAGGTCTTCAGTCAAAATCCTAATAATCATAGTCTCACTCTCTCCATTCTAACTGGGCCTGTTCAACACTGAAGCAGCATTTAAAAACCTAGCTACCATGGAGAGAAGCTGGAATTCTATTCTGCTGAGACTAATAATAAGCTAACTGAGAAAACAACTACTTTATAACCATCAGCTATAAATTGTTGTTATTTAAACCTCAGTTAAGTGATTCCACAGTTTAATAGTGGTTACTAACTGGTTTGGAACTGTTTGATAAACAGTTTGTGAACAATTTTTAAATTCGCCCATCGTCATAACTCCAATAAACATAACTGTGGTTGAGTAGTAACAGGTGATTTGATTAGCTAATGGTTTCTATGGTGATTTGATTAGTTTGTGGTTTCTATGGTGGTGAGGCAGTATTTCAAATCTAGACTAAACCAGAAATGTGCATGTTAAGTAGCCTGACATGACAAATCTAACTAAACCCATTTTACCTGAAACTGCTCTACAAAAAAGTGGCACAATGGATATTTGAAGATTTATATGGCATAAGTTATATTTTATCACATTCCAATACAAAATGATCAGAAACAGTCATTATTAATCATAAATATACATATAAAAGGCATATTTGGTATGGTGTTTCATGTCCCAAGTGATTTACCAATTGGCCCAATTTACCTGATATCACCCTATATCTTAATATAATAATATAGTGATCCATTAACCAATTACTTCAATGGTTCATATAAGATGTTTTGATTTTTTTCTGCAAATTCAATGGAATTATCACCATCAGTGAACCATGGGCTCAAAGTAAGTCTTCATAAATCTGTTTATTTTATATGATACATTTGGACAGACACACCACATTTAAACTAATGCTGATTCAAAAGGTCTGAGCTCCACATTCTAAGTTGGCAATAACAGCATCTTACAGTCCATCAGGCTGTGATGAATCTGTGCTGCAGTTGGTTCACAGTTCATCAGAAGTGAGGGACTCTGGACAAACTGTATTTCAGTCCTTTAGATTGATAGAAACGCTGGTTCAGTCTGAAGGTGAATCTTGACCAGAACACATGCTAGTCTGGAGACTTTTCTGGGAGACTATGAAACCAACTATGACTTAGTGATAAAAGCCTGGCTTAAATGAGATTTTATGAAAGATAAGTTACCATGACGTCCCCAGTTTGAGCCAAACTTTCATCACATATTTGTCAAGACATGCTGGTCACGTCTTTGTACGACTTTCTTAACTCTAAAATCTTTTCTCAATTGGCCACGAAGGTTTATCTTGCTGTAGGATGAACTCCTGACTAACTAGGTCTAGATCATGGGGTTCTGCTTAGCTCTAGAGCTCTAGTCCTAGAAAAGACCCAGACATCAGGCTTCATCCATGCTGATATACAGACGGGGGTTAATTAACCAGAGAAACTTGGTTTATTTAAGTCCATTACTGCAGAAAAGCTGGATGTCTAAGTTGTTAACTATTACTGGATTCCTAAAAATTGATATGTCTTTTCAGTGTCATTGGGCAGTTAACTGATTATTTTTGTACCATTTAAATGTCTCATATTCTACACTTTACTGTGTTTTATTGTGAATGTTTCATCACTAACCAGATTTGAAGCAGCAAAGATCATCTCAGTCTAGTTTTCCACTTCTTTTCTCCAGCTTCTTTCTAAGCCTCTCCTCCTCCTCTTTAAATGGCTGTGGGGGGTGTTGGTGGTGACTGTATTGTAGTGACATCACAACTTCGCACAGTTTTTGAATATAGGCTGTGTATGTAATATATATATATATATATATATATATATAGTATTCATTGGAATCAAACTGCTTCAATAAAAATGTGTGTTCTAAAACCTTTGAACTGTAGTGTATACTCCATATTTCCTTTTTATCGTAGTGTGAAGTGTAGTGTAGGCTCTTACTCTGGAGGTAGTCCAGCAGGCTGCCGTTCTTCATCAGTTCAGTGATGATGTAGATTGGTTCCTCCAGGGTGCACACAGCGTACAGCTGGATCAGTTTAGCGTGTCGCAGCCTCTTCATGAGCTGAGCTTCTCTCAGGAAGTCCTCGGTGTCCATGTTACCTAGGAGGGATGTTCGTAGGTGGTCAACATGTGACAGCTTCAGTTTGGTTAGTGACATCTTGAGTGATATGCAGGACACCGTGTGATGTTTCTACATGTTTACTCACAGATCCTTGAGTTCTTTGTTAACAGACACTGCTGCTAATGCGAAATATCCTGTTCCTTTTACATGTGTTAGAAACTGAAAGTCCTTGGCTAAATAATCGTAATATTAGGTATGGGTATTATTAGGATTTTATCAACACCTATACTACTTATCAATTTATTTCTATCGATTGGTAAATTGGGCACAATCCCATCTCTAAAAATGATTTTAAACTGCTGGAAAACAAACTAATTTGTCATCCAAAGATCTGCTTTTCTCACTAAAACTACATTTTCTAATATTAAGGTTATATTTTAACATATGACATTTCATTTATTTGCCTAAACCGCACTTTGGTGGACTTTGAACACATAATGTAAACCTATGGCAGCTTATTTAACATACTTTAATTCTGCCTATTTAAACACAGATTTTAAAATTGTATTAGTATTTTTAATGAGACAACCATTGTCCAAAAACTATTAAAACCACATCAATGCACTGAGTGACAGGGATCCTGTTTTCACTCTCTGGAGAGTAGTTATGTTGTTTTCCTATGTTAAAAGCAGCCATTTTACACACTTATAGTGTAGCATACTCACTTTAAAAAGCCTCATTACATATGAGAACATTTGAATGTTTTAATTTATCAATCTGGAGCTAATTTAAGATACTCTGGGTAGATTAACCCTTTATTGCATGAACTGTTATTTAGACAATGATTTTATTACTTAAAATTACCTAAATAAGAGATATATTATTATATATTATATAAAAATGTTGTAAACATAGTATTAGGATAGGTTTCATGTTATGTACGCATTTTTCATTGTAGTAGTTGATTATTTATTATTAGTAGCCATTTATTTAAATTAAATTTTATTAAACTAACTTGTTTAGGCCTAAATAATAGATATATTAAAGAAGTATAACAAATTGTTGTAATACTCACAGGATAGTTTCATGCTATGTAAGAATTTTACATATTGTTTACATATGACATATCATGTGACCTCATAAATTGTATGTCCTTCAAAATAAAAGCCTCTTTTTCACACATAACTGTAATATATATATATATATATATATATATATATATATATATATATATATATATATATATATATATATATATATATATATATATATATAATAATTATTGCCATGAGGCAACACTATGCAATAGAGGGTTTATAATAAAAGTACTGCACCACAGTATAGAGTACTTGAGTAAATGTAAATGCTTATCATATCATTACAGAGAGCAGCTTCAGCTGGTTTCTACCTGGTTTTAGTGTCTTCACTGCGACTGCTGTGCTGTCGTTCCACAGACCCTCGTAGACCTCCCCAAACTGCCCGGCCCCCAGCTTCACCCCCAGTTTGATGGATTTACGGTCGATCTCCCATTGGTCCACGGTGTTGTAGGACAGGCCGTGAGTGGGCGGAGCCTCCAACTAAACACAGGAAGTGAGCGGAGATCTCAGCTGATGGAAAAACCAAACGCACCAGCAGGTTTTTATTTTTGTTTGGTGTTTTACCTTCTTGCACGGTTCAATCAGACGTGCACAGAGGCCATCGGACTGTCTGGAGTAATAATTCACCAAGTCCTTCAGCGTCGCAAAAGCTTTGGTCCTCGACACAAAGTAGTGGCCGTTTTCCAGTTTTTTCAGCTTGTAATGTTTCACCTTCCCACAGTCCAGCACTGAAACACAACAGCCAGCCAACATAATACAAATTAATAAGAATAATTAATGACAGAGTGTGTGTCTTCTAGAAAATGATGTAATGACGTCTCATTATGTCGACAGATAACGTAGCAGCATCCCGTTTTCTTTGAAAATGTATTTGCTGCAATAATAAAAACATTATTTTTTAGACTGGATGGCTGTAAAAAGTGTTTCCCTCTTTTATAATCCTTTAAACAACTACTGTCTTTTAAAGGATGGTCTCATATCAGCTGTTCATGTTTATCCAAAATGTAATTACACTTTTGTTTTTGCGACACGCATTTATTTTTTTTTTTAACCAGAGAACTATGATAAATAGAAAATAAGCATTAACAATCTAGAAAATCAACTTTCCTTCAATAGATAATCCTTGTTAAATTAAATACTTCTCCTGAATTAACTGTACATTATAATTTCTTGACTTAAATATTGCTCCAATAATCACTCTATCAATGCTGCAGATTCCATTTAATTGTATAAAGTTATCAAAAGGAGGAAATGCAGCTACATATTTTCACCTGTGGAATGAACCTGTGGTTGTGAAATGACCTGAGTTTAATGAATGAACACAGAAAGAATTTGTCCGTGATGGAAGAAGGCCAGAGAGATAAAGTCCTCATGCTGCTTTTATGGGAGCAGAAACTTTATTTATTTAACTTGACCTTATCACCATCAATCACTGCATTCACCTGCAGGGAAACACTGAGTCAGTGGACAACGCAGCGCTGTTAGGAACCGTGTGTTTTCTAACACAAGAACAGACAGTAATCCCACAGACGAGTCATAAACTCAGAGGAGCAACTCCACAATTAGAGTGACAGTAAACAGCCATCGCTATAAAACACAGCGGCGCCAACACACCGATGATAAAGATGAAGAGGATTTTACTTTTTTTAAGCTGCATACACTCACTTTAATATGAAATATCAATCAGTTTTAAATGAACATATTAATAAAAGGTGTTTAAAGTGTTTAAGACGGAGCTGCTGCTATGATCTAATCTCAGTTGACCTTTTATTGCAATTCAATTAATACATCAACAGGATATCAAATATTTACTTTTGATATTGCTGTGATATGCAGGTCTATGGGATTTTAACTTTTAATTATGAGGTTTTGAATATCTACCCAAAAAATACTACAAAAGAGGATATACATTGCTTTTATATATAATCCACCCAAAGATAAGAAAAAAAGAAATGAATGCTTTATATTTAAAACAAAACAGAAAGACTGACCTGAGAGGGCCAGTTCTCCTTTCTGGCTTTCACAGTCCCTGATGAGGAAGGCGCCATGTTGGTTCCCTGCAGCCATCAGCATCTTCTCTGCATCCTGCCTCTTAGTTTCATGGAAATACCAGCTATAAAACACAGGGAAATAAACATACGACTGTTTCTGAAGCCAAGTTAAAGCTGGGAAATATGTTCCTAAAGATAAAATTGTATCTTAAAATCAAGTCTTGGAAGTTATCTGCTGGTATTCTATTCACCTTCATCAACAAACCCAATTAAAACCAACATGAAATCATCAAGTATGTGTCTTCTTCTCATTTTTTTGGTTTTATTTTAGTAAGAAGCCTTTTTTTTTATTTTTTGTTAAAGTACTACATTACAGTTCACTACCTTTTTCAAATTAAAAGCCCTTAAAACAATATCAATATATATCATCAATATCTACATAATAAAATCTATATAATATCGATGGATTTACTCAGTTTGTGTAAAAAATAAAAACACTGCTGCTCCCTACTTGACTCATAAACATCATATATCCCTCATAATGGAGAAACAATTAGTTTTTTTATTAATTTAAGCTTTTAAATTCAACCTTTTTTCTCCTGGTTGTTATTAAAAATTATCAAAAATGATCGACTGATATGAAATAATTTACATCAATAATATGTTCATTTTAATCAATAGGTGTTTTTTTTATATCACCCAGCCAAACCCTCAAATGTTTCAGTAATGAGAACCCTTCATTTCTTAGTGGAGGCTTTTATTGTGAAATATCTGCAGAAAAAAACTGTTGTGTTTAAAAATTAAGATATTTGTGATCAGCTATGAAAAGAGTCGCATCTTCAGTAGGAACCAATGTGAAAAGACTAGATCAGTCTCTATGGTGCCGACATAATGAATACTCAGAAGTATTTTTATGCTTAAATCTAATTACAAATAAATAAAATACACATATTAGAAGAGGAGGATGAATCGGTCTCAGCAGGTAAATCTAGTGCTGATTACATGAAGAATCTTCTTCAGGTAAATCAGGTCAAATTAATTACAGGTGAATCAACGCATGAATGGAAAGATGACGACGTAATATTTCTCTAATGGATAAAGGTTCATTACCAGAAGGCTGATAAACCTACAGGAAATCTAAATATTCAGAGTCTGGTATCACATATTATGCAGCAGGCTGGTGAAACTATGTGCTGCTTCACTGATCAACACTTTTAATCATAGTCTAAGTAAAACTGGAAAAACCTGTGTACACATCAGCTTCTGGTTTCACTGGAGATGCCAAGTAGGAAGAAAAAACACTATAAAACTATTCAGCTCTATAGGAAATATAGAAACTACTGTGTTGAGTTCTCACAGAACTAGAACTGAATAGAAAACCAGGCGGAAAAGAACCAAGTACTGGAACTTAATACTTTAATTTAAGAGTTTTTAGGTACTTGTACTTGAGTATTTCCATTTGATGCCACTAAATATTCTACTTTCTACTCCAATGCATTTATTTCATAGCTATAGTTATGTGTCTATATTCTATAAAATTCTCACTCTTTTGGTTTTTATGTTTTCCAACTATTATAATGCAGTATTTTCTATAACTTTTACACTTAACCCATTAAAGCCAATGAGCCTTTAAGTCTATGACTGTCATTTTATACTTAAAATAAAAAATCTACAGCTTTGTTTTTCTAATGTCATGATAGTAGACGACTTAGACAAAAGGTTTTAAGCAAATAATTTAACTTCCTGTCACATGACGTCATCAACTTCCTCCTGAGAACATGGACAAACCCTCCCAGAAAGAGTCATTTTATTTAGATTATTATGATTTTTAACCCCGACATGTATATATTTATTTAATCATTCAAGTCTCTAGAATAATCCCCCAAAAATAATTTATTACATGTGATAAATAGGGTTTTTCTTTATGGTCATATTTGTGCAAGCAGCAACTATAACAGACATTAACATGATACTTAACGGATTATATGCATGAACTCTTTGAATCAAACATGGAATTAAATTCATTAAGTATAAATTGGCTTAAATTGATTAATTTGCCCACAGTATCTCACATTGACTCCAAATTAATGAACTAAAACTGAATTTAAATTCTCTCATGTGTATTTAGTCATTAAAGCACGTAATTTAATATACTATAAAAAATACAACTGTATAAGTAATATTGTAATGCAGGACTATTAGAATACAATAGTCATTTATTGTCACTGAACATGTACAATGAAATTATACAAGTTAAAAACTTCTAATTATAAGTTAAATTAAAACAAACAAGTGTTTTACTACTTTTACGACCACTGTGTCATGATGCAGTAAAACAGTACAAGTACCAATGAGGATGTTCTAATGCACTGTTGATGTTTTGGAGGCTTTTTCCTTCAATCATTAACCTGGAGGTCTGGACTTCCTGCTCTCAGACAATCATTAACCCAACACTGCACACAGCATCCAGCACGGAACACAGGAGCTTTCAGCTCTTCTGGATGGAATAAAATAACTTGTTTAATATTTAATTTTAGATTTGTCAGAGGACAAACTGAGACAATAGAGTTTTTGATGGAAGCAGCAGGAAAAGTTAAAGTGTGAGAGCTGTGTATTAATCCTGATCAGCAACTCTTTTGGAGTAATTCTATTTAAGACAACTTTTTACTTCTACTTCATACAGTTTCACACAATTATCTGTATTTTCTTCTCCTTCCATCCAACCAATCCAGATAAACTGCTCTGCAAATAACTTAATCTGATCAGGTCGATTAGTTGCCACCAATTACATTAATCGCCAAATATTTACATAACTGATAAATGGATTTGAGTCGTTTTTTAAGTAGAAAATGTCTAAATTCTCTGGTTCCAGCTTCTCTTCTCTGATTATTTCCTGGTTTCTTTATTCTTCTATAATAATAAACTGATGACAAAAAAAAGACATTTTAGGTTGAATTTTCAGCTTTGAGAAACAGCGATTGACATTTTATACCATTTTATTTTATATTTATTAAGTTTTAGTTAGTTAGTTAGTTGCAGCCCTATTAATGATTAAAATAAAAAAGATAAGACAAAATTATAAAATAAAACCCCCAAACAAGATTAAAATCTCAAAAATATTAGATAAAAAGACAACTTTTGTCTATTTAATGTATTTGTATTGTACTAAACTGGATTTTTTACCCTTCCATTAATTTAAGTAGTTTTGAAATGAGAACTTTTAATTGAGCAAAACACTTGATTTGATGCTTCAACAGGAGGATTTAATTAATCCTAAACTTATCTGGAATCATATTATTCCAATGGCAAAAGGTTATGTTATTTTATGTTGTATTTCTTGATTTTAGTCAATTTAATCATCTTGTTTTATTTGTCATTATTGTTATTATAAGATATATATGAATGAAAAAGATAAAAGACAAAATTATAAGATTAAAAAAAACTCTAATGG
The DNA here is from genome assembly GCA_030544235.1 of Lepturacanthus savala. Lineage (NCBI taxonomy): Eukaryota > Metazoa > Chordata > Actinopteri > Scombriformes > Trichiuridae > Lepturacanthus > Lepturacanthus savala. The sequence continues at coordinate 27,920,102 of CM060477.1, read as the reverse complement.
GATTAAAAACTCCAATATATGAGATAAAAATACAGACATGAGGGGGAAAAATCCATTAAGAACAAAAGCTTGGTACAATACAAATACATTAAAGAACCATAAGTTTTTAACTAATATTTGAGTTTTTAATCTCATTTGGGAAAATTTAAATAATCAAATCATAAATAATGTATTATTATCAATTTTTTAATTCTTAAAAAAAAGTAGTTTTGAAACCAGAACACTTTTATTTGAGTTGATACTTCAACAGAACTATTTAACCCTCCTGTTATATTAGAAAGTTTTAAAGTTTATATCACATAGATACTGATCAGGTCAATGTGCAGCATCAAACTGGAGGTAAAAGAGTCAAAAATGTCAGAATATTTCATCTGTGAGACAATACACACAAAAAAAATAAATTTAAATGTTATATTTCAATGTTTTATAAAACTATTGTCTTTTATGTTGGTCTTTCAAATGTAATCCTAATTAAACCATCACCTGTTAGAGGAACATCATGCTACTAAATACTGATAGAAAAGTCAGCGATGGAGTTAATAATGAAATATTAACAATGCTTATTAGGATTTTTGGATGTCTTTTCTACCGGAAATCAACATAACTGCTTATTTTATGTTGTATTTCTTGATTTTAGTCAATTTTATCTTGTTTTTTCCATTATTGTTATTATTCAGAAATAAGAGTTTTAAAAAGCCAAAACTATAAACTAAAACTCCTCAAATTAGGTTAAACATGTAAAAAATATTAGATAAACCCAAACTTATGGTTCTGTAATGTGTTTGTATTACACCAAGCCTTCATCCACCCTTAAATTCATTTAATTAAACATCTACCTGAATAATGAGGTTCTGCTTATTTTACATTGCATTTCTTGATCTTGTCTTGATCTGATCTTGTTTTATTTGTCATTATTATTTATCAGAAATACGAGTAAAAAAAGAAAATACTCCCCAAATTAGGTTAAAAAGTTAAAAATATGAACTATTTAACCCTAGTACCAGTAGAATAATGCCTATGAACCGGCTCCACCGGCTGATACTCACGGCTCCGCGTCGATACTCTCCACCGGTGCCACATAATTAGCGGGGATGTAGCCCTGTTTGGACGCGGAGATCCCGGTCAGGGCTTTGGCGAACCACCATTCCCCGGCGCTCTTGTCCAGCGCCTCCAGCGTGTCCCCGGCGTTGAAGCTCAGGTCCTCCTCGGTCCGGGCGGAGTAGTCGTACAGGGCGACGTATGGCGTCCCGGGTCTGTCCGGAACCACCGCCGGTACAGCCCAGCCGGGGCTTTTAAGCGCGCCGCGGTTTTCTATCACTGTGGCGGTGGTGGGGGCTCCGGGTCCTGGTCCGGGTCCAGGTCCAGGTCCGGTTGCGCCTTTCTGGCGCACCGCCTGGCCAGGATACGGACACGGACACGGACACGGACATGGACATGGACACCGCTCTCTAAAACACACCAGAAAAGCGTCCCAGCACGCGGAGAACCGCTTCCGGATCTCCTCGGCCTCCATGGAATCACAGCACGTCATTCTGGCTCACGAGCGCGAACCTGGAGAAGAATCCTCACACCTGTGCGCATCTGTCATGTTTATCACTTTAAATAATCCAGGATGTTCTACAGCAGTGAACTTTGACCTCCACCTTCGCCGCCGCCGCCGCGTCTTATTATTCTAAGGAGGAAAAGCCGCTGCGTGTTTCCCGGTGGTTCTGCGGGTCTGTGGGTCTGCGGGTCGGTAATCAGCTCACCTGCTCAGGAATGAGGAGCGGCACGTTCAGTCAGTGACGTCACGTGGCCTCCGGCGACCCAGGAACAAAAGAGAAGTAAAACCAGCGCGTGTGGTTGAACTAATCCACCTGAGAGGTTTGAGTTTAGCAGGTTTTTACCTGTTATGAATATAAACACAATCATACATTTGAAAGAAAATGACATTCTTACTTGCTGTCCACATGAATGCCATCTCAATAAGAATAAAAAAATAGTAATAAAGTATTAAAGTTAAGATAAAATAGAATAACACACAAGTAACTCAGAATATAAATATAAAGTAGCCAGATTATGTACAGGTATTTACAAATGATGTGCAAGGAATGATTCAGTATGGATAGAGCAGAAAGTCAGAAATAAGGTGCATGTTCTTGGCACAGTTACAACTGTATGAGGTAGTTAAGTGGAATTATTTTAAGTTATATTTGTTTAATTCAAAATAATGATGCTGTTGGGTCCATTTCATATTAAGCCACACTATTGTTTAAACTTTAAAAATGATGTTTATAATAAATAAGAAAGCTTCTTAGTAAGTTTATTTAATTTTTTTTCCTGAAGGAATCAACTTTACCTTTATTTTCTTTACATTATCTTTCTTTGTTGCAGGTATTATAAATGTGTTTGTATATTAGTAAAATGATTGGTTTTAATGTTTTATTTTATATTGAAAAGGCCCCAAACAGTCAGTCAGTCAGTCATTTTCTATACCTGCTTATTCCTCATTAGGGTCGCAGGGGTCTGCTGGAGCCAATCCCAGCAAGAGGCAGGGATACACCCCAGATGGTCGCCAGCCAATCGTGGGGCACACACACCATTCACTCACACACTCACACCTACGGGCAATTTAGAGTCTCCAATTAACCTCAGCATGTTTTTGGACTGTGGGAGGAAGCCGAGTACCCGGTGAAAACCCACGCAGACACGGGGAGAACATGCAAACTCCACACAGAAAGGTCCCAGACCCAGGACCAAGGAGGTCTTGAACCTGCGACCTTCTTGCTGTGAGGCAACAGCACTAACCCCTGCGCCACTGTGTCGCCCCCAGGCCCCAAACAAATCTTTAAAAAAAACACCATACTTGTGTATCACAGCACTATCCTGCAGCAGCACTTTCTTTACAGTGTAAAGCTCTGTATCACAGCTCCTTCTCATGTTGCTTCCCAGCACTTTCATTACAATCTAAACCTCCGTTGTCCCGTTTCAAATTTGAAGTTGCAAATGTCCCAAAATCCAAGTACACATGGATTTTGTTTAATTGGGATAAAGGTCAATGGGACAATGGAAATGACTCTGCTACACTAGGTGGCGCTGTAGCTTTCTCAGTAAGCATTAAGAAAAGCATTGTTAGAACTACTTGTTTTTAAAGGATAATTAATTACAACAATAAACAGCATGGACTCTGTCTCGCCCGTTTAAAAGTGAGTTGTTGATTTCTTTGAAGCCATGGTATGGACTGACTTTTCCAGCAACAATATTCCTATTTATGATGATGTTGGCGCCTCCTTCCACTTACAAGTGAACTCTCCAGCAGAAATTCTTGAGCATTCACAGGACACGAATATGACAAGATACCAAGCACAAGAAGGCACAAACCAGATTAACAATGTCTTAATCCAGGGGTTCCTTTTGTATTCGGGTCAGTGACAAGAAAAAGTCAAAACTTTTTAAAATAAAGTTTCAAGAAACATTCATCACGTCTCTCAAAATGTACATTTTGTGTTCATGTTGGTTTCTTGTTGTTTAAAAGTCCATTTGTATCATTTTTTAAAATAAAAATAACTAAAATCATGAACTTTTAAAACATTTTTAAGAGAGTTAAACTTTTTAGGGTTACACCACATGTAATCCTCACCCTGTGCAGATGAATTTGATGTTTTCAATGCCATTATTATCCAATAAAGCTTGTCCATGTGCATGCAGATAACAGGACACTGGCCCCGAAAATGACAAAGGCAAGACAAAACAAAAAAAATTCAAAGACATCAGCTGTAGGCTAGTATGGCTAACAGTTAGCCATGTTAGCTTCAACAGGATGGTTGATGATGTGGTCTTTGCTTCTGACAGACTGCAAAACAATAATGGTGCTGGCTATAAATGCATCATCTTAGTGATGTAGGGAAACAGGAATCCTTCACTGCTGCAATAACACTGTGGATGTGGATAGTTTTATCATCAGCACCACTAACTTTAGCATGCTAACTTTAGCATGCTCAACCTGAGCTGAATGCAATGTGAAACAGCAGTAGGAATACACACTTTATGACCTGCTGTGGAAAAATGCTGATGTAATGAGGAATATCAATCAAAGACAAAAAATACTCAAATGCTATGATGTTTCTTTTAATCCTTTTATTTAAATTATTTTTTAAAATAAAAATTCCTTTAATTTATTCATGACCCAAACACAGCAAAAAAACCCCCAGCAGATTACTGAGAATGAGTTGGAATGGAAACCAGTGAGTCATGTTTCATTAAGCTGATTAGGTATAGGTGATTATAGGTTTAGAAGGAGTCACATTTCCTCCAGGAAACAAACATTTGACATTTGAAGTGTACATGGATGTATGACTCATTTTAATGTTTTTTTACCGCTTTTCAAACAAACCTGTCTGTTTTTAGTAAGATACCTCAAACAGTTCTGGAAGGATTTTCATCAAACTTTCAGCAGAGGTTGGAAATGGAACCATGAACAGATGATTACATTTTGGTAATAAACAGGAAGAAATCCTGGTTTCTAGATCGCTTTGAATTTTCTGTTGTTTGGTAACATTGCGGTCAATGGACCTTTAAACAGGTGCTCATTTGGCGCCACCTGGTGGTGATATCCTGCATCTGCATAGTTGGCAATGAAATTCCCTCTATCAGAGTTCATGATTAAATTAAATAAATAAATAAAAAAGAATAGAGTGATATCAGGCAAAATGGGTCATTTCAGGCTTGGTGGTCCCAGCCCCAAAAAATTGGCACAGCAGGTGTTTCAAGATTTATAGAGGCTTAATAATTATATTTTATCACATAATTCCAACACAAAATGATCAGATTGTATTGATTGTATTGTTTGTATTGTCCGAAGTGATTTAGCAAAAAGCAGATTAATTTATCTGCTATTACCCTAATAGTTTATAGTTTTTTTGGAAAAATTTGGGATAGTAAAAGTAAACAATTCAACAAAAATATTTAACATAGATCTCATCGCTTTTAGACATTTTAACAGAACATTTTGAATTAGCTGCAGCTAATTAAAAATGCTGCCACTAGAGTCCTCACTAAAACTAAACATGTAGATCATATCAGTCCAGTTCTGAGGTCCTTGCACTGGCTTCTTGTCTGCCAAAGAATTCACTTTAAAATATTTTTACTGGTTTATAAAGCACTGACTGGTCTAGGGCCTAAGTCCCTTATGAACCATCCAGACCTCTTACATGGTCTGGGACAGGTCAGCTCTCTGTTCCCAGAGTCAGAGTTAATATGGAGAAGCAGCGTTCAGTTTCTATGCCCCACACATCTGGAACAAACTCCTAGAAAACTGCAGGTCTGCTGCAGTAATATAGTAATAATATATCACAATACTTATAATAATATAACTATGCATCTACAAACTGTGAACCTGTCCTTTAATATGATGGTGGCCAGGGGGGCCGGGGGAGCCCGGACCTCATTGTAACCTCAGAACAGTTCTGCTCGGCCCTGCTAAAACAGATTGCGCTTTCTAAATTCCCTGTGCGCTTTTACGCGGTGCGTTACGGTTTTCTCTTCACACCCGGAAGCACTGCTCGCCTCTCTGCCGCCTTCTCCTGGCTCAGCGGAGTTTAACTTCGCCTCCGTGTGAGGAACTTACCGCCGCTTACCGAGCGCTGAACTCGGGCTTGCAAAACACGCACGACTCCGGGGAAACGTTCCGTAGGTTCCGTGAACAAAAAGGCGGAGCGGCGGCTCCAGACTGCAGCGTCCCCCCCTCTGCGCGCGCCCGCGCCAGCCGGTGACATTGACAACATCAGTCGGTGCTGCATGTGTGTGTGCGGGACCCGGTAGGCTCCGCAATTCCCGCAGCTTCCTCAGCCACGATGAGCGAATACTTCTGCCTGTCGGAGTGCGACGTTATCGGCTTCGACCTGGACCACACGCTGTGCCGCTACCACCTGAAGGAGACGTCCAGGGTGAGTGTGCGGCTGAATACGGTGGCCGCGACGCATCGATCCGCAGCACATCTGGATTAAAAATAGGTCTGAATCCGTCAGCGGGCTCTACTTGTCAATGCCGCTGTCGCTGCATGAGTGAATGCTGCATTAATGTGTCAGCGGTCGATGTGATGCTGCTCCTGATGCTGCAGCTGCTCTGCAGGTTGATGCTCTACATGTCTGGGAAATCCTCTGAGGCCTGTTGACAGCAGCAGCTTCTCTGATCACCATGCACCATGCGTCTATAATAACATATCTCCATGCATCTGTAATAATATATCACCATGCATCTGTAATAATATATCAACATGCATCTGTAATAATATATCACCATGCATCTGTAATAATATATCACCATGCATCTGTAATAATATATCACCATGCATCTATAATGATATCACTGTACATCTATAATTATATCATCATAATCCTGATGATAATTTCACAATGGACTTTATGTAACCATGCATTTATAATAATATATCACAATGGATCTATAATAATATCTCAATGCATCTATAATAATGTCACTGTACATTTATAATAATATTGTATACCTATATTGTATGATAATATCAGAATGGACTTATAATAATATCACTATGCATCTATGATAATATCACATTGGACCTACATTAATTTCACCATGCAACTAAGTTAATATTACAATGACCTATAATGATATCATCATTTACCTATGATAATATCACAATGTATCTAGAATAATACGACTATGTACATATGATATGATAATTTCACAATGGACTGATAATAATATCACTGTACAACTATAGTAATATAATAATTTACCTATGATAATATCAAAATGGACCTAGAATAATATCATCACACAACTATGATATTATCAAAATAGACCCATGCAACAAAGATATCACAGTGACCTATAATAATATAAATTTGCATTTATAATAATATCAGTGTCAAACTATTATAATATCATACCTATGATAATAATCCCATTCATCTATAATAATATCACACTGTACCTATAATAATATCTCCATGCATCTATGATAATATCACAAAGAAGGTGTATTAATCACTATGGACCTATAATAATTTCACCATGTATGTAGCTCCAGCTTCTTAAATGTGAATATTTATATAGCAGATTCTTCAGATATTTTCATCTGGAGTTGATAGACTAATGTTAAGCTAACAGTAGAAAACATATTGGAATTACTGTACTTTCAGGTGTGTACATCTCAGAGGAAATGCTACTACTGCTCTGTAGCTTGTATCCGTTATCATAATCATTAGAACATCTTTATACAGTGACAATACATTAACATATTTACAGCTTTTAAAGGTTCTGTTCCGTTTTCACCCATTTGGAAGCCTGAAGCTGAAGTTAAGAATTCCCTGATCATGACACCTTGAAGCAGTGAGGATGAAATGATTTAAGAAATTCACCCAGTGTTGTCTTTATTCCAGAGGGAAATCCTGTGTATTCTGGCCTTTCTGTGAACTATCACTGTTTCCATCTTCCTTCTGACTGTGCTGCTCATTCAGTGACATGATTTCCTCTTTGGTTTTTGCAGCTGATCTATGAGAGCTTCGCCAGGTATCTGGTGGAGCATAAAGGCTATGACAAGGATCTGCTGAACCTCACCTCAGCTACCTGGGATTTCTGGTGAGTCATCAGTAGTTATCTCACTTCAAAGGGAAACCATAACGTCAACAGGTGGAATTAGCATCAGTTTGATTTCAAAGGTTGAAAAAATCATGCGTATATTCATGTACTACTCATGGAGAATAAATTCAGTCGTATTTGGATTGTACAAACCTGCACTTCATCGCTGAGATTGAAAAACATGCCTTCTTCTTTTCTTTAGGACAGGGGTGGGCAACCCTGGTCCTGGAGACCTACTGTGGCTGCAGGTTTTTGTTTCAACCAAGCAGGAACACACCTGATTCTACTAATGAAGCTCCATAGCAAGGGCACCCACCTGCACCCACAGTAACTCCCCAGGACCAGGGTTGCCCAGCTCTGCTTTACAGTGTTTTACCCACATTTTTTTGTAAATTTAGTCAATCGCTCTAACAGATCCCAAAATTTGGGGGACTTTTTCATTTTTTCTTCATTAGATAGTGACAGTAGAAGGATGGGGAATGACATGCCACAAATATTCCACTCAGATAAGAAACAGGACCATGAAGAATGTCAGAGGGTGCCCTGTGAAAACCATCTCTGAAATCAATCTCTTTATATTGAATATTCTCAGGCTTTATTACCCAGACATTTAATATTGAGCTCATTGTATACCAGCTACTATAAAAATACACTCAGTGCTCCAAATCGAAAAAAAAAAAACAGTGGGTGGTTACCATCCTGGTTTCACTAACACAGATCGAAATATATGGTATGTAATTAAGGGGTAAAAGAAGTGAAGAATTTGTTTTCTATCAAAGTAATTTGATGGAAAACAAGTGCATTTCCAAATATATTTGGGCTGTTCCTTTAAGCTACCACTACCATGAAGCTACCACTTAACAGTACCTTCATGTACATAGTCTATTGATTTTACATTTTACCAAAAGAAAGAATGGTGCAGTTGCTCAAAAAAAGCAAATGCAATGGTTGATAGTGAAGTGTTCATGCTTATGACAGGCCAGCATCATGATCTGTGTTCCAGGATTATATATATATAATAACATGCTGACTGAGGTCCTTGTCCAGTTTTAAAGGGCTTGTGGTGGATCTGGAGGATGGGAACCTAGTGAAGCTGGCTGAAGATGGAACTGTCTTGCGGTACGCTCCTGCTGCATGAAGTTTATTTGATCTTATCCCAGCAACATCTTTTTACATCCCTTGTCATAGTTGTTATACAAATAATAGTTTTTTTTCCCTTTTTTCTTGTGTAGAGCGACACATGGAACCAATGACCTCAGCACAGAAGAGATCATCAAACATTATGGTCCTAAAAGGGAGTGGAAGCACTTCAACAGCCTCAATACCTCCTTCACAAGATCCGGTAACTTTATCATATCCATTTTTATCACCTAATATCTGTATGTTGTTGATCTTGATGTGTTTCTTGTGTCATTTCACTAGATTTGACTGATTTTCTGTTTTGTTCTTTGCAGCAAAATACTATTTATATGACAACTACTTTGATCTACCCGGGGCTCTTCTCTGTGGAAGAGTTGTGGACATGTTGCATAAGGTAATGTTTGATAAGATATGGTTTCATCAAAATGGTTTGGAATTGCATGTGGGAATACATTTTCAAATGTGTCCATGTTTTTTTGGAAATAGCGAGGAAATGAGGTGAATTCTGACTTTTGGAAGGACATGGTCGCTGCCATCGATCACAATTACAACACATCTGCATTCAAAGGTATGGATTTTATCCCGAACCAGCACACATTTCATTTTATTCCCCTGACTCCTGCTTTTAGTTAAAGACCCAAACTCTCTGGAAGAACAACACACAATACACAGGACATGTTGTTTTTTTCAGACAAGGACTTTATTCTGTGTTTTGGTCAGTGGTCCATAACTTAAGAACTCCAATGGGACATAGTTTTTTGCAGTTTGAATTTCTCATTCTGTGTTGTTTTACTAGTCACAGCGCTTGTGTGAGAATGTGCTGATCTCTAATAACATATAGTACAACATTTTTCTATGTCTTTCTTATGTATATTACAGAAACAATCTTAAACAACAAACATTAGTAAAAAAAAGACAAACATATAAAAGACGTGCTGTAAATGTTACAGGCAGTTGTAGAGCACCATTTAAGATATCTTCCAATATTATTTCATGTTTCTTAAACCTGCAAAGGCACACAAATGGTGAACTGGGAAAAGGAATAATTTAGAACCACATATTTTTAAAATGTTACTCACTATTAATACCTTCGCCAGCTGAGGAATTTCTTAGCAAACTTCCATCGTTGAAAAGATTTGCATGAGGCATTTCAACTTGTAAAATAACAACCATATTTTTCTTGAATGTACAATCTCGATGGAATTTTGTAAACGGATGTTTCTCTGAGTAGTTCGATGTTTTGTAATATTTTTGAGGTTTAGTTGGATTTGTGAAATCACATGGAGGCAATCAAGAACCCAGAGAAAGAGCAATGAACATTGTCTGCTGCGAATACACCATTATTCTCCTCATCGGGGACCTGGATGAAGACTTTGTCCCCGTATTGCAGCATAACGACAGCATTGCCTGACATCTGATCCAAGAAGCCCTTGTTGTATTCATCGTAGGTGAACACAAGTGGATCATCGTTCTTGTAGAGGGCCACCAATGCATTGGCTCCATTGACGTGCACATGATAGCTGAAGTAGTAGATACCTGGGACCTCGCAAGTGAACACACCACTGTCGGGATCATAATGGTTCTCCCCGTTGTACAGAACGTGGTTGAACTGGATCGGGGTGGCAGCTGGGGGGTAGGCCTTGGTCAGCACAGCACTGAAGGCGGACATAGGGGCTTTAGCCATCACAACCTCGGACTTCATTTGCATTGGCATGCTCTTCTCATTGTAGTAGACCACCTCTCCTGGTGGGCCAGGAGGGCCAGGAGGACCGGTACGACCTGGTATACCATCATCACCTCTGGGTCCACGGAGTCCAGGTGGGCCATGTGGACCGGCGATTCCCTTAGCTGTTATGCCAGCTGGGCCAGGTAGGCCTGGAAGACCCGGATGGCCCTTGGGACCAGTGAGACCTGATGGACCGGGTGGCCCGGGTGGTCCCATAGGACCTGGCCTGCCATGATCACCACCTTTTCCTGGTGATCCTGTGAGCCCTGGGTGTCCTTTAAGTCCTGGAGCACCATTTGAACCTGGGAGTCCTGGGGCACCGGTGTAGCCTTGTGCACCCTTTTGACCCTGGGGACCAGTAGCACCTGGAATACCTGAGGGACCATTTGCCCCGGGGAGACCTGGTTTTCCAGCGAAACCCTGAGCTCCTTGGTCACCTTTGGCTCCCTTAGCCCCTGGAGCACCTACCATGCCAGTGTCTCCTTTGGGTCCGGGCTGGCCTGATTCACCGGGGGATCCTCTTGCACCTTGTGGACCAGCTCGGCCCATAGCACCAGGAGCACCTGGCTGACCAGTGAAACCAATAGGACCTGGCTCTCCTTTCTGACCAGTGGTCCCTGGGGTACCGGGGGATCCTCTGCTACCTGGTAGTCCAGGTTCTCCTGGTTTACCAATACCTGGCATGCCAGGGGAACCTGGCTGACCAGCTGCACCTGTTGGTCCTTTAGGCCCCATGGGTCCAGACATACCTGGGCTACCATTCTCACCTGGTTTCCCTGGTGATCCAATGCCTGGAGCTCCAGTGTGCCCTTTTGGTCCCATCATACCCATTGGCCCAGGAGCACCATCTCTTCCTGGCATTCCAGGCTTGCCAGTTTCTCCAGTATAGCCAGTAGCACCAGGCAGACCAACTCCAGGTTTTCCAGGTGCACCAGTTGAGCCCATTGGTCCAGAGGGGCCTGTTGGTCCTTGAGGACCGGGAACTCCAATACCTCTATCTCCCTTGACGCCAGGAATACCAGGAACACCAGGATGGCCCTTCAAACCTGGCTCTCCTCTTGGTCCCATTGATCCAGGGAGGCCAGCTGGTCCGGGTTTGCCAACAGAACTATATCCAGCAGGTCCAGGAGATCCAGTTGAACCAGGTGCACCTCTGGGACCCATTGCTCCACTTGGACCAGGTAGGCCTCTCTCACCAGGGAGGCCAGGGGTACCTGGTTTTCCAGGGCCACCTGGGATACCAGGTTTACCTGTTTGAGAGTAACCAGGGGCTCCGGGAGGTCCGGGTGGGCCTTGGGCTCCAGGATATCCAACACCACTCTGTCCAGGAGGTCCAGGTGGACCCATTGGTCCTGGCTCACCTGGAGCACCTGGTGCACCCGGGTGACCTGCAACAGCTGGGGAATACATACAATTTACAGTTATTCAAGAAATTGTATGATATAAAACATATCACAGCCTCCTTCTCACAGACATATGTTTATATTAGATTTAATAAATTATCTTGTTCTGTAACATGAGCATTAACTGTAAAGTAGCTAGTGCACAGTTTAGTTTTTAAGTTTAGTTTTAAAAGTATTCAAACCCCTTTTCACATTTTTTACTGTAGAAGCTTCATGTTAAAGATGTTTGAATTGATTGTTCATTCATCAGTCTACACTCAATCTCCCATGAATTTCAAATGTATTAAAGGAAAAACTAGTGGAAATATCACATTGACATACGTATTAAGATCTTTGCTATGACACAATATTTATCTTGGGGGTCTTATTTTTTCCTTGTTCATCTCTTAGATATTTCTAGAAGTTGGTGGTAAGTTTAGCTGATTGGATAATATCCAATCCAAAGTGAATTTACCACAGGTGGACTCCTATCAAGGTGCAGAAACTTCTCATATAAGATCAAGTTAAGATTTCAAGCGTCACAGTGAAGGGTCAGAATACTTACGTCTATATGATATTTCAGTTTTCCTTTTATTAAATTAGCAAAATATTAAAATATCATATTTTCACTTCCTCGTTATGGGGTATTGGGTGTAGACTGTTGAAGGAAAAATAAAAATAATAGATTTTAGCTCAGGCTACAACATAATATTAAAAATCTAAAGGGGTCTGAATAAACAGTGTAGCAGATTTTGGAATATTTTTTCTCTTATTTTTTCCTTTTGCCATTTTCACTGTATTACATACTTCCGTTTGGTCCTTGAATAAACCAAGGGTTGGTTTTGCACTACGTCAGACCACAAACTTAAAACGCCACTCCCTGTGATTGCAGGGCCGGTTGTGGGGACCGTGCTACTTTTTCCTCCGGATGTTCCTTGTAGCTCTAGTGGTTTGAGGTGATGTTCTCTCCAACCATATGTCTGCTAGCACAGGACCCAGGAAAACCGGATCCTGTGCATTTCAGTTCAACGTACCCACGCTATACTGCACCCTCTAATTTTCTGCACTGCCCATGGCGGTAAATGTATAGTTACTGGTCTGCGTGATGTCAACAGCGCCACGGTCCATTTCCTACCACTTAATGTACAGTTTATGGGCAAGGTCACATGAGTCCATGTGTAGATACTGTAGATACTGAACCAGAACCTGAAGTCAGCTTGATGTTCTACTGGAGGTTACTGTTCACTACTGTATATTCATAATTGAAATAACCATATAAAATAAATATGAGGTAAGAGGTTGTTTTTTCTCGCTTAAATTGATTATCAGGAAATGTTATTTATATTCTATTGAATATTATATATTTATGCTGCTATCAATAAATCTACCTGGGCTTTAACATACAGAAGTACTTTTGACACGGTTTCTGTCACGCTACATTGCTCTGTACATCATAATACTGGAAGTATGGTTTCCAAGGGAGAATCATGACCCGTCAAACAAATAAATCCAACACTGTTAGTCTGTCTTTAAAACAGTGTCTTTGGGAGGGAAACGCTTTGACAGGCCTGTCATTTTCAAGCCACATAAGGCCGTGCCCGAAACCCCACACAGGATATTTGTGCCAGGATGGAACGTTTTGGCAGCCAGGAACACCGCAGACCTGAGGTGATGATGCTGACTTGTAGCTGAACCGCGAGTGACCTGCAGGATACTATTTTATATTGGAAATCGCTGTTTTATCAGCTTCAGGAAGAAGCTACAGTAGTTTCTTCAGTCTGTGTCGCCTGTGTTCTCATCAACCTAGAAAACCAGCTCCTGTGTATTGTTTTACCCGTGCTATACCCTTTAATTGTGGGCAACGCCCATGGCGGTAAATGTATATATGTCTATACGTGTAATCTCAGTTCCATCAGCTTCAGACAGAAGCTCCAGCAAATATGCTGTGGTTTTTTGTTGTAGATTTATGGTTTAGAATTGTCTGTGTCTGCATTCCCATCGACCATACGTCTGCTGGCGAGGGACCAAGAAAACAGTCTGTGAATTTTGTTTTTGTTATAATTGTGTAGAGTGATTTTAATACCACAAAGCAGTTTGTTAGGGTGTGACTGCTATGTGGTAACAACATCTGTTTTGGAGGTTTTTTTCTTTTTAATTGGAGCTCTCATTGTTGATGTTGAAGCAGTTCTATTTTTATGTTAAAACACACAGTCAAACCACGCCAGGCCCACTTCAAAAACAAAAACGTAAAGTCCCATCCGTTGGACGCAAAATTAGGAATATTGTTTTGTTGGAATATAAACCACAGTGTTATACATGGTCCTAGAAGTTATGTCACGGCCACTGATTCAGGTCTTTCTTTATGAGACGTGGAAAAAATGACAGTTTTCCTTCTTTAATCTTTATTTATCGGGCACAAACAAGTTCTCTTTTACTGCTATAGCCCACCTCGGCTCTACAGAGATTCTCATTCACCGCGGTTCAAGCAGTTCAACCACAGCCTCCTGCTCGGAGCCAATGAGAGGTTGTGCTGGATCTGATGGGTGTGCACCTTGATGACTGTTAATGAAGGAGGGTTAGAGCTCAATCTTTACTGGAAGTGTGTGAGCAGTCTGTCACGTTGCATGAGAGTGGATCTTATTGGAGGCTCAGAGGAGCGGGTGATGGCGACAGCGATTACGATAATGAGCGGAATCTGACGTTAATTAGGATTTGTACCTTATGTGTCGCATTCTTTAAATGAGGGAACGGCCGCCATATTTCCAGGGTTCATAGAGGTAATCGTTTTTTCAAATTTTTCAGATCAGTGGTTGAAGTCATGGCCTTAATTTGATTTGACAGTGGAACTGGCAGCAATGTAACAGCACAGCAGGTCACAGTGACTTGTCATTTCATGGAGACCACTTCATAGAACTTTTTGTAATGAAATTAAAAGTCATTATGGAAGTAAATCTGTTTCACCAGATTTTTCAATCATTTTGTAATCATTATCAAAAATGTAAGCCTCTAAATTCAGGTGCTGTGGCAAGTGCTCTACCCCCACACCACCACAGCGCAACAACTATTCACGTTTTCACTTTTAGTTTTTACTAAAATCCAACAAGCATACATTCAAGTTGCTCAAATGCAGCTTTAAACAGCTGGGATAACCTTGTATACCAATGATAAGCAATCAAATGCCTTCCTGTAATTTCATGCAGAGGATGTTAGTTTGATTTAGGATAAAATTGTTTGCTGATCTTCGGTATCCAAAAGAATGTTGGATGTTTAATCAGAACTTTTTAACTCAAAGTTTAAGATCAGTCAACTTAAATAAACCAGATTTTTTAACTAGAATTTCAGGATTGAAATTCAGAGAGATAATTTCAATGCAAACAAATTCTGTTCTAGAAATTCAGCGGCTTTTAAATTTTTAAAATCATTTGAGACAGAATTACTTCCATAGACATTTGATTGATTATTTGTGGATTTGATAGATCTTTAATAATGTGTGCCTTGCTGTTAAGCTTTCCTGTTTTCAATTAAAAGGATGTAACACAACTTGCAGTAATTTTAAATGAACAATGCACTTGAGGTGGTACAGTTTACTTTTAGACTTTTTTTTTAGACTAAAGAAAAATGAGAAAAATGCCCATTTCTATATGAATAACCTTTGTGAAAGAAGACACATGACTCACCGAGACCCTTGACGGGCTGAGCCTTGATGGGCTGACTCTTGATGGGCTGACCCTTGATGGGCTGACCCTTGCCCTTGCTCATTTTCTGCACATGGTAGTATCTTTCGCTGGTGGCCTCAGCCAAGACCAGGATGAAGAGGATGCTCGTCACCCTCAGGTCCATCTTATCGAGCTGAACCTGCAGGGATGGGATCAGGAATGGAGAACGTGAGGGAAAAGCTCTGAATGTATGGCATCAAACCCCCTCTTTTCCTCTAATGACAATCTGCAGCCAAATAAGTATGTCTCACAGTGTCTCAAGTGCCTCTTCTGCATTAGTTAAGTGTAGTGTGGTGATGCATCAGCTAATCTAACAGTCTGAATGAGGAGATGCAGAGGATGCATGGTGAACGTTAGAGGCTTTTATTTCCAAACCAGACAGATTAGATGCTACTCTGAAACCAAAACGCATCACGTAAGTGAACATTTATGGGTCAAAAAGGTCTCAAAAAGATGAAAAAAAACAACCTCTCTCCTGGAACCTTCAGAAATCTTTCATTTAATCTAAATTACAGAAACAACTCATGGCTCATTACACTCATAACACCAACCAACAATCATCACACCGCTATAGACCCTCCACCTAGTGAGAGCCAGGCTGAAATCAAGAAGAAAACCCCTTACCTGGAAGGTTTAGAGAGGAGAGTTGGGGGTCAGGAAGCTGCTGGTATATCCTTAGATGTAGAGTCTGCCCGTCTGGTGAGTGGCAGCTGCTGCTTCCCAGGGCATTGGGCTGGAGGTTTTTATACCGAGCCGCTCTCCAACATCGTGGAGGAGCTACCTCGCGTGGACGGCACCTCCCCTGCTCTGATGTCATCTTTAATGATGGGTGCCATGTCCTCAGGAGGCCCGTCCCGTCACTCCAGGGTGACGGTCCTCCCTCTCCTCCCTGCTTCTCCCTTCATGTGGTTCTCCCCGTCTGTGAGGAGCAGCAGTGAAGGGGGATTCCTGTGAAATAGTTAGTTAGTCTCTTGATTTATCTCGGTCGCTACGGCCTGTTATTGTGGCAGCCAGGCAGTACAGATATTTTAAAAGCAACATCTTTTTATTCAGTCATGCATTTTGACATGTTAATCACTGTGTTTGCTTTTTTTTCCCCTTTTTTTGACGGATGACTCACATGCGTTCAATTGCTTGCCTTGAGGGTCCATCTTTAGCTTTTTTTAAATGCTCAAACACAGGATTAGCTAAAAAAAACATCAAGCTATTGACTAAGTGGCTTATGACAGGGTGTTTTTACTGGAAAAGTAAAGACTGAGTGGCTCTGGTAATATTGTCGTCCTGTCTGAAGGTTCAGTACAGGTGCGACTGTGGTAGATCCATGAACCAGACAGATTTTTTTTAAGTCAGCTTTGGGTATTTGTAAATTTTACCCCATATTATTGGATACTAGAAAGTGGTGGGATGTCTTTTTTTAAATCTATAAATTCTGTGTTTGGAAGACAGTGACACTAGTCTAGACGCCACTCTAAATTCAGCAGATGAGCTTGATTTACGTCTTTACTCAAACAAACACATGCTGAAGCCTATCGTGGCAACGGCAGATTTATGTCTTTATTTTGTCTCTGGGATTTTTACAGACTGCCGTGTGGTTTGGTTGCAGGGATCAACAATGCAGTTTTGAGACACCAGGAGGCAGAAGTGATGTTTTGTTTTACTTGCTTCATCCTCTGAGAGTTTGTAGTTGAGTTCCACTGAGCTGAGCACAGACCTGTACCAGTCAGAGTAGCTACTACAGTAGGAGAGTGGTTGTGGTAGTGAATGGATGTATGCATGTGATCTTCTTAACCATCATTTAAAGAGTTTCTGCCAGGTTTAGATTATTTTTACACAGATATTTAACATTGCTAGATAGACCTGCAATGACAAGTCAATTAAACAATTAGTTTCCAACTTTTACCTTAATCAGGAACTGTTTTGAGAATCGATTAATTGATTTGAGTCATTTTTTTAAGAAGAAAATGTCCAAATTCTCCAGTTTCAGCTTCCCTTTTCTGATTATTTTCTGGTTTCTTTAGTCTTCTATAACAGTAAACTGATGATCTTTGTATTGTGGACTGTTGGTCTGGACAAAAAAAAGACATTTCTAGGTTGAATCTTTAGCGGTTGTTACCAACCTACCATACCATTTTATGAACCAAACAATTAATCAGTTAATTGACTATCAAAGTATTTAGATGCAGCCCTACTTCAATCAATAGAATCAATTGAAAAAGGTCCACTGTTTAAGATTTAGCAGCCTCTAATGGAACAGATTTTGCAGAAATAGAATGTGATAACCTTAACTTTCTATATCATAGTGTTGCCATATGGCAACAATTATTTTGGTTCAATATTACTAAAAAGATCATGATTTGTTGTTTAGTTGTAAAAATCATGTCTTTTACTTGACAGACTTTGACAAAAACAAAAATGATCAAGGTATGAAATGATCCATCCACCCATCCATCCATCCATCCATCCATCCATCCATCCATCCATCCATCCATCCATCCATCCACCCATCCATCCATCCATCCATCCATCCATCCATCCATCCATCCATCCATCCATCCATCCATCGGCACCAATGTTTTTTGACCAATTTACAAAACCACTCCCTCTTGTGTCCGCAATTCTTTTATTTGGTCTATTACGTGTCACGTATTGAGCATCACAGTCAGTCTTTTGGACCTTTTATCACACACTCCCCGGTCAGTCAATATAAAGAAAGCTGCTTCTGATTGGCTATTGGGTAGCCAATCAGAAACAGAGGTTCTACTATATCTGGGTAAATCATAATGCAACAACCAATGAAAAAGGACTGTAATTCTGGAACTGTTCTCTTCTGCTACAACTGGCATTCTCTGCAAGTTTTGTTCTGTTAGTAAACTACAGCTGGATGAGCTCTTGAACAGATCCTGATGCATTTAAAGGCTAAAGTAGTCAACCTGCCAGAATTTAATTAAAATATCATTTTTGGTCACGTCAGCTGCTGGAGCCACAGATCAGATTATGAAGTGCCGACCATAGACTATGAATGATGGACAGCATGTTGCATTTAGATGCTTCTTGTAAACTTGAGAGTTACATCACTTATGGCAAAGCATGTGAGATTTCATGGCTACAAAGATTGTTTAACCCATTAAAGCCTATGAGCCTTTAAGTCTATGATTGACATTTTATACTTAAAATAAAAATATAAATGTTACTCATACAGCTTCTTTTCTGACATGAAAGAAGACAACTAAGACAAAAGGTTTTAAGCAAATAATTCAACTTCCTGTCATGTGACATCATTGACTTCCTGCCCCTTCCTTCTAAGAACTTCATGAAGACAAAACCCTTCCAGAAAGAGGTTGTTTTATTTAGATTAATATGATTTTTCAACTGTGACATGTATATATCTATCTAATCATTCAAATCTCTAGAATAATCCCCCCAAAAGAATTTTGTAAATTGGATAAATAGGTTTTTGTTTATGGGAAGATTTGTGTAAGCAGCACCTATAACAGCCATTAAAATGCTATTTTCTGGAAAGAAAATAGTACAAAAAGGATGAAATAGATGCAAAACATGATTGTTATTGACTCGAGTGAAAATTATATGGATGAAATCTTATAAAAACACACACACAAAACACACCTCACAAAGCCACTGTGTATTAAACATGACTTTGAGTATTAGAACATGTTTTATTAAATTCAAAATCCTTTTTCTGGTTCTTAAAATCCAGACAGATCTTTCACCATATCCTTCAGACTTTTGCCAGAACAGCTTGAAGTTGGAAGTTGGCGTTAAGCTTTATTGTAGCCAACGTGGCCCTTCCATTGCAGTTTAAATCTAAACCAAAAAAAGGGTGTGACCAAATCATACGCCGGTGTGACCAACTGTGAGAAGGTTGCTAACACCAGTGCTACCAGTGGAAAAGTTAGTCTAGAGCCCTGCTCAATGAAATAACAGTATAGGGTTACTGTGCTGCACAATTATGTCTAAACTGTTGCTGGATATTTTATGAGGCAGATACAAATATCTATATTTAAGCGTTTTTAAATATCCGGTAACAACAACCAATTGTTTTGATAGGGATCCTTTAAATTGGTCAATAAGGGATAAAACCGGCGATATTATATGTTTCCGTTATAGTCAATAAATCCTATGAAAGGACTAAAACCATCAATTATGACAAATTCAAATTATTTCTGACTTCTCTACCCTGTGCACATTCAGGATAAAAGCTATATTTTTCTTTAAAATGATTTATTATTCCTCTGGGCCATAGAGCATCATAGATAACCATAGACACACTTCTACACAGGCGACATGTTCCTTCATCACCATGAACACACACGTTGTTGTTTATTTGCCCTCGATGCCACACACACCGTCCTGCTGACAGAAATACACACTAGAACACTGAATAGCACCAAACGTGTATTAATCCGCTGCTGAAAATAGGCCCAGACAAAAGCAGCATTCTCTCCTGTTTGGGAAACACTGGATTGAAAAATACAGTGACCTGCTGGGTTAGGAAATGACTGAGACAAAAATTGGGACAGATTCTTATAATTTTATATATTCAGAAGGATCCAATAGGATTGATGCAAAGGACAAGGTGGGAAAGTCACAAAGTATTGGGTCCTTTATTGGGATTTTGTGACTATAACAAACATGTATAATATCTCCAGCTATATCCTTATCAGCTGTTTCATCAGTCATAGCTGTAATTGATTGTAGTCATCTTAATTCCTTAAAAAAGTGTTGTTTTTATTTCAATTTAGTCTTCAAGGAATAAGTAATTGATTACTCTTTAGACGTCACAGCACATAACACAGAACTTTGAAACTAACGCCTATAGTCAGGTGTGTCAACTTCAAGATTGATCAAGATATAATCTTAAATTCAAGTAGGAACATTTAAGCCTGTTTGTACTCAACAGTGTTCATGTTTGATTAATATATTAATTTTATTAATATGAATATAGTCACCTTACATTAAAATAATACAAAATAAACACACATGATTTTTTGCAAAACATGTTGCCATGGATTCATCACTAAATGTCAAACAGGTTTTCAATGTGAAGATGTGGAAAAATGTGGAGAGTTTCATACATTTCTCTCGATTCTGACTGGTTGCCAGTGATGATTCTCACTCATTCATGTTTTTCGATGCACGCACAGCTCAATGAAGCCTAATACTTATTAAAACAGATTGCCATTTTACATACATTACTTTGAAATTGCGGTTCTATGGTGAGGTTGGTTCTGGATTTCAACAGAGCTCACCACCCATTTCAGGCATGTTTGGGGGTTTTTGTCCTCCATTTTAAACCGTGTGGCTCCCTAAAGATGGCGTCTATATCTATAGTAAATAGAAGTTCCGGTTGGTGGAGCCCCTGTGTAATATAATACATAAAGTATACGTATGACTCTGTGAGAGCTTTACTTCCCCTTCCATGGTATCAACTTCCAGCATCTCAGCAGCCGCAGAGCAGCGTTCACTGAGCCGTGGGCATCTCTGGTGAACTCTTTGAATTAAATGACAGAGTTGGGGGGAGTGGGCGGAGTCAGCATTTAACAACTTTTTCTAAGCTGCAGCTACGCCATCGTACCCCACCATGAAAGTGGTCCTGACCGCAGAGAGACACGGTTTGCCTTTTATTTTACTTTGGAATTTTTTATTTTTTTTGCAAGAATTAATGCCTCACTATCTATATCTGGCTGTGAGGTTTAATGGCAATGAGTACTTATATTCACTTGCTGTGGGTAGAACAAGTCGCAGAAGTCGCAGTGCATAAGCTATAATTAGCAGGGAGATCCAGTGTGGAAGATAGCAGAGACGGTATGATATGGAGTCAGCTCCAGAGTGGGTGGTATTTGTGGGAAGGGTCTGAGTAACCACTGTTTTCCACCCTTCTCAAAATCTAAATATGTTGCTGTTTGACTCCAGACGTGACTTAAAGCTCCTTTAGTGGCTTTAATTGACTCTGCTGATGACAGAGCTTCTGTTTTCCACATTAGCCTGAAACAACATGAAAGCAAAAGTCATTTTTAGTCTGAATAAACATTGTAAATACTGTTTTATTTGTATTGAACTGCATTATTTTAAAGGTCCATTATCATGTATATGACCACTTTAATGTTTGTGTTTATGCTAAATGGGCCATTGGGTAAAATGGGTCATTTCAGGTTTGGGGGTCCCAGCCCCTCTGGAAATTAGAGCCAGTGACTACAAAGGATTTAAACTGTTGACATAAATGAACTTGACTAGTAACAGGTGATTTGATTAGTGTATGGTTTCTATGGTGATTTGTTTAGTTTATGGTTTCTATGGAGACAATACTTCGCATCTAGACTGAACCAGAAATGTTCATGGTAAGTAGCCTGGTATGACAAATCTAACTAAACCCATTTTACCTGATGAGATCAACCATTTTACCTGAAACTGCTCATGCAAAAACAAGTGGCACAGTGGCTATTTCAAGATTTATAGGGCATAAATAATTATATTTTATCACATAATTCCAACATAAAATGATTAGAAACAGTCATTATTAATTGTAAATATACATGGAAAGGCATATTTGGTATTTTGTTTTTGTCCCAAGCGATTAACCAACAAGTGGTCTCATTTACCTGATATCAGCGTAAAATCTGTCCAATGCATCACACACTCAGAAAAAGAGAGAAACCCACGAAGCCTGGATTTAAAGGTTTTGCTGTTTCACAACTCGTTTGTACTTCCTTGACTTCACACCCATTGTTTTCAGTCCTCCAAGTGAAAAGCAGCCAGTCAAGGTCAAAAGATTCAAGATTCAGTGTGTGTGCTTACTGTCGTGTGTACATAAGAAACATGTTCCTTGTACAATGAAACTATTAGTTTGCTGTCGACAATGACTGCTGATAGACATCACAACAAGTAGCTTTAATCTATCTATAAAGTAAGGATTGTCTGTGTCCGTTTAGTGGATTTTTTTATTTGATAGGTTCAACACATCTTATTTATCGTTAAACATTAAAATCCCATAGACTTACATATCACAGCACCATCACAGCATCTCTCCTCATGTTGCTTCCCAGCACTTTCGTCACAATTTAAAGCTCTGTTTTCTTTCTCCACTAATTGTGACGTCAAATGACTTCAAATTATCCACAGACGTACTCAGGGACATGTAGAACAAATAATGGAGTGGATTTTTCAGAAAACATTTAGATTTTTCTTAAATGAATTATTAAATACAGGATTGAGTCTGGATAGATGATTGGTTTTGTCTCAATATTTTTTTTTTATTATTTTGCTTTGATCATTGAAAGATGTGTGGTAAAACATCAAGAAAGTAATTATAGACTAATGTATTTCAGCAAATGAAAACCAAAAGGTCATCCAATTTACCATATATCACCTTAAAATCTGTCCAATGGATCATTTATATATCTGTATTCTAACCTTACTTTGAGGAACATAAATGTTTCCTATGAACCTGTTTTAATTGTTTAAGTTGGCATTAGTGCACAACAAAATGAATGTTGGCCACGTGAGCTGAAGCAAAAGCTGCAAAGTTGTTCTATAAAGATTATTTTAGGAAATAAATTGCTGTTTACACAGCAGACAGTAGACAGAGCAGCATTCATTTGAAGTTGCACTTGTGTCCACCTGACAAATGTCATATGAGTATTTATAGTGCTTACAGATCTGTTTTGGTCTCCACCAACGCCTGAGAGTCAAATTAATGGTACTGGGGAGGTCATGTACAGTGGGTTTATCAGAGTTCTTTGGCTTAAAATAGCTGCCTGCTGCTGCTGAAAATTAGGTTGATGAATAGCAGTGAAGTGGGGAAAAAATAAAACCAGCATCAAGTGTTTCCGGTGGGGCATGAAGTCGTGAAGAATTATCACTTTTTATGACTGGAGGGGCATCTATAGAGGGCATTTTATCACATTGACCTGTACATTTAGCTGAAAGTCACTCAAACAGAAACTGCAGAGGTTAAATTTGGTGCAGATTTAAATTTGGTTATTACAAAAGTTTGATCAAAATATGTACAGAGCAAAATATATCAGTTAAAAAAACACACACACAAACCACAACACTGTTTTTATAAATGACCTCAAGTAAACATATCTTTGTGGTATTTCTACAATGTATACAGCATTGTTTTTTACGTACTGGATTTCTATATCTTCATGGACACAATAATTATGGTTATTGTGTTCTTCTCTGCCCGGGACCACTCGTATGCTGAAAGTGGCACATTTTTAGTTGTTGTGTACTTCTTAATTTGCCTCTGTGAAAATGTTGTAGGGACAAAATGTTACAGGGACAAAAAGTAAACATTGACAAACGTCTGATCGTAAAACTAAAAGCAGGTTGTTGTTATGAAAATCCCTGAAACATTTATATTGTGGCCTAAGAACTACGTAATTGACATCTTTGACTTGTTTCTGGTTTGTACCCTTTATAATGAATTATATTTTTCTAATTTTGTTGTATTTAAATGATGTGATAATTACATTTTGTGTGTCCTATTAAGTATTTATGGACTCTAGGGTCTCCATTTGGTCCCAGAGCTTTGAGGATGCCATGGTGCCTGAGAGAAAGAAGAAAATAATTGCAGGTTGATGTGCCTAAGCCAGCAAGGAAGAGTGGAAAACAGGAGCTAAAGATAGAGTGTTTCAGTGGGGAAGTGATGGTGGCTCAGATTTAACGTTTTAATAAACCAAATATGCCACTAAGAGGCACTTGGAGCTTTATGAATGGAAGGACTAAAGCTGGACCTCCTGGCTGAGTGTTGACTGCAATTACAGGGATCCAAAGACAAAAATCATGGTTGGAAGCTTGACCGACCTGAGGCTAACTAATTCAGAATAGCAACCAAAACCTTCGCTGCATCTTCAGGACTGCTTTTTTTTCATCTTGACAAAATCTTGCCCCAAGTCATTATGAAATTCTGGAAAGGTTGGTCTCATGAGAAAGAAGAATTAAAGTCAGAGACGCTGAATTCCTTGGTTACGAAATCAGATCTTGCTCTCATTTTAGGATTTATTTTAGGACCAGGTAATGGGTTACTTTAGAGCCAATTAACTAAATCAAAGCTGAGTAAGTGCTATAATGACCAGTACTTTTCATTTTTACTGTATTCACCATACTAGCTCGTAATCAGATGTGTTTATGGGGCTGTTGTTGCAATCTCGAGCATCAGGAACAATATTTCATTCGTAGTCCAGACTGTCACTGAACCTTCTCTTCCTTGAACGAAAACTCCACCTGCTTTGCGTCATTTCCACATATTTCCATAAAGAAACAACTTGTGCTTGTGTATCCTAAGATCATTGGCACATTTCTGTATGAGACCTGTCCATTTCTGGTGGAAATTCTATTCAGCTATTCACTTTAAGCTGGCCTAATTAGTAATTGTTTTAAAAATGGCAAGTAGTACAAACCTACTAGAGACCCTCAAACCCTCAGACAACCTCAAAACTGCCACTTCTTGCAAAGGTCTTAGAAAAATGAATAGTAGATATCATCATATCCTTTATGCAAGGTCATGGTCTCTTAAAGAAATTCCAGTTTTACAGCAGCTCATAGAACAGAAACTGACTCCTTACAGTTATAAATGATCTACTTTTAGCAGCTGACTGTGGACAACACACTGTATTGCTCCTGTTGGATCTATCTATTATTGTATTTTAAATGAACATCTCAAAAATATGGGTATTTCATATTTGGCTTTAGATAGATTCTGTTTTTGCTTGTCATGGAAATTAGTAAATAGGGAGTTCCACAAGGGGTCTGTTCTTGGACCCTTACCATTTTCCTTCTACATGCTACCACTCGTCTATATTATTCAGGCAGTGATATTTCTAGCAGAATTTAGGGATGTATTTACTCTTAAAGCTACCTGGCCACACACTCTTCTGATAAGTGTTGCTCTGGGCATACATGGACATCCTCACCTCATTATTAAACAAGCATGAGGGAAATTTTGAAACGTGGTGATGAAAAGTAAACGTTGCACAAGGGACATGGGAAACAATTAAATGATGAATTGTGTCATAAAAACAGAAGTTCTTGGAAAACAGTGTGCACTGATCAGAACTTTTGCTTATGTATTCCTAGATCAATGGCATGTTTCTTTATAGTATGACATCCTTGCCATTTTATTTTGCCAAAATCACATGCTTACAAACTGGAGGGTCACTGACTGCTTCATCCTGCACTGTAGGATCAGAAAAAAAGGCTGTTACAGTGTGTACTCTACACCTTCAGTTAATGGTCACCATGAGGCCTTTACCATCTGCTTCTCTGGTTTCTACTCTACTGGGAGCTCATCCAGTGTACTAGGTTCCATTATCCATGAAAGCTCAATGTGAGAATTTGCTGAAGGGTTTAAGCCATTACGCTGAGTTTCATAGTGACCATTACAACAGAAGTACATAGTTGTCATAGTACGTTCCTTCGTACATTCTTTCCCGTTGACCTCCAGTGTCTCTGGTTAGTGCAGCAGACTGTGGAGGAGGTGTTGTAGTTAGTGGTGAGAAAGGTGTTGGTAGCCAAACCCAATGTTTTTAACAGATCCAACTCTATTATGTGTATGTTTTTCTGGAAGGAGTGCGGGTGTTTACCGAATTATGCACGACTCAAAATATCCGTGGTGCACAAAGACAAAAATGGAAAGAGCAGCTCCTGCAGACACACCATAGCCAAACAGTCATCTGTGCATTTTGAGATGGTATAGAAACTTAAGTGAGACACAGATGTGAAAAATACGATGTGGTCATTGTGGCTCCACCCTTTAGCCAAAGATTGAATCCTCACAGGCATTTGACAGTGCTGTTCTGTTGTTTTTGAGTTCCTTTTATTTGGAAAACCCCTCCCTGACTCTGCTGACATGTTTGTCAGCTCCAAAAGTTTCACCTTCTCCAAACTCATGTCGGAAGTGAGAGGAACACAAGGTTGCCCCATTGAAATCAATAAAACTTGAATGCACATACACTGTATACAAGAATACTATTTACAATTCACTGTTTCACTTATTCATGTTAACACAACCAAAACACCATCTCAGAGTTCAATGATTCATGGAGATAATTATGAGAGATGATTAATGTAACTGCTGCCATCATACTGACAGTAAAGGTTAAGTCCATTTTTCACTTATTCACCCTTCTTAGTCTAGTTTTTTTGTATGTAATCTTAGTCTCTCTTAATCTTACTTAAAGGATCAACCTTTTTGACTTAACCAGAATGAACAGGGATCAGTTATGGACAAAATGCCCTAAAATACTAAATTAACTGCCAGGCCTCCTTTAAACAATGGGTGCAGGTATGTAATTTGACAAATAACCGCTGGTTCCATATAAAGGTAGGGGCTCCGGTGCAGCAAAAAAATAAAAAGTATGATATGAAATTTAAACTTTCTTTGGTGAAATATGTAGAGGAAAACTCTGGAGAATCAGCTGCGAGACATTTAACTAAGTATCATAGTCTGAATTGTGAAATATGTAAATTATACAGTAGTCATACTGGCTAAATAATAAATTACTATTTTTCCCCTTTTTAAGTTTTATCAGGACAGAATTAATTAGTTATAAGTTGCCTGTCCCAAACTGCTGTCTCAAATAAAAGCCTGGTCTGTTAAATGATTGAGAACACCCCAGCTATTTGTTATTTTACAGTACTCGAGGCAAAAAAACTGTCATCCATATAGTTTTACATCTCCTCCCTCAAGCTTCTCTCTGCAGCTCTTGAAAAAAAATAGTAGCTTTGCATCTGTCTTTCATACCAATGAGCCTTTCCTCTGATTGGCTGATTTGATTGGCTGTGAATAGGGTGTAGATTGAGCATTTTAAATCATGAGAGTTTTTTTTCTAAAACGTTTGATCTTGACGTCTTCATTTCAAAAGGCTATAACTTAAAAGTGCTAAGTGATAGACTGTCTGTAAATTAGAGAAACATTAAGGATGACCCAAAGTTCAGGGATAAAATGTACCCATCTAATTTGCATATTATGACATCATATGACAGGAGCTAACTTGGATTATAGAATATTCATGAAATGTCACATATATTGACCCTCTATTGCATAGTGTTGCCATATGGCAAAACATATTTTTCTCTTCATTTTTCATAAAAGCTGTGATATAAAATCTATGTTTTTACAGTTAGGCGTGAAAATGAGGCTTTTATTTTGAAGGACATACAATTTTTAAGGTCACATGACCAGGATATCCTGTTTGCTCATGGACATTTGACATGTGAGCATCACTGTCTCATAACCAAACGTTGTCTTTTATTCAGAATTTAAAAACTCACCAACCCTAACCCAATTTCACCAACTTTGTTTTTGCTCAACAATATGCTGAACAACAATTTTCTGAACAATTTGCAACAATATGCAAATATGGAAAATTTCTACTGTATACAATCTAATGGAGTCCAATTGACTTACATAGCATGAAACTATCCTTAGACGATGTTTACAGCTTTTTCTTACATATTCCTTGAATATATCTATTATTTAGGCCATTTTAAGTAATTAATACAAATTCAAACACTCTCTGATATGGACAGTGGCGCCTAGAGGGTTAAAGCTATTGTGACTCAATGCTCTGGGTCATTTTATTCGTCATCTGCAGTGTATCATTGTCTGATTATTATAAGATGGTTCCTCTCTCTGTCTTCTCCTATCAGTGTTGAATGTGTCTCCTTGATTTCCTTCTCAGTCTTTCTACACCACCTAGACCTTCCTTATAATCAAAAAGCAATAACATCTCACTTTCTATGTCTACGGGACCTTTAAACGACTGCAGCAGAAGAGGCTGCAACCAGATGACATAATTAAAGAGTCTCCGACGACCATGTGGGAAACGTGATTGAAATATAATATTTCTTTCCGTTTCATATGTATTCATTTAAGGAATATTACAGTCTTCCAGCCAGTTCTGGTGTTTTGGTCTTTACGCTGTCACTTTTCATCTCTTAAGTGGAAGTTTCAGTGACGTTTGAGTCAAGTGCCTCTTGTCGTGATGCATTCGCCAGATCTGCTTACAGAGGAAAAACCCAGTGTTTTATCATTATTTGAAAAATGCACAACTAGTCTTTTATAACTTTTTACAAAGATTTTTGAGGCAAAATGAAAACCTTTATACTCACTGCCTGTTTAAGCTGTCCAAATTAGCAGCGTAATGGTTTACCCACTGTAATCATGTAGGTATGAGCTAAATTCAGACCTCGACCACTATAATCAGATGGTCCAGTTTTAATTAATACAACTTTCCCCAGGGGCCTGGTAAACATTTAATTGTGTAACTGTGACCCTTTTTAAATGTATTTTTTTTATTTGAGCTTATAGGCTTTTCTGGCTGATAAAGTCAGCCAGAGAAGTGGTATCAAAATGTCAAAACACAAAACCATCTCATTAAATATAACAAAATAAATCCCACAGGAATCTGTTGATGGCAGAGTGGATCTGAGTTTTTTTTAAAACCCTCTAAACTTATCACCAAACTTGAAGCCAGTGTACAATTATGAAGTTCTTGAACTTTACTTGAGTGATGCTACTTTATACTTTGACTGCACTACATCTATCTGACAGCTTTAGTTACTTTTCAGGTGAAAACTGTAATAAATTCATGTAACGTGATATTCTATTATCTATATACTGTTAAAACTGCATTCACAAAGTCTGTTTATTATATTCAGAAATAGTCACATTACAATAATTACATATACAGAACAATATAATCCCATTATAGGGCAGTAAGTATATGAATTATTTATATAGTCATGATGCAGTATTTTTACTATCAATCTACTCAGAGTATCTCAAACTGAATGCACATTGTTAAACTTAAACATTAAAATGCTCTCACATGTATTTATAGATTAAAATCAGGCATTATAATACTAATACTACTAATATAAATACTAATATAAATACTATAATAAAATAACAGTCTGCATAATGAGTACCTTTACTTTTGATACTTTAAGTACATTTTTTTCTGATAATACTTTAGTACTTTTACTTAAATGACATTTCAATTTCAGGACTTTTACTTGTATTTGAGTATTTTTTAAACAAATGTATTTCTACTTTAATAATCTCAAATACAATCATGAGGTACTTTACTTGAGTGATGCTACTTTATACTTTCACCCCACTACATTTCAGAAGGAAATATTCTACTTCCTTCTCCACTACATCCAAAACTGTTCGTTTAAACTTATATGTATTTAGTGATTGAAAACAAGTTCTTTAAACTGTAATAAAATAACACAGTCTGCATAATGAGTACTTCTACTTTTGATACTTTAAGTACATTTTGCTGGTACAACTTCTGTACTTTTATTTGCATAACATTGTCAATTCACGATTTTACTTGTTTTTAACTTTTAACACTGTATTACTACTTTTACTCAAGTAATAAATGACTTTGAGTAATTAGAAAAGCGTTCTATAAATGAAACCTATTAAGTTAAGTATGTGAGTAGTTTGTCCACCACTGCTCGTAGCCATAAATACTTTTGCTCGTACAAACTCAGATGTTTAATTTTATTATTGAACTACCAATGAACTCGGGTCCTGGTCTAGGATTCTGTGCATTATGATTATTGTGAACCCGGTGCTTATCAGCGCCGGTGGCCTGAGTCCTAAATATACCAGAATCCATGTGGATTCCGCTCTCCTATAGCTCAGGTCCGCTGTTGTTGTTTTTGCCGTTTTTATTTTAGGTGTCGGGCTGGGGAGGATCCCTGAGAACCAATCTTAGTGTGGGTGGGAGGAATGTGTGAGGAAGTTGGCTCTTTTTCCCCCCTCCAATCCAAAGAAACCCAGCCTCCCTCGGTGGGAACGAATAAGCAGCAGGTCACGAATAGCATTCATCCCGTGAGCAGTATAAATATCTCTGGGTTGATTCTTACCACAGCTGATGAATAGACCGTAAAAATGGACATAAATTAGGATGTAGTAAAAGCTATTATGCCCATTAAAGTGACTTAAATAAAACTTAATATGTACTGTACTTCCATAGTAAATGTGCATCCTGCAAAAGGAGCTGAATAGTATTTTTCTTTATATTTTGGGTCATAGAAAGGAAAACATCTGTATTTAGTAGTTAAACATTAGATTTATATCCATTATATTCGAATTGTTGTGAAATAATTCAAAGAGTTCCCGGCTTCCTCTGTAGCTTTTGGCAGCAGTCGAATAAACTGTTGAGAAAAAAAGAAAAAGCATTAAAAGTGTGTGTTGTTTAGAAGGGAAGTTGAGAAATAATGAGGCAGTGAGGCTGCTACTAACACATGGAAACACAGTCTGAAAAACACTGACTGGTGGAATTGTGCATCGAGTGCATCTACATCTACTTGTAGATTGCAATGGAAACAGAGTAAAGATCACACGGAGTGGATGGATCCCAACAGGAAGCTTAGGAATGAGGAGAAAACTGTCCTGATTAATACGTCAGTTCTAGAAAGGGAATGACATCTGCTGCTTGGGTGTATGACTTATGACAGTAAAATATAATCTAGAGAAAGTCTGCAGAAGTCTCTGACTGTCATTTTCATAAATGTTACTCATAAAGTTTTTTTTTCAATGACATGATAGTAGACAACAGACAGAGGCTGTATCCAAACCTTAGTATCACTGCCTACTAACCAGTAGCTACTACTAGTTAGCATCAGTAGCTGCTAGTAGTTAGTATCACTGCATACTAACCAGTAGCCACTAATAGTTAATATCACTGACTACTAACCAGTAGCTGCTACTAGTTAGCATCAGTAGCTACTACTAGTTAGCATCACTGCATACAAACCAGTAGCTACTACTAGTCAGTATCAATTACTACTAACCAGTAGCTGCTACTAGTTAGCATGCTACTAGTTAATATCACTGCCTAAAAAAACTGGGCTTGAATTGGTTTAAAAAAAAGTGAAGACTTCTGTTATATTTTCTGTAAAGATCATGTGAATTCATATCTAGACTAGCCTTCTAGTTATGAAATGTCTGGTTTTATGTACGTAAAAGTAAGAATGTACTGTACTAGTTAAATCCAAGATCAAAACACTGTCAATCAAGTAGTTGTCGGCCATCTTGTGTTGGCTTCCAGTGACTGTGCTGGCATTCTGGAGACAGGGATGACTTGTCTTATTATAGAGAGAATTATTTTCACAGGACGTTACGACCGGAGGAATATAAATATGTTGGGCTTCAACACATTTTTCTGGTCAAAAACCGGCAATTACTGGATAACGGAAACCCAGGGTGAAACACGTCATTCCATGGGGGTTGAGCTACACTTTTAAAAAAATGTATCTGCCTTTTTACAGCAGGAACAATAGCGTCAGTTACTCTCCCCACCACAAGGGGGAGACAGAAGCTCCTGTTATTGACTATTACTACAGAGAAAGCCACATTTTAAATTCATATTTAAAACAAAATAACAAATAATAATAAAGGCACATGACTTTTGATGAAAATAAATAACAGCATTTGGCAAGTTCTAGAGAACACGATTAAAGTAATAACACACCTCGGCGTCTAGTCGTCTTCAAGGGAGTCGCTTGAAGGAGTTCTTTGATGCAAATTAGACGCCAAGATGTGTCAGAGTTATTTTAATGACCTATTATGTACATTAGACCCTAAATTGCATAGTTAGGAGACTATTGTGGTTTGGGGATTACATAAAAAATACATTTTAGGTTGCATCTTCTTAAATTAAATAAAAAAAAAAAATAAAGGAGAAATCCAAAAACATTTATAGATTGTATTTTATTTTCTGTGTCTAAGTTTATCAGAATTGTAATTGAGCTGCAGATTACAAGTAATGTAACATCATTGCTGAATCATAATGTGCAGAAACCTGCAATAAGGGATTAAATCTTTTTTATTTTCACTAAAAATCCTGTGCTGTGGTCCTAAATCCTAAACTTTACCAAAGACCACCTCCTTTTTTAACTTTTTTTTAGTCTCTATACCCACCATTGTTCATATAAAGAGGAGAACATAAACTCAATCTAATCGATCATTTGCCAACTGCTATTTTAATTGATGACTATTTTAATAATTAATCAAGTCATTTTTAAGAAGGTTCCAGCTTCTCTTCTCTGATTATTTTCTGGTTTCTTTATTCTTATTAAACTGATGATCTTTGGGTTGTGGACAAAAAAGACATTTTACACTATTTTATGAACCAAACAACTAATCAAATATATCACAAATAATTAGATATTTTTGTAGATTGGCATACAGCTTGGCCAGTTTCTTTTAAATTGTGTCTTTCACATCAAATAAGATAATTGCATTTAAATATATAACATAATATATAATCTATCTAACACTTATATTTCCAGATTCCATCACATCAATGAACCTTTTGTAAAACACAACCTTAACATGTAACCCATTTATTTTATAATTGCTCACATAATGGTAAATTTGGGAAACATTTTGAAATCTATAAAATAAAATGAAATTATATTAAAGGGAAAATATTATTACTTATTTTGAATCAAAAAACTAAAATTAAACTATTAATCTTTATATCCTCTTAGTTAAGTTTCACATCCATGAATGTAAACTCCAAATCTCATCACCATCATTTAAATTATTTCTGATTGAAATTGATTTCTACTTTAAATCTATTAAACTAATTAAAAATAAATAAATGTACACTTATATAAGATACCTACTACTACTTCCTTTGACTGTTCCATTATGACTCATCATACTATAATAATACAGATATTATCACCTCTTGTTGTGTTAGATTATTTCGTCAACATAACGTCCTGTGATTATTTAATATTTTGAACTTGTATTTGTTATTTATGGCCTGTTTGTCTCATTGATCTGAATTTATACGTCTGGAATTTGAGTTCTAAAAAAACACAATTTCCTGATTAGTTTGACTAGAAGAAATAATCAGATGAAACATAATCTACGCGTTTACTTATCTACTCATGCAACAGATTCCATTAATTATTCATGTTCAACAGTCTACAATCTACTATAATCCTGGAATAGTCTTGGTATTAATCCTGGAATAGTGTGTGTGTGTGTGTGTGTGTGTGTGTGTCTGTGTACCTGTACCTGAGTTTATTTCTTACATTAATTCTGGTCTCCTCCTAATGATCGGCCATTTTTGACCACAAACACCAAGAGTGTACAAAAGTTGACTAAAACACAGCAAATAGTATGTAAATTAATACGATTTATTTTGCTGAAATCCTCTTTGTGGACAAAGTCATGGAATCTTAGGTGAATCTGATCAAATTAACCAGAGACAAAAACTTTGAAACGTTCAGATTTGAACAGGAACAACATGAGCGTTAAAGTGTCCATTTAAACCTACTGAGTGTTTTTGTAATGACCCTGGATGAACCCAGATGCCAGTCCACTCTGGTATTTTAACATATATCTGAGTGGTTAGTGCAGTTGTGGGTGTGGGGAATTCCACCCACCATTATACAAGCATCCCTACTCCTCTTCCTTGTGCATTAAAACCTTAAAACTTAAGTTGAGTTGATGTAAAGGTCCAAGCACGTTCCTTTAAAACTCAGGCCCATGTATCATAGAAGGGGGCTGCCTTCACAACGGTAATGACCACTGGTGAGGTGACCTCAGCCATCCCTTCCCCCTCCACCATAATTACTGGGAGGACCTGAAAGCCACATTCTCTGAGACCTTTGAGAAGGAAAATCAAAACAAAATGTCTGGGCCATTGGCTTTGTGTATGTGGACAGGACACGTTTGATGAAGGTCTGAAGGCGGAAACTCTCAGTAATGCTAGAACGAAAAAGTCCTGAGAGCAATCCTGCTTCAGCAAAGATAAAGAGATAGAGAGAAATAAAAGAGAAGTGAAGTTTTTATGAAGTATTTGGTTTTGCTGCAATAAACGCTAAATATATAAAGCATTAAAACAGGAAATATGCTCATGTGGAATTGTTTAGTATCTCTTAAGATAGGTGGAGCAGCTGAAGAGAAGTAACGCTTAATTTTCTCAATAAAAACAGGGGACAGCCCCGGTGGAGGGACATGTGCGCTGTTTTTTTTATGGTACTACGGCAAATCCAAATTAAGACGGCTTTACAGTCAGCAGTTTCATTTCAAACATGGTATTAAGCTGCAGAAAATACCGAAATGCTCTCATCAAATCCACCGCGTCCCCGACCACTCATTCATCTCAGTGTCCACTGCTGTGCTGGTTTAGATCCACATTGTCCTGAGCTTCCTCTGTCTGATAGCCTGGATGTGGGGACACTCCACCACAAACTCATCCAGCAGCATATTACCGTCTATTATTGGAGCCACTTGTCTTCGCTTCGATTGTTTGACTGTGAAAATCGCATCTCCGCGATGACGCCAGTTTTTCACAGTATGGTTCTTTTTTTTTGTTATTTTTCTATACGCTGAACACGCTGTGGTCGTAATTGACCTCGTCAGGAAGTGAGCATGTCCATGTCGACATAGCAACTGTATCCATGTTTTTACTGCCTCATAAAGATTTAAGTTAAGACGATGAAGTCATCTGTGCCACAAGCCTTCAACCCAATGCTAGATGGTAATGTTTTATGCACTGACCCTTAAATTTAGTGCTCAAGGTGCATTTTTGGCGGCCCTGAATGCAAACACATGTACAAACCAGAGGCTTCAAGCAATGAAGTACAAGTACTTTGTTACCTATAAGTTACAGTATCTATACTTTACTGGAGTAATTATTTTTCAGCTGACTTTTTACTTCTACTCATTTCATTTTCAAACCATTTTCTAGTCTTTCTTAGTTAACCTTGGCACCAAATTTATGAAAATCCTCCATGGCTCACTCTGCCGAGGCGTCTGGGCTGCATGTTGATGAATCCTTGGACAAGATACTGAACCCAGATTGCTCCAAATGGCTGCAGCATTGGTGTGTGAATGTGTATGAATATATTTTCCTAATGAGCTGGTCGCACTTTGTATAGCAGCGCTTTGACTTTTCAAAAAGACTAAAAAATCCAATTGTGATACAATTTCAGCCCATTTACCATCTACTGCTGACTATGCCCAGTTGGTGGCGGTAACTTCACTTCACGTTGGTTTTACCAAATGCTGTGTAACACCACAGAAGAAGAAGAACTTTAATGAACATTATAATTATAAAAGTATATCCTATATTATCAACGTTTTCAACTTTTATAGCTACCAACCTCTAGAAAAACAAAAAACAACATCGGTAACAGCAAAATTGCAAATAACAGATAATCAGTCACACTTATAAGCTTCAAATACAGCTTTACAAACCATGTCTTTAAATCTATGCTGGCATCATTCCAGCATAGATTAACTCCAATAATGGAGACATATCTCCTTTTTATACCTTTTTTAGCTTTTTCTTCAGCAAAACATCTAAGATTATACAGAGTCTCTTATATTTAAAAGATCCTCTGGATTGATTCAGGGAGCATTTTAGATTTAGCTCTGAACATAACTTGCATGATTTTATAATAAATCATAAAATTTGTCTCTGTGGTAGCATAATAATCGGCCTCATTGATGATATGTATAGCTCATTTATTGAATCTAAGGTGCTTTTAGAGGTGGATTCACACATTTCCACAAAGTAGATCAAATGCAAGGCCTTAGAGTTCAATTCATTTTTGGATTTATACATTTTTTTCCCCTAAAAAAAGCTTGTGTGTGAACTGGAACAGACACTTTATGAGCATAGTGTGCGAGCAGACTGCAACACAACCTTCATCTTCTTTTTCATTTTCCTTTACTGCTAAATTCTGTCAAAAAACACATTGTGCACACTAACCAACATGTGAGTTACATGTAGTTAACAACATAATGTCAGTTTTCAATTTAAGAACCTCGAGTTCTTTGTAAACACAGGGTACATACACTCTCTCACAGTCTCTTAGTTCATGCATCCCTTTAATTATAAATATAATTATTTAAATTGAAAACTCAAGTTCTTTGTAAATATATGGTACATACGTTCTCTCCCAGTCACTTAGTTCATGCTTCCCTATATAATTAGTTAGTTCTTTGTAAACATCAATCAATCAATCTTTATTTGTCACATGTAATCACAGTGTAATCCCAGTCAGAATACTGCACATATATTCTCTCACAGGCTCTTAAATTCATGTCACGCTTCCTCATTCCAGCATCCACCCTGCTGTCATGTGTGCAATAAAAACATTATAAAAAAGCAGTAGAATTATTATAATACATATTCTAACTCATTCATGTATCCTCCATCTCTCTAGTGCAACTTAAACACTGTACTGACCAGTAAAATATATATATATATATATATATATATATATATATATATATATATATATATATATATATATATATATATATATATATATATATATATATATATATGAAACAATCAATTGCCAACTATTACATTAATCAGCAATTATTATTAATATTAATAATATTTGATTAATCAATATGAGTAATTTTTAACCCATTTAAGCCAAGATTTCATGCATATAATATCAGTCGGCCATTGTTTTATGTATCTATTTTTTCCATTTTGTACTCATTTCTTTGCAGAAAATAGCATTTTAATGTCTATTATAGTTGCCGCTTGCACAAATCTGTCCATAAACAAAAATCCATCCCATGTACAAAATTCTTTTTTGGGGAATTACTCTAGAGACTTAAATGATTACATAGATTTATACATGTCAGGGGTGAAAGTCATAATAATCTAAATAAAATGACTCTTTCTGGGAGGGTTTTGTCCTCTGCATGTTTTTAGGAGGAAGGGACAGATAATTAATAACGACATGATAGCAGTAGCAGTTGGAAACCTCATATTTTCTTTGCTTAAAATGTTGTTGCCTACTATCATATCAAGAAAAAAAATTGTATGAGTAACTTTTCAATCTTTTAATGACAGTTATAGACTTAAAGGCTCATAGGCTTCAATGAGCTGAGAAGAAAATGTCCAAATTCTATGTTCCCAGCTTTTCATATCTGATTAATTTCTTTAGTCTTCTATAATAGAAAACTGGTGATCTTTGGGTTGTGGACTGTTGGTCTGGACCAGGGGACACCGATCCTGGTCCTGGAGTCCAGTGTGGGTGTAGGTTTTTGTTCCAACCAAGCAGTAACACCTGATTCTTCTAATGAAGGTCCTTAGCAAGCTCTAGTAGTTGATTAGTAGAATCAGGTGTGTTCCTGCTTGGTTGGAACAAAAATCTGCACAGCATTGGTGACCCTTGGTTTGGACAAAAGAAAAGAGTTTATTTTAGGCTTTGGGAAACAATGATCATCATTTCCTACCATTTTATGAACGAACTAACAAACATGATTTTATGTATTTCTGGGAAGAAAAGTCATTTTCACAGCTGTGGTCACCAGAAGTAGAATAGTTGCACCTGAGCGGTTTAAACTGAGTTGATACCAGTAGAGATGTGTGTGAATCTAACCTTTCAGCCTTTAAGAGAAGTGAGTCAAATAAAATCATGCAACTTATCATCAGGCCGGCTTAGCATGCTTGAAAAACTTTTGAAGAATTATTTTTTTTCTGTTTACAAGCCGCCGTTCGCAATACGGCGTTGAGGAAATGTACCTTCAGCCCTCCTGTCTCCCTTCCTGTCTCTGGAGGACAGGCCTATGTATAAACACCACAAATCCTCCAAGCAGCTTTAAATGCCAGTTCTCCTCACTCAGTATCACCGTCGACCTATTTTCATATATGAAATGAGCCGTTTGGTATGGAGTCACTCGGCCGTCCTCTCAGAGAGATGTATACATGTGTCCGGGCAGCAGCACGTCACCATCAGGGTGGGGGACGCCTCTGTTTATGTCTGACTGGCTAAACGGTGGCATACCAGCACCGGTGTTTGGATGTGTTGCTCTCAGATAAGCAGAATTTCTGTTTTGCATGCAACAGTAACAATAACAGTGTGAGCAGGTTCAGAACAATATCCAGTAAACAAACGAGGCGTAATGGACTTGTAGGTTGGGTTGGATCGGTTTTGTTGTTTTTTCCCCTTTGAGGATGGATCATGCTGTTTTAAACAAGGACACTTTGTGTGTGGCATTTTAGAAATTACTCTGCGGATTTGGATTTGTAGTTTTTGCACCATGATATAAAACAAGCACTGTACTTGGATAGGAAATAATAATAATAATACAGAAAGTGCTGGAGAGGTAAAATTCAATGAAACCTCCTTGAAGATAAAATAACAAATAAAATGAAAATACTCAATATTCAAACAAAAACAGAAACAACAGAAGTACAAAGACCATATTATAACACCAAATAACAGTATGAGTGAAATAATTAGGTAGAAGCTATAGAGTCTTTGTGAAGCGACAATTGTACCAATCATGGTCTGAAAAGCAGGATTGTCAGCAAATCAGCCGAATCAAAGCCAACCACAAAAAGTGAATGCAAATCCACATAAAGACTGACATGAAGTCATGGCAACCAAGCAAACTATAAACAACATAAATAGCAAAATAATACCAATTATTATAGATATTAAAGGATGTAGGACAAGACCAAAAGGGTTCTGTTTTTTTACATAAACCTTTGTCTGAAAACCGAGCTCCCAGGTCGTGATTCCAACTGCTTTTACAAAGGAAAAATGGCTTTGCCAAACCACCAGTGGCATTATTTACACAGAGTATGAAAAAAAATCCTACTTTATTTTTGTCAGTCAGTTGAGACTTGTTCCCAAATTATATATCTGAATCATGGTTCTTTTTTACTACCTGGTTGGTTTGCCCACGTAAGCAGCTGAAATTCAACAAAAGCCTTGTTGGGAACGATATTCTTTATTACAGATATAAGGAAGCCTTTCCATGTGGCATGTCCTGCAGTAACCCTGGTCTGCAGCATGATGCTACGTCACACTAACAGACGTGGGTGCTGTGACCCTGATAAGGCATCTGGACTGGATATGCATGTGCTCTGTTGGGGTTATTGTGCACAGAGAAGCACAAGTCAAAGTTAGGGAGCTAAAAATAGATGACAAAGGCAAAAGAAACAACAGTTGAAACAGGATTTCTAAACCATTAATCATGCAATATTCAGGTTTTATTAAAAGTATGCATCAACTGCTGCTGTGTCCCATATAAACAGGTCTGTTGCTGTTGGTGTTATCTAAATATACATGAACGCTTAACCCCTGAATCTCACATGTACTGTCTTCTCCCAGCTGGTGGTAAAGCTCCTGTTTATGGAGATTGCACCTTCCAGTTGGGAGGACCATTCATCACCGCGAGTGCCATAAACCCCCTATGATTAAAACAAACCTGGCCGTACTTGCTCTGAGTTTTGCACGTTTTTGCTTTGGGGCTTTCTTTATTGCTCTGCTGAGTCAGCGCAATTCAGCCAAGTTTATATGTGTTTAAGCCGAGGGGCAATTAGACTTCTGTTTTCGAATTTGCAGGGATCATGAGATGAAGGTGCAGAAATAAATGTTTTTATTTTGACCTGTAGGGAAATATATGTGATCCTCTTGAGATCAGACCTTAATGTATGAATCCTCAGAGTTTTCTCATCATGCCTCTGGCTAAATATAGCTATGGTTTGGTATAATGACAGATTGCAGTGTCCTCAGG
Organism: Lepturacanthus savala; assembly: GCA_030544235.1. Classification (NCBI taxonomy): domain Eukaryota; kingdom Metazoa; phylum Chordata; class Actinopteri; order Scombriformes; family Trichiuridae; genus Lepturacanthus; species Lepturacanthus savala. Next base: position 27,879,974 of record CM060477.1, on the reverse strand, counting down.
TTTGGTCTGAGGGGAGAGTGACTGTGCAACTGGCATCACTGTCCCCCACAGTGATCTGCTCTTGGTGTTAAAAAAAAAAAGAAAACACTGTCCCTATTTTCTCATTGCCATTGTTCTTGGTGTCACCTCTTTTCTCTGTGTGGTATTTCTTTGAATTTAAATTAAAGAGTCTCTGTCAGTTAAGTCAATTTTAAGTGTATTAATAGTAGCATTTTAATCAGCAATTAGTGGCCAGGTCCCTTAAAATGGAAAGTCCGCAGACAAAATGTCCCGCCTAGTGCTTTCCATGTAGTTCCATCAGGTGCTGGAAGTTTACTTGGATGTTAAAGAGGAAACAGTGGAAATTATAGCTTGGCTTTAAACAGCAGTGGTGTAGCACTGAATTCGGTTTCCTGTACATGCTTAATGTCAGTGGGCCCCCTGTCTGCAACAAGCATAAATAGGGTTTTAATGACCAGCCCCCAGGTTGGTCATTTAGTCTGGGCTCTCTGACAGTACACTTGTTGCCAACCACTATCTGTTTTTGCACCCCTTAGAATGTCCAATATAGTACTATCAATATACTGTATGTGATGCAATTAAATCATGACACTAATTAACTGGAGGGCCCAATTCATTAATTCCATTCCATTTTCTATACACACTCATTCCTCACTAGAGGAATGGGTGGTTATGGGGGTCTGCATACTCGGGATAGACCCCAGACAGGTCGCCAGCCTATTGTGGTTCATTCATTCATCAAAAAAAAAAGTCAGGTCCAGTTTTTCCCTCACTACCACCCCCATGCGTTTAAAGATCCTCCCCATGTGTTTTATACAACACATTTTCTTATTTTGTAGCGTAAAATCATTTAACTCTGTTAATCTCCCTCATCAATCTACAATCATTTTCCCATAATGATGAAACAAAAACAGGATTTAAGACATTTTTGCAAATTTATTACAAATGAAAACCAGAAACAGGATCCATGGCTACAAAGCCATGTCTATTGCATTCAACATTTCCAAGAGTTCTGTGGTCTTCCTAAATGAAAGAAGTTCAGACCAACCAGGACTCACCTGGCTGTCTGTGCTAAACTGAACAATTGGTAGAGAAAGGCATTGGTAGGAGCGATGTTCAAGAACCTGATGGTCACTCCTGTGAGGAGATGGAATCGCATGGGTCACTGCAACACTCCACTGAGCTGGGATTTATTGCAGAGTGGCCAGATGGAAGCCTCTCATCAGGGAAAGTCTGCTTGGAGTTTGCAAAAAAAAAGCACCTAAAGGAATGTCAGACTGTGGAGTCTCTGGTCTGATGAAACCAAGATTGAAATAATTGGACTTAATTCTAAACATCACATCTGGAGGAAAACAGACACTGTTCATCACCTGGTTTGGTTTTCAGTCAGGTTGAGGGAAAAGACAGAGATTTTCTTCATGAAAACATGGTCCATGCCACTGGACAAGCCAACAGGACAATGACCCAAACATACCCCCAAGACAATGACGACTTTGTGATTTACCAGATTCATTGTCTGATTTGAAACCAATCTAACATTTCTGGAGCCAAATATCTGACCCTCATCCAACCTGGCACAGCTGGAGAGTTTCTAGAAATAAGAATGGCAGAAAGAACCCAAACGTGTGCAAAGATTGTGGCGTCAAACCCAAGAAAATTCAACACTGTAATCGCTACCAATGGTGCTTCAACTAAGTATTGAGGAAAGGTTTTGAGTATTTTCAATATACCTTTTAATTCTGTTTGCAAAAAATCCTGTTTTCCCTTCATCATTGCTGGTGTCAAATAAGTTTAACATACGTGCTGTGCTCAAATGTTTAAAAAGTGAAGGGGTCTGAATGCTTTCTGTATGTTCTCTATATACAGACTGTTTGGTGTTTTTGCTCATTAACTATAATAAGGAAATGGGTAAATACATTTTTTGTTTTCATAAGGTTTATCTCCCCTGCAGATTTAACTGGGTGATAAAGAAAACGAACGTGCGTCTAAATTCTGCTCCCCCATCACTTTTGGTGTGGCTGTTTGTGAAACACTCCCATGCTCGGCCCTAATTTGCACAGCAACTGTTGATCCGTGTATCCTGTCGTGCCACTTTGATGTGGCGGAGGGATTGAACCGCCGCCAGTCGTGGGTTCCCTTTCCCCTCTGATGCCGGTCAAATCTCCAGCTGTCCTGGGTCCCGGCGCCCGACCAGCACAATGCGTCACCCGGCCACAGGACTGTGGAGCCCTCCAGGCACCAGAGTCCTACATTCACAGCCAGAGCATGCAATGGCACATCTCCCTCCTCCACACACACACACACACACACACACACACACTGAATGTTCTCCACATGTTGCCCTGTCCATAAAATGCAGCACAGTATAAGCTGTCAAAGTTATGACAGGACTCCATTTGTGCTAATAAGGATCATGTCTGTAGCAGAGTTAAAGGAAAGTTTCACCTGGAAAGAGGTACAATGTAGGATGAACTCCTGACTAACTATAGGTCTAGATCATGGGGTTCTGCTTAGCTCTAGAGCTCTAGTCCTAGAAAAGACCCAGACATCAGGCTTCATCCATGCTGATATACAGACGGGGGTTAATTAACCAGAGAAACTTGGTTGGAGCAACTTTACACACTTTATTACTGCAGAAAAGCTGGATGTCTACGTTGTTAACTATTGTGGGCCTCTTGGCCTCTATAGTTGAGTACCACTGCCTTGTATGAATAATGTTACACCATGTTGATATAGCCAGGTGAAAAACTCAAAAGTACTCTCTCTCCCTTACAGGGGACAGTTATCTTCAAAAGAACTAAGTTATATGAATAAAACTGTTATTTTCTCCCCCAGTACATCAGTAATGATGAAACAGGTGTGGGTGATTGGTGGAATTGGAGCCATTGTTTGGTTTGTCCATTTTGGGCTCCTGTAGAAACATGGCGGTGGAACATGGCGGCCTCATGGAGGGAGACCCATGGATGTATTATAGACCTGGATATGGCTCCGCCAATATGAAGCGTGGGGGAACCCTGGCAGTACTTCCCCAACTACAGGGCACGTCCCTCTAGTGGGGGTGAATGGTATTACAGGTGGGAAGCAAGGGGGCTAGTGAGGCTTTGGACTCACTAGACAAGAAGTCAAGCTCAGCACAGCGCAGAGCATCTGTTAAATTTCTAAATAAAAAAAACCCCAAAAGATTTAGGTCAGCAGGTGGAGCAGTGTGTAGCGCTGATGCCTCACAGCAAGAAAGTTGCAGGTCCAAGGGTCAGGACATTTCTGTGTGGAATTTGCATGTTCTTCCCATGTCTGCGTGGGTTCTTCAGGTTCATGCTTAGTTTAATTGGAGAAATTGTCCATAGGTGTGAGTGTGGTGTGAATGGTGTGTGTGCTCCATGATAGGCTGGCGACCATCTGGGGTGTATCCCGGCCTCTCACCTGAAGTACGCTGGGATTGGCTCCAGCAGACCATGTGACCCTAATGAGGAATAAATGGGTATAGAACATGAATGCATGGATGTGGGTCAGTGACAAATCATGTTTGGCAAGATGAGAAAGTCTAAAACCTTTTAAAAGTTTTGAGAAGCATTCATCAGATCTCTCAACATGTACATTAGTGTTCATGTTGGTTTCTTGTCATTTAAAACTACATTTGTACCATGTTTTTTACAAGAAATGTGCAATTTTTTTTTTTCACACGAAATGTCAAATGGTGTAACCAAAAATATGATAAATTTTAAATATTTTATCAAACTTGAATATAAAATTTATTGTTGAAACGTGGTTTTAATTTAACAAATAAATTAATAAATAATAATAATAAAAAAACATTTTAAGATAGTTACACTATCTTGTACCAAGTTTTGAGGGAATACCACATGGCAGTTTTGACAGTGACCCATGTATACCTGTACATTGTAGAAGTGACAACAACACACACACACACACACACACACACACACACACACACACACACACACACACACACATACACACACATATGTGTAGTGGAAAGAAGACTCATTTCAACCATTCTAATTGGTTCTGTGCACTAGTTTTGTTTTGTTTTGCATAAGTTGCACATTACTGTTAGTTTGAAAAGATAATCAGCATAAAACAGGTTAATTGCAGACATAAGAAGCATTTTTTTTTACATTTGCACAGATAGAACTGTATTCTATTATGTTGCTGATTGCAGATTTTATTAGTGTCTGGTGGAACAATCTGTTTTACATACGGTAATTGATACAATTTTCTGTATTCTACTGTTTGAAAAAGCAAAATAAAGACACACAAACGTAGTATAAGTAATACCAATTAAAAAAACATGGACCATTTGGTTAAAGTTTGAAAACTGATACTGTAAACGCAGCTAAACCTGACACACTGTACCTAAAATGAATAAAGGAAAATCTGCAGTACTTGTGTGTATTTCAGCTCCAAGTGAAAGTTAATGATGTTTTTTTTATATTTACTCTACTGTGGATGTCCTCTTAGTGTCCTACTAGTGACTAGATTCATAGGTTTCAGGCCCTGCAACTGGCTAACAGAGCCACTGCTCTGCATCTCCCAAAGGTAACAAAGAACAGGGGTGATTTCACTTGTTGTTTATCATCCTACACGCATTAGTGTGATATGGGATTTTGCTGAGTGAGGAGCTGCTTTCCCTCTCCACCTCCCTCACTGACCTCCCTGGATGTGGGTAATGAGGCAGGAAAAGGCCTCTACTGAGGCTCCCAGAGGAGGAACAGACCTACAAACTGAGGGCCAAACTTTGATCGGCACAATCTCCTTTTTTTTTTACCCTCGTATTAACTGAGAGTGAAATGGTCTGTGCACCTTGTTGGAACTTCTGAAGAAATGTGTTGAAAATCAGGTCCAGATGTTTATAAAATCATTCATCTGGGACTTTTTCAAAGGTGTGAACGTCAGGATCCTGATCGCTATCTCAGCCTCTGCTTGTTGTTGCGTTTGTCGTCATCTTCTGGTGAGAACGCTCCACTGGTTCATTTCAAATTAAAAGGAACTTCAGCCTTTTTCAGGCGAGTCCTGTTTTCCACCACATGAGGGCAGCATGGCCATGTTTTTCAAACACTGCAGGATTGTCATGATCTACTTCAAAGCATCATTTACTTTTTAAGGCTCATACATAAGAAACTTTCACTGGATTCATTCATTTTGTGCTATGTATCTGTGCCTGTAATTACAGAAATTAGAGGATGTGAGAACTCTTTAATGGATGAAAAGCTCTCTGACTGTGTGAACTCTTCAAAAGAAAATGTAAAGCAGTTAATTAAATACATTAATTTATAGTTGATACTAAATGGCCCTAGATAAAGATGAAGTGGAAAGTGAGATTTTGCTGTTTTAGATTATAAAAATGTCTATGGTCTATTAAATAGAAACAGTCAATCGAGTGAGAAATGCACACAGACTGTGTACAATTAATTCAGTTTTGATATTATTATTATTATTATTCTTTTCTAATATGCTTATATATATATATATATATATATATATATTGTGCCATATACCAACAATATGCCAATATAGAAAATTCCTAGTGTATACAACCTAATGGAGTCCCATCGACTTACATAGCATGAAACTATTTATTATTTCGGCCATTTTCAGTGATAAAAACATTTAAAACATTTTTACCATGCCTAAGAAATATTTGATGCAATAGAGGGTTCATATTATTGAGAAAGACAGAACCCATTCAGTTGTAGAGGTCCAGAGAGAAGCTTCAGAGAAGAAATGTAAAACTATATTGAGTTTCAGGTTGGTGAAACCACTTTGTTGTTATGGAGATCCCAACTACACCACTACTCATAATGTTCACTTTCAGAAAACTGGACAATATGGGATGTTTAGCTATTAAAGAGAAGTTGGTATTGGAGTGAGTTTGCTTCATTGACAGGTATCAAATTGTCACAGAGGAACGTAGAGGACTCCATGGATGATACAGATGATGTTCAGGATGTCGTTGGGAAGACTCACAGTCCTGAGCAGAATTTCAAATCCATCCTCAGATGCCCTCTCATTCACTTTCTTACTGAACTGAGGTTTCTGCCTGAACGGAAACCAAACAAATTTCACCCTCTGCATCGTTGCTGCCAAATTCCAATTTCGATGTTTTGCCTTCGTGACATGTCGACAGAACGGGGAGAACCAGAAGACCTCCCGGTCTAGAACGGCTCACGTAGACTGTCGGAAAGTCCCATCATCTCCTCAGGGTCTGAGGTTCTAATGTTGTTTAGTTTGTGACAACAGGATATCTCTCACAAAAATACTTGGCAGGATTGAAAAGAAAGTCCCAAGAGAATAATTTTGGTGGCAACCTGACCTTTTGTGTAGTGTGAAAGTCATTTCAAAGATGTATATTAAGACAGATTCAGATTCTCATGACATTGACTGACCAGGTCCTTTTTATTCTAAATGAGTCCAATGGCCTCTTTCCTTTTGAGGCACCTTCAGATCTACAAATCCACTAAGAATATCAGCACCCTCTGTGTGTTGGTCATGACCTTTGTGAGGAGATTTTGATAATGGTGCTGTTTATTATCTGTGAACAGGAATTTGGGAAGAACTACTGCGCTGGTTTTAGTGACACTTGTGGTTATGGTGTAGAATTGGCCAAAGATGAACCCATTAAAGGCCCAGTTTTTCCATTTTTCCACTTTAATATAATAATTTTCATGGTTTATCTATAAAAAATTGCTGCTTTTAGGGTCCAAAACCACCTAGCGAGACCTTTACCAGCAATGCTCCTGTTGTGACATCACAACAGGAGCCATTTCTAAATGTCTTGTGTTCAGAATCACTACAGAGGAGGCCAGACCAACAGAAAGAGAGGGTGGTCTTATTTCACAGTTTGTTAATATTTGAGTGAGCAGTGGACAGACCTCTGCTGGTGTTTCAGCTAGAAACCATACTAATAGTTTTGGAAATATAGCCACACTTATTGATTGTGCTGCACATTAGAGACAGAACACATAGGACCAGGTTTGGTCCAGATGCTGTTTTCCAGTGGGCGGGACCAGTGGGCGGGACCAGTGGGCGGGACTAGTGGCTAACGGTTACTTTTGACAGTCAGCTAGTATCTAGCTACATGGAAGAAACCAATCAAACTAACATGTTGAAGCCAGTAACTCATTTATCACACCACTAGTTCAAAATTTGTCTAAAATCAGCCTCTTTTTACTGGTCTGCTGGTTAAGATCAGACCTAATGATCGTTAACGAGCTCTAACAATGTAAGTTACCATAGCAACAGCGACTAGGGGGAGGGAGGAGGGAACAGGAAGAAGAGTAGAGAGAGGAGGAATTTTTATAGATTTTTTTCCTCATATCTATAAATAAATATGGAACACTGCTATAACTACTATTATTACTTTTAATACCGTTGTTTAAAACATTTGAATGTGGTGAGGGCTTAAACCTGCAAGACAAGTTGCAAAGAAAAAGATAGGGCCAGATTATTATGGTAGTATAGTAGTATAGTATTTTTATTTATTGTTTATTTATTTATTGTTAGTATTCGTATTTTTTTCATCCCCCACCAATGAAATAGGAGTTTGGCCCCCGGTTCTTCTGTGTGAACTTCCAGTTTAGTTTCAATCTTGTGTAATATTGGATAATTACTGCAGCTTCTAGAAACTCCTTTTCTCCTTGTTTTACCACATATCCACGTAGCCCTGATTGGAATGTTAAAAATGTGTCTCTGCTGAGCTTTTGGCTGTTCGCACTGATAAGAAAACACCAGACCCGCGTCCTGTGTCGGGTAAAATCAGGACTCTGGGCGACGGCGTAAAGGACCCGGCGATGCTCCTGAGAGGCTGGCGTTTCTCTGCCAAGTTAAACATCAAACTCATGAATACCAGCACTCATCCACACCCTGGCCTGTTTTCCTAAGCTCTCCCCTGCTCGTGAAAGAAGCAGCAGCACTTCTCACATATCGGCTACCTTCGCCAGCTCCACACCGTGTGCATCCACTAGTTGGTCTGTTTTTTTTTTTTTTTCGTATAACGTCTCATATGTCTCAGGGGTTTTATTCATATGTGAATTCTTCACATAGTTACAGTAGATCAGGCCGGTTGAAAAGTAATTGCATAGCAGGGGAGGAGTACAGAAATAGCCTTATTTCCTGTCATTGCAAATGCTCAAGATAACCCTCTTATCACATTTCCCCACTTCATCACGAGAAAGAATCTTGCAACCTTACATTTGCACTTGGAAGTATCATTGTACGTTGCAAAATCAGCATGAAGTGCCTGTATTTCTTATTTGTGACTCGTTACAGCTGAGAACATTAGGTCAAGAGTTAGGTTCTGGTCTTGGATTGTATAAGAAAGATCAGAGCACTGGCATATTTATTTCTGTACAGTATTCTGACAGGATGGGGGCTTTAAAATGATGAAACCCCATTGAGGGAGCTTCAGAAGTGGGGAACATGACCCCGAGGTCCCCTTTAACTCTTGTAGTTCCATCCACTCTACATATAACCCAGCAGCTCATGGGAAAGCCTTGGCTCAATCTGTAAATGTTTAGTTTGTAATAGAGAGAAATGGAAACTTTTGCCCTTTGACCTCCTAAAAAAAGATGTCTCTTATTATTCAGTAGAGGAGGTTTGATGGGGTCTGTTGAGACGATGATCCAATGCTGTTGGATTATTTGGTGTCATCAGTTTGTGTTTCATTGTGTCCTTAGATAACAGCCGGTCATCTTTCTTTGACAAATGAATTTCTTTTCTCATTACAACAATAAATAACACAATGGTGAAAAAACATTTTTTAAATCAAATAATTCAGAATCTGTGTTTGTCGGGTTAGTTGTGGAATGACTGGACTGATACCAGGAACATGCCAGATAAGGTTGTGCAATTTTAATCGTGATTTTGATTTGCTTGTCAAACAATCTCCAAACTCATGTAATCATGTTGAAATGATTTCTGACACTTTTCTTTACACAATTTCTGAAAGAGATAGAACGAGTGTGAGTGAAATAGCAGGAGGAGGAAGTGTTTGTTTGAGAAAAACGTTCTCTTATATGGAAACACTTTGGGTTCCAAGAATCTGAACAAGGAGTAGATTCAGCAAAAAAAAATTATGTAATTAATTACATGTTTTGTAATTAATTGAAGTTATCACAATCGCATAACAATATTCTACAGTCTTCAGTCCTGGGAAATTCCTCAGAGTAAATTCAGGGTGCAGGTGTATATTTTGACAAACAACCCCTGGTTCCAAATAAATGCAGAGTTTAATTTATTCAAAAACAATCAAGGAAGAAGATCTGACCACTGACACTGACCGGCTGCATTCAGACCTGAAGCTGTGGTGCACCGTGTGGCAGGTTTTTTCCTTTAGAATGCATGTACGTGTTTATTGTGAGAACGAGGCCACGTCTCCCACACACTAGAACTACAGAATAGAAGCTTAATAAAGCTTAATAAAACCTTAATATTTGTATCACCTTAATTACTTTGTAATTAATTAATCATAATTAAGGTGTTAATGTCCCACCTCTATAATCAACATAACATGCAGGATTTGCTGTAAGGTGATATCAGACTAAAAAAGATTAACTCTCTCTCTCTCGAAAAAAAAAAAAAAAAAAATATATATATATATATATATATATATATATATATATATATATATATATATATATATATATATATATATTAAAAAAGTGAGATGGTTCAATATCCTCATCCAGTGTTTAGTACGGACACAGTAGCATGGTGTGTTTCCCTGCACCATTCACACCTGAAAACAAAGTGTTAATGTGACGAGAGACAGATACAATCATATGGGTCAGTGACAAATAATGTTTGGCAAGAGGAGAAAGTCAAAAGGTTTTTACAATAAAGTTTCATTCCGCATTCATCAGGTCTCTCAAAATATACATTTATGTGTTCATGTTGGTTTCTTGTTATTTTAAAGTCCATTTGTATCTTGTATCTTTTTTTTTTTTTACACTAAATGTCAAATGGTCATGAAATCAATATAATATCAATATAATCAATATAATATCTGTGGCTGCACATTAATACAGTCTCTGGTTTGAATTCAAATGTGACTAACTCTTAACTCTTTTTCAACACGACATTCACTCTCCTGTGTTTGTGTCTCTGTTCTTCAGAGGACGCTGGGACCTACTTCCCCAGCGTGAAGCGGGACCCGGGTCGGTACCTGCAGCCCTGCTCCGACTCCGTAAAGACCTGGTTACGCAGCATGAAGAACACCGGCAAGGTTCTGCTGCTCATCACCAGCTCCCACAGCGACTACTGCAGGCTCATCTGTGAACACATCCTGGGGTAAGGCTGCCGACACCAGGACCACACACCACCGAACCCCGTCCCCCAAACCAGAGCTGGACCCGCTCTGCTGCAGTGTTTTACCACAGGATTTCTGACCTGAGGCTCCGCTCAGCCCCAAATTGGCAGTTTTTGGTTTTTCCCCTCAGCTCCCAACATTCCTCACAGCTCTCACATGCCATCAGTCATTCCTGCAGTCAGGTCCGCCTCCACTTACCAGCAGCGTCACACACATGTGCTACACACACTTATATCCCAGTAGCCCTCAGTGGTCAACACTGAACATTTAGATGTTTCTGTTTTTTATTTCTTTAATTATACACCTATTAACATCCTTCATCAACAAGACTCACTATTTATCACTTCAGCTTAAATTGTTTAGCTGGACAAATGCCCTTTTTTATGCACTCAGGAGAGAATTCTCTACAAAGAAGCAGCTGAGAATGACAGTAAAATGATAATATCTGGTCCACCTTAAAGGTCAGTGCACTTTAAGGTTAAGCTAACCCAACGATGCTAACTTGGCAGCTAACTGCCTTAACTTAACTGACCCAATAGTTGTGGAAACAACAGGCAAGACTTTTCTTAGTTTTGAGACTAATTTCTGCTTCATTTACATTCACTGTTCCATTTCTGCACCCCACTTGCTCACATTTGCTTAACTACACACTTTATGCACACACATAATACACAGTTCTATTAAAGCAGCTACTACACATGGAGACATTATGAAGAATGAGGAGAGGAGGATTCTGGGATTGTATTTACTGATCAATACTCAAAAACTCACTGCACAGGTAGCGGTGAGCCACAAGTTACTAAATTTATTCTAAGAAAAAACATGTATTCATATTTTTTGTCTCTAATATATTTTGAAAATGTTAAAGGTATTTAATTTTGTAAATAGCTACATATATTTATAGGTACAATGTATAGTTTCTGGTGACACCCGAGTAGCACAATGTGTAGAAGAACCTCAATGGTTCAACCTCAAAAAAAAAATCTTCTTTTTCTTCAAATATCTTCTTTTTTGTTAAGTTATATGACGACTAAATTCATAACCATTTTCTTTCTTACCAGCGTAGAATGAACCCTCACATTATTTCATGGCTGTGTGTCTGGTGTGTGTTTCTGGTCTGTTTGTAGAGAACACACTTTATTTTTGCAGCCTAAGCCTTATTATACACACAGTGAACATTCAGAGGACCTTGTAAAAACTACAGAGTCCCTGATCCCTCTGTGCCTTTTACAAGAAGAGGCCATTGTTGTTCTTTTGCGAGGTGTGGTAGTCGCACGCTTTCCCAGTTAGGTGGTCTGCTTTTTAACTCCTCACGCTCCCAGCCGACTATTCAGAGGTCGAGGTAAAGTCGTTTTTCTCTGGATGACTCCACAGCCCGGACCCTCCACCCCCCCTTCTCACCATTTCCTGTTAAGCAACGAACGGTCTGGTCACTCAGGTTATTCCTCCTCAGCTCCCCTGCTGTTCCACTGCCCCCCTCCACCCGTCTGCATGACCTCCAGCACCACCACATGTGGCGCCTCCCAGGGAGACCCCCAGCTGCATGCCAGTGTGTTCAAATCATTGCTTTACAAGGTCGGGGGATGCAGATTTATGTTGTGATAGCTACAAGAGGAAATCAGACCGGCGTCATCTCACCAGAGGAGCTTTGTGTGTTGTTCTCAGACTGGATTGTCCTCGCCGTTAGATCCCTCCCATTGGTCCCACAGCCAGGAACATATCCAGTGTTTCTACAGGGAGACACTTGATATGTAATTCAGGAAGCACGCCTCTGCTGGCGTGTCATGTCAACACTAAACCGTGTTGGGAAAGACTCTCCGTCTCAGTGTGGTGAGGCGGCTGGAGGCCAGTGACACTCTGCTGTCAGAAGTAGCACGACAAGGCCGGAGCGGTCTCACAGGAAACTACTGGCCAGACGCCCAACAACCTTTCTAGTGAGGCCGCTGTTCTCTGCAAGTCGACCGCTGATGGTTGGTTTTTGTCACAGGGACGAGCAGATGTTAGTATTTATGACTAGAGCAGTGATTTATGTTCCAATTTGTTTGTTTGCTGAGGTTTTGGGGTTATTTTGTGCCCTGAATGTCATGATGACATATCCTGACTCCACCCTCCTAGATACCCTACATACACTATAGTTCAAAAGTTTTAGAACATACATTTTTACATTTTTATTGAATTTTTTATTTAAATTTGTATTGAAGTTTAATTTGAATGAATACCATATAGATTAATTAGAGCTCTATATATATTTTACTGTATATATGACAGGAGAGGGTGTACTTTTGACCAGTGGTGTACCTAGGACTTTTGCCCAAAAATCATATTCCAAATTCATTTCTTAATTAATATTGACATTCAAATATTTATTAATAATATTTATGATCTACCTAAGTGCCAAAAAGTTGTATTGTCTGTGCACTGGACGACCGTGGTAATACAGAATATGGCAGGTTTGCCACCGCTTAGCATTAAGAGCTGGGCCCTTAAGTTGCTGGTTGTCATGTGATATTTGAATTTGGTCTTCCATGTTTTACAAATAGGGTGACATAGTGTTGCAGTGATTAGTCGCCTCACAGCAAGAAGGTTGCAGGTTCAAGACCTTGGTCTGGGACCTTTCTGTGTAGAGTTTGCATGTTCTTCCCTTGTCTTTGTGGGTTTTCTCCAGGTTCTCCAGCTTCCTCCCACAGTCCAAAAACATGCAAAGGTTTGAGTGTGCCCATAGGTGTGAGTGTGTGAGTGAATGCTGTGTGTGCCCCATGATTGGCTGGCGACCATCTGAGGTCACTGCCTGCCTCACGCCTGTAATGCACTAGGATTGGCTCCAGCAGACCCCCCCATGACCCCAATGAGAAGATGAATCAATGAATGAATGTTTTACAAATTACTTTTTCATTGCTCATAACTAGGATTGTAGTCAAGACCACCTAAACCAAGACCAAGACACTACCAAGTCCAGAGAGGACCAAGACCAAGATGGACCTTATCAGGACTTAAGACCAGTTGAGCTCAAGACTGAGACCAAATCAAATACTTTAAAGACCAAATTAAAACACTAGTTACACCTCGGGCAAAATACCTTAAATTTTCTTCCATTTTCATTCCTCCATCACATACACAGATGATTTCTAGATCCCTGGAGGCCACACAATTGAGCCCAATGACTATTGAATGGAATATTTCCAAAATCCCCCAGTTTAACCCATGGAAAGTATTATGTCAACCACAGGCTCAACAATACAAAGACGTGCATGTCTTGTGTATGAAATCACTACAAATGTTTTCATCATATGACTGAGATCAAATATGTGTGGTAATGGCATGGCCTCTATGCTATTTCTACACTATTATAGTAGAACTATCTCAAATACACCAGTGATACCAATAAAGAACACTGAAGTATGCAGTAAATAGATCGAGGGGAGTGTAACTCGACGTTGTCCCTGTTGTCTCTATCAGACATACTTTACAAAATTTGCAGATTGTTGAATGGTTCTTCTTATTGTGTGGCAAATAAATTATTTGTGTTTTCTAAAGCCAAACCTCACCACTGCTAAATTTTCTGACATGTTGCATCCTCTGCTGTAGAGAAGGGAGTTGGTGCAATAAGAGGAGCAATGGGCAAATACTTCAGAAAATAGAAGTGATTGGTACCACTTGAAGTGAGCATGTAATAATGATATCCAAGGAAATAAACATAAAAAGCATGCCTGTCTGTTAAATCCCTTTGAGTCTGCCAAGCAACATTGCGAGACCCAAGAAGAGACAAGACCAAGACCAAAGATTGTCAAGGACGTGACAAGACCAAGACCACAAAACAGTGGTCTTGAGAACTACAAGTCTTCTAATGACTTTCCATTTCCCCCATGAAACCTGAAGTTACACCACACGTTAGTTTTTAAGTTGTGAGGCGTGTATATTTCTAACTCCTGCTGCTGCAGGGCAGTTGTTTGGTAAGTAGCATTAATATCATTATCAGGACACCATCACGAAATGTGTGAGCAAAATTAAACTATTTTTAATTTTTTTTAATTTTAAGCTACATAGAACACACAAACATCAGCAGCAGCTGTCTGGAGTGGACTACTTTAACTATAATTGGATTTATAACAAGCAAACTCAGTTCACCTTTCAGAAAGAAAGCAGACAATAGCTGCTTTCCATCATTCTGCCTTCTTTCTTTGTAGCAGCATGATGACTAACCCCAAGACAGGTCATTCAAACTTGGCTCAATGACGTTATACTTGTCACCAGCTGCTGTCTGTGGGTGGAATAAACCAATTAGCATCTCCAAGACAGAGCCCCTAGAACAGGGGTGGCCAACCCTGGTCCTGGAGAGCCACTGTGGGTGCAGGTTTTTGTTCCAACCAAGCAGGAACACACTTGATTCTACTAATGAACCCTTGTATAGAGGTTCAATAATGCCCATAACGATTTTCTTCATAGAGGAGGAGAGGCAGGAAGGTGGAAATGAGATTAGGGGGGTTGACATAGAGGAAAGGTCCAGCCAGCCAGGATTCCAACTGGGGACTTGCTGTTCAGGGCCTGTTGGCCCATCTGGTATCTACCCAAACCACTCAGCTATCGGGTCACGCACTAGTTTGAGTTGTAGTCTCTCTATTCTTGTAGTTCAGTAATGGTGGCAGAGAACAATGCAAGTGAAGCTGTTTGGTTGTATAACATTAAGGAGCCTTTCTGAATAACCAGAAGTTAATGCCAGAGGAAGAACCATCTTTGTTGAGTTTTTTTTTTTTTTTTCTGACCGTCTCCACTGCATCACCTACAGATAGTTTTAACCTTCAATAGAATTCATGCTTTCAAGTGAGTTAACACTCGTCAATGGAGAGTGGCTACACTCTGTAAAAAGTAGAGTTAGTACAAGAGTCTGCAGTTCACAATCTAAAAATATGGCAAAAAAACTTTATATTAAGGTCCTATATTAAGGTAATAAGTTAATGTGTAATAAGTCCTTATAAAATGCTTGTTAACATTACTGTTATACTGATGTTGTTATTAACGTTGATTGGCCGACTCATTCTCCAGTGCTGGACTTGTCTTCATTAGTCTCTGCTCCAATAATTATTTGATTCATTGAGTCATTTAAAAAAAACAAATTGTCTGGTTCCACCCTCTCAAATGTGATTATTTTCTGGTTTCTTTAGTCTTCTGTTATTATTAAACTGTTGATGTTTGGGTTGTGGACTGTTGGTCTGGACAAAAAAAGACATTCTAGGTTTAATCTTCAGCTTTGGAAATTGGGATCGACATTTTACATGATTTTATGAACCAAAAACTAATCAATTAAACGTTTCAGTAATTGATAATCTTATTGCGCAGGGATTTTGTTCTGACATCACGTGGTTCGTGATGTGTGATATGAGGAAAAAACAGTTCCTGTTCCTGTAGCTGCTGCCAGAGGTTAGACGTTGGAGCAGGTTGTTCTGGGTGTGAGGGGTCAGCAGGGATTTTCCCTCCATGTTTCCTGACATGGGAGGTGGGCAGGATGATCTCCACAGTCCTGACTGTTTGTTACAGCCTGTTCCTTTTTGGTGACTGACCTTTATTTTTCTTGAAAATCAGGATTTTCATGGGTCCCTCTCTGTTCTGGCCCTGGGTAGTCAGGTCCACTTACCCCCCGACTACCACATCCATGTCTCTAGGTATTAACCTGTTCCCCCCTAGGCCTATTTATCAGCCTGCGTCTTGAAAATTACATACCCAGACATAATGTAGGATATCTTTACAACTACAGTTATTTTTTTTTTTTTTTGAATGATTGGTTTCATATAAAGCTAGCACCTGTGAGATAGTTGTATCAGTGCCAGAATCAGTTTAAAATGTACAGTGTTGAAGTACATCCAGATGGAATAAAGCAAAGAAGGGAAAAATTAGCTCTGCCCCCCAAAAAACATCCATTTAGAATGAAAACCACCTGAAAATCATGGGTTAGTAGCCCAATTCATCTATAGAGCAGTAAAGTAAAGTATGATAAGTAATTGCACAAAATATCAGCCTTATAAGGTGAAGCAGACCAGTTTTAGACATGTTTTAGTACAGGTGTGTCCAGGTGGACCTTATTTTGGTACATTTCGTTAATATTATGGTTATTGCTCATATTATGGCTTGGGGTTGAAATGATGTTTTATTAAACAACATTTGAAATAGACCTGTAGCTGAGTTTCTTGTCAACATTTTGGTGTGCTGCATGGACATATTGGTGCTGCTACTCGATTTAACAAGAAATATAAATTATTTATAAATGAAATCCCCCGCCGTTGGGGGACCTAGGGGGGAAACTGGTTTTGAACATCTTCATTGGTCTGTTTACATGTTTATAAGGTTCTTCCTGTTTCTGCAGCCTCCTTCTCTCCTTATATAGAAGATTCTGTAGATTCTATAAGAACCCAATAAACTAACCAGCGCTGAAGGTGCTCAGTTACTCACTGTCCTGAAAGCCAAAGCCCTGTAGGAGTGCATCCTGCCCTCTCCGACTGTTTACTCTATTAGTCCAAGTATTGCTCACGCAACATGTTTTCCATCATCTCCACAGTTTAGCTTCTTCACTGCTTGTGTAACTCCAGTGTGTCTGGACGCTGTCCAGTCATTGTCCTTTATGCGGCGGCCAGGCGCCTGTCACAGAGTTTAATATTGTTTCTGTTGGTCGTCACAGGAAGGATTTTGAGGAGCTGTTCGACGTCATCATCACAAACGCCCTGAAGCCCGGTTTCTTCTCCCTGGTTCCCCAGCAGAGGCCCTTCAGGACCCTCGGTGAGTACTGACCTGCCCCACATGTCCCACTGCAATGAATCAGCACCTACTACACTGTCATTTTGGTCTTAGACAGTGTAAAAAAAACCTTCGCAAACCTCCAGAACCCTCTGTGATGTCTAACAGTCCAAAATCCCAATTATATTATATTTAAATTATACTTAAAAATGGTATATAATAGAGAAACATCTTTACATTTGAGGAGCTGACACCTAAAGCTATAGATAGATAGATAGATGAAATAATGAATCTTAACCCTTTGTGTCAAATAAGTTAATATTTAAAGATGTGACTGATCGTACAGAAGAAAAACAAAACCTTCTTCTTCTGACTAGATCCAGTGATGTTTATGAGCTGCAGACACTTCTCAGAAGCTCTGAGCCGATAATCTGTCAGGTTTGCAGCATTTAGCTTCTCTTAAAACCACAAATCACCACGTTGCATTCCTGCTTGTGTACAGATTAAACAAACAAGATACCACATGTTCATTAGCAGCGGTGGAAAGTAACTTGAGTCTATTTACTCAATTACTGTACTTAAGTACAATTTTGAACTACTTGTACTATACTTGAGTATTTCGATTTCGTCTTTCATCTTTCAACTTTGTACTTTACTCCACCATATTACAGAGAGACATTTATCTGAGAACTTTAGTCACTTTTACCATAAAAGAGTCTGTTAGCAAAAATCAAAAGGTTTTGGCCAGATTTTTGTCAAATTTTCAGCGAATGTTGGGAATGGTACCATGACCAGGCGATTCAATTTTGGTAATGATCCTGAAGAAATCCTGGTTTCTGGATCACTTTGAACTTTTTGTTGTTTGTTAACATTGCAGTAAATGGACCTCCAAACAGGCGTCATGGTTTGGGGCCACCTGGTGGTGATATGTGGCAGCTCCACAGCTGGTTTTCTTTACACACTATGACAGAAACACTAAGAAAGGACTTTGACTAAACATAAAAGACTTCCCATGTGTGGGTAGGTATGGATTTAGTGGAGGTCTGTACTCAGTGTTTTTCTAGTTAAATATGGTGGTCAGTGGTTTCAATCTTTTAGCCTTTGACATCTTACAAACATTAGTACAAACCTATTTCACATGTCTGAGCTGTTAACAGATTCAGATTTTTTTCCATCTACTTCACAACTTCACACATTAAATTCATTAAATGTTCAATATTTCACAGAAGAGTGAAAACAGTTTTGTGAATCAGAGCTTTGTTTATTCTTGTTTCCTCTGACATTAACCATCTCAAAACCCCTCATATCTATCTGGTGACCTTTTGTAGGACCTCCACCCCTAGATTGGGAACCAGTGGACTAAACTATCTAATTGTCGTTAAAACTAGTTCCACCTCACACATTCATTCATTCATACTAATAATCTAATGCTCAGAAGTCATAGATACATAGTACATGTTCTGCCAATACTTGTGTACTTTTACTTAAGTAGAATGTTTCTTGCAGGAATTCTACTTATAATAGATTGATTTGACGTTGCTGTATTGTTATTTTTACATATGTTGATAATCAGAATGCTTCCATCACTGTGAACTTGTGAGATGTTTGTGTTGGTGTATTTTTCAAACTTTGGACAGAGTCATGCTAGCTTGTAGCTTCAAGGCTTTATGCTAAGCTAAGCTAACAACTCTTATCCCACCTCACTCTCAGAAATTCAGCAAATAAGAAAATTTCCCCAAATGTCCTTGAAGCATAAAAAGGTATTCAGTCTTTCATACATTTCACTTATTCACACTCATGTTACTGGTGTTATGAGTAATTCTCAGCAGCTCTGTGATCACCTGTATTCTCCTTGAGTTCTGTATATACTGTCAATATTTGCAGCAGCTGCTCATCATGTTGTGTGGTTACTGGCTGCCAACGTTTCATTGGCTCAGATCCTCATCACTCAGCGGCCCATCCGTTCCTCCGCTTCATTCCCCTTCACAGGCGTCTGATCCTGGACGCCGGTAGGGGAAGGTGTGTGTGTTTTTTGGGGAAATCTCCTCATCTGGTTCATCTCGGTGCCAGAAATCACACCAGGGAGTACATTAGGATACGGGGTGAAGACAAGGATGATCCACTCGCTGAAATATTCTCCTCTCCCTCACTCTCCCTCGTCTCTTCCGGGGAATTTGCCACGTCGGCGGCAGAAAGAAAAGGCGTCAGCATCTGCTCTGTGTTTCACTTAATTCCACATTCTTATATCTGTCTTTTTTTATTAGTCGGACACTAAAAGTTTATTACTTTTAGGTTGATAATACGCAACAGGGACACTCAGTTCACTGTTATGCTCTATTTGCAGAGATGACACAGGGTGTAATTATCAGCTCATAGATAATGTCAATAGTGCACACACACACACACACACACACACACACACACACACACACACACACACACACACACACACACACACACACACACACACACACACACACACACACACACACACACATCAATGATGCATCCTCCCAGGCGTACTGCCCACTTGTGATGTTTGTTCACAGCTCGGGTTGTTGGGAGCAGCATGAACACAAGTCACTACATGCCAACCCATAATACCAGGGCTGCACATGGCAACCACAAGTGGAAATAATCAATAAGTGTAAACACAGGATACATTTGCATAAGTTTCCTAATGCCGCAACTTAAAACAGTGGTTCAGCTGTTTTTAAATATTCCATGTTTAGTACAGAAATGACCAGCGAGCTCGCTACTGTATGAATAGGTTTTTATTTAATGTTTGCAAGTTAAGCATTAATACCATTATTATAGATACAATATATTTCCCACAGAGTATTACCAGAACTTACTTGACCAGGTTATGAGATAATAACTGTATCATGTGTTGTAATGTTCCAGTTATTGTCTCATATCGTGGTGAATGTGCAGGTCACAACTCGTCCTTTACAGCGTTTGGGAGTTTCTGGATTGTTTATTTGCTGAGATTTGATGAGGGAAACTAAAAAATACCATTAGCCACATAGTAGTAGCTGAGCAGCTCACAGCTCTGCTGCACTGGGCTGGAAACAGCTGGTTTCAACAAAAAAGCTAAAGCAGCTATTTCTAGGATGATGGGCGAATATTCAAAAATATTGAACTGTCCCTTTTTAAATATGGTTGTTTTAGCCAAGATTATACTACAGTATGTTTTCTCCAACTATATTTAAGTTTTCTGTTAGGGATCAACCTTCAGTTTTGTAAGTTTTGGATTCATTCCTGCTAATTCCCACAGAAAGTTTCCAACTTTGAATTTTGCAACCCTAGTTGCCAACTATTACGATAATTACAAACTAGTTCAATAATCAATTAATCAATTTTAATAATTTTTAAGAAGAAAATCCCACTTTCTCTGGTTTGAAGTTCTCAAATGTTGATTATTTTCTGGTTTCTTTATTCTTCTACAATAGTAAATTGATGTTATTTACATTTTAGATTGAATCTTCAGCTTCAGAAAACAGTAAACATCATTTTTATGAACTAAAAGAAAACTAATCGATTAATCATTTCACTCACTCGATTAATCGAGTATCGAAGTATTCGTTAGTTGCAGCACTAATGAAATAAAACACTCAAGATAAATCTGCCTTTTCATTCCATTGGGTTTTTGCAGCACTTTTCTTTATTTCATGTTTTTACTACTGCATGGAGGCAATTTGTTTTACCACACTATCCTGTTATGAATTAACATTAAATTTGAGTGTTATCTCTCTAATCTAGTCAGGTGTAGCCCACCTTTTACCCCAATGCATGCTGGGTAACACTCCAATCATGTGTGTGTGTGTCCAAATAGTTAAGCAGCTGTAGCTGATGGGCACGAGGATGGACTTCTGGACTAAAATTGATTGAAAGTGTCATTTTGATGATTCTTTTATAGCACACAGATGTAGTTAAAGTACCAGATGTGTGTTCTGGAAGCACAGCAGTGGAAAATAAAGACCCTGGCTGCTCACAACACCTCCAGCCCAGAGAGAATGTACAGTAAATCCTGAGTCATTTTACAACCACAACTTCCAATGTGAGATATCCCATTCTAATCCCAGGTCTTATTAAACCACGCTCCTTTATGGGAGGAAATTTACAAAAGGATTTTCCAGCTGTTTATATGAGTCAAATAACTCCTTCAGTCACCCATCATGTTGTTGATACCACAACTTTCCACTAGTTTAGTCATATTTTCTCACGTTTTTCTTGTCAGATGAAATGTGTTATTTCCATCAACCAGAGTTACAGGTTCAGCTGCAGGAAACACTTTTTACATCTTTAACAACCTGGATCTGATTTGCACTACAAAGCATTAAATCTTAACACATGAAAATATGTTGAAAATATCTTTTGGTTCAATTAGTCCAATTGAAATATCTCATTTCACTGGCAGATAATGCTTATTTCAAGTTCAAGTTTTAGTTCATTTTAGTCTTGGTTTCTTAAAATACATACGTTTCTTTTTACTTTTTAACTTAATATTTTCTTTTTCTCTCAATTCTGACTTTTATAGATCACATAAACACAAGAGAAATATGTAAAAACACCCGCAATGCCAACATAAAGAAAAGCAATAATAAGAAATAAGAAAAAGTAAATGGCTGAATTATTGGAAAAATAGAAATAAATACATTACACACGGTTACCTATTCTGTATACATTATTATACATTACTATAAATCATATAAATTTAGTAGGAGTGTAATACAAGTATAATAAACCTAGACTATAAGTTAGATATTGTATAGAAAGGATATAATATAACATATATTATGTATATAAAATATGTATAAATATAAATTATGCAAAGGTATACAATAATATTTACTACTAAGTATGGGGTCATTTAGAAATGTTATTTTTGAAATAAAAGAACTGTTTTTTTCAATGAAAATAACTTTAATCATAAATCCACTCTATACATTACTAATGTGGTAAATGACTATTCTATAAATTCTATACACTAAATAGTCTGCGTGACCTCAAACCTTTGAACGGTAGCGTATCTGCATACAAACACATTTTATCTCATAATTCTGACTTTTTACCTCAAATTTATTTTATCTGTCAATGTAATTCAATATAATTTTACTAAATATTGAACTAATTGCAAATACAAGATAGTTGAGCTGATAAGATTTCATTTTTTGCAGAGTGGGAGCATTTCCAGATAAATTAGGCTAATTTACACCTGTTAATATATATATTATATGTTTACTGTATCTCGGCTGCATCTTTACATTCCTGCTCTGACATTTTCACCACTTGTGTGTTTTAAAAAGACAGAACCCGGGTCTGTAGTGAGTCAAATATCACATCAAACCTGGTTTATATCAAACATTAAACCTGGTTTATATTAGTGACACATCGTTGATCCAGTCACCATCAACACTGACGTTTCAGCATCTGCTGCTGGGCCACTCACCAGTGTTCCTGGGAGGTCTCTAATCTAATAATAAACTGCAAAGACCGTAATTAGATTAGATCCGATCATTTTATTATATTAGTGGTTTGCATCAGAAAACAAATCAAAGACTCTATTTCATTCTAATACGGTTTTAAGTTACGTGTCAGTTTGAGTTCACTTCCACTTTCTCTTTCTTTCCATCTCCTCCCTGAAACAAAACAATATAAATTGTGAGTGTACTTTTGAACCTGCAAACATTCTACAGCCTGTAATAAGAGATCCTCTGTGCAAACTGCTGGTTATTGTTTGATTTAACCATTTCAACCCTTAAAATGGTTATACTGGTCCCTCTATTTCATGCAGTAGAGGGATAATGTAAGTCATCTTCTTCAGATTGTTAGATTTTTCTTGTGAATCACCAGATTATTTCACTTGGCTGTTTAAGACATGTAACTGTGACATCACAACTATCTAAAGGAGGGAGTGGACACCATTTATGGGGCTAGTCTGGCAGTTTGGACATATTTTTGAAGCATAGAGACCATAATTTCACTGATTCCTCCAGTATTGAGTAGCGATTTCCTTTAGGATGGATTTTAAATATAAAGAAAGTGCACAAGTATGATTTTAGTAGCTTTCCCGAATGGGAAGGTCAATGGTTTAATCGGACTTGTTGACAATATGTCGTCCTGCAATTTATAGATGATTAGGAGATCGATTTGTTGTGATTTTGAAGAGCAGGTACCAGGTCACCTACAGACACTACATACAACAGTTGTTCATGGTGTCAGACCAGCAGCAACACTACAGTATCAGCTGTGGTAAGTTCTGCTGCTCATATATCATTTCATATATGTCATAAATCTCTCAGCAGGAGCTGTCATAGCAGATGGGATCACAACACTCAGTTTCAAGCCTTTCAAAGCAAGTACAAATGAATTAAATGTGAAGAATGACAGGGTACAGCTTGTCCCATGTACCATGTCCATGTCTAAGTAATATTTCATGCAATGGAGGGTTATCTTCAACATTAGTCCACTCACTCTCACTTTATGCTGGTACATTTTCTCTTATAAGGCCTGATTTACCTTCTCTCTCCATCATCATGTAGCATGATGCTAACCTCAGCTCCTCATCTATCCATCCAGCTGTTTATCTGCCTATTAATCCAGCTGTTTATTCTCACACAAATTCTTACAACACAGCTTCATTCATCATAATCTGCATCACACAAGAGCAGCAACATTTCAGGTTATGCACGAGTTGTGCTCGTTCCTCGAATCCCCTGAGTCCTCTGAGCCATTACAGCCTGATAATCAGTCATCAGATTCTTATTATTAGCAACACAGACAGTTCTGGTTCCATATGAGTTACACAACTATGTTATTGGACTCTGAAGCATTCCACAACTTGACTTGGGCAGCGGTAACAGAAAAGGCCTGTGTGTAGCTCTGATTCTCTGCTCACTTGACAGTTTTCAATAGAAGGATTTGTTCATATATAATTTATCTTCATTACCTGGATGGAGTTCATTCAGTTGTCATGGAACAATTATCTGAGCCTTTCTTTGTGTGTGCTGCTTATGAATAACTTTCACTTTCTGCCAAAGAAATAGTCCCATTGAAAAGTGAAAAGTGTGGTTTTCTTAGTGTAACAGAGAAAACCTGCTTCATTTTATTAATTTACGCTTGTTTGTGCTTCTAAACTGGAGTTTAGCAAAGCCATAAATACTCTAATCCTGAGTCTGATTTATAGAACATTCCTAAAAGGAAATATTGTTTTTGATAATTTTTTTGTTTTAAATGAATGAAACATGCAGCTTAGTGCACATTTACTTAGATAATGCCTTATTTATTCATTTAATAACAATTTCAAAAAGCTTCCATGAAAAATCATTTGTCTTACAGGTTCCATATTGTAGAAAATGACATTTTAATTTCATTTTTATTAAAAGAAGGTCTAAATGATATAAAACATGCTGTCAGGTAAACTTTTAATCCACAGAGCAATGCACACAGACTGTATTCAGAAACTGTGTCTTAGAACAAGCTGTCAGGACCTCAGTGAAGCTGTGATGTCACAACTATACAGTCACCGCCCACCTCCACATTCACTGCCATTTAAATCTGCCAATTTGGATAAGAGGCTTATTAATATTAATGCTCTATAGCATGAAATACTTAGACATGGTCAAAATGTTTTGAATGGTTTTAACACTTAAAATGGGCTAAATAATAGAAATATAAGAAAAACATAGTCTCAGGATAGTTTCTTGCTATGTAAGTCAATGGCAACAAATGTATTTCAACATATTAGAAAAAAAGTGAAATGAACAAAATATAATTAAATTAAGTTCAATTTTTTTATTACTACTCTTTGTTGAAAATGTTCCCAAGTGATGCTCACATGTCAAATGTCTCTGAGCAATAGGGATATCCTGGTCATGTGACCTCATAAATTGTATGTTCAAAATAAAAGCCCCCTTTTCACACCTAACTGTAAAAACATAGATTTTCTATCACAGCTTTTTAGAAAAATGAAGATAAAGTAATTACTGCCATATGGAAACACTATGTAATAGAGGGTTAACAGACTTTAATGTATAGAAGGTGGAATGTACCTTTAACTAATTAATCCATTATGATTATTATTATTATTATTATTATTATGATAACTGTCAATTATCTTCCTTTCAATTAGCATTTTTCACCACAGTTTATTGTAACAAAGGAGCTTGGATAACTTGGTATAAAGTGGATGTTTTTGCAGATTGTGATTATTATCTCTGCTTTAACACTATTTACTGTGAGACAAACACAAACTGATCTGTTAACTTTTCTAAAGCTACATTGAGAAGATGTTAAATTATATTGAGATGGCTTTTGATTTTGAAAACCATAAATATATCTTGTTAGAGGCATCAAAACTTCATATAAAAGCCAAGTAAAGGTTATTGGCCTGGAGTGTTTCACCCTATTTGCCCTTATTTAAGAGGATTTTTTCACATTTTTTCAAGTCCATCTTAAAACAGAAGTCATGGCTCCCATATGAATTCTGTCCTTTTAATGTGTTTCCATTGATGGCGAGTCTTTGTTCTGTGCAGAAATGTTTTCCAAGACGTCTCCTGATGCTAGTAAACGCTGCAACAGTTAGCAAAGTCAAGCAACTATCTGCTGCGGTTAATAAATACAGATGTGAAGCAGGGTTAAGCTGCTCTTCCTCTCGCTGCTGTTTTCCCTCAGGGCCACGAAGAACAAAAAGAAAAAAGTTACTTAAAAACGTGCAGCAAGAACCACGTTAACACGTCAGAAACCATGTTCCATAAATCATCGTTGTCTTTTTTTGGAAGTGAAACTGTCTCAGGAAGTCTTCAAAGCTGTTGGCTCATAGCTCAGCTGCAGTTTATTCTGCTCAGAGCTCCACATACCGACCATTCCTCGTCCTCCAAAGACCACTGTCCTCACAGCTGTTACTGTGTGTGTGTGTGTGTGTGTGTGTGTGTGTGTGTGTGTCTGTGTGTGTGTGTCTGTGTGTGTGTGTCTGTGTGTGTGTGTGTGTGTGTGTGTGTGTGTGTGTGTGTGTGTCTGTGTGTGTGTGTGTGTGTGTGTGTGTGTGTGTGGTGCAGGTGCTCATCCCTGTTCTTTCTCTCTCTTCTCTCACAATATTTATAGCATATTTAACCTCAGTTTGAACCTGCAGCAGACCATAGTCTCATAGTCTGCAGGATGGTTTTAGTGAGTGAAAGTGTGGATTTTTTTTTTTTATCATTATTATTATTTTTCATAAGATTTAAAGGCCTCTGCTTCTCCAGGCAATTACCTGGTCCAAAGATTGATTCTTAGATCAACACCACTGTTAAATTTAAGTTTTTGTTATTGAATTTAGTCAATTTAGTATTGTTTGCTTCAAGTATGATACATATTTGTAGTTTCATGTCATTTTATGAAATCTTACTTTATTTAATCAACTTTATCTCTTTTTAGGGAAGTATTGGTCTTGTTTTCTTAAAAGAATAAATTGACGCAAATTAGCCCAAAAAAACATATTTTTCTATAAATTAAATAAATATATAAATACAGTAAGAGTATAATACAGGTATAATAAATACAACTTTTTATTCAGCTATATGTTAAGCTATTGAAAAGACAGGATATATTATATATATATAATATAATATATATATGTATAAAATATGCAAAGATCTATACATAAATTCTGACGTTTTGCCTGATTTTTTTTTGAAAAATGACTAAAATGATCTGCCAACGGATTAATTGTTCCAAATACAAGACATTTACAATTGTTAAGATTTCATTTTTTGCAGCTTAAAGTCACTTTTTGAGTATGGAAGTCTAAACTTTGGTGATTTTGCAGTGATAACATACAGTTTATATAATACTGGTTTTAGACCCTTGTCCTGTCTTGGTGAGGTTTTAAACACCATCACAGCAAAGCATCATCACACAAACTACAGGTTAGAAGTTTAGTTTTGCATTGATGTTGAGGTTATGAGACCATGATGCAGATCATTTAGTTTATCAGCTTTTCACTTCTGGCATTTACACTTAAAAAAGTCACAAACGTGGTGTTTATTTGTGAACCCAAACCCATTAAACACAATTTAAACCTCTGTTATAATGTTTCCATATGGCAACAATTACTTTATCTTCATTTTTCTAAAAAGGTGTGGGATAAAATCA
The DNA here is from genome assembly GCA_030544235.1 of Lepturacanthus savala. NCBI lineage: Eukaryota > Metazoa > Chordata > Actinopteri > Scombriformes > Trichiuridae > Lepturacanthus > Lepturacanthus savala. Next base: position 27,852,793 of record CM060477.1, on the reverse strand, counting down.
CAGATTGGTATGAAAATGGGCTTTTATTTTGAAGGACATACAATTTATAAGGGTCACATGACCAGGATATTATCATTATCACTCATGAATTGACATGTGAGCATCACTGTCTCACACCCAAAGGTTGTCTTTTGTTCAGAATTTGAAATAAAAAATCCACCAAATAAAAGAATGAACTTTAATTTAATGTGATTTTGATATTATAGTTTTTTTGGTAATATACTAAAATAGATTTGTTGCCATATGGCTGCCAAATTCCTAGTGTATAAACCTAAAGGAGTCCCATTGACTTACATAGCATGAAACTATCCTGAGACAATGTTTACTACTTTTTCTTATATTTCTTAAATATATCTATTATTTAGGCCATTTTAAGCAATAAAAGAATAAATAAAAACATTTTTACCATGTCTAAGTAATATTTCATTCAATACAGGGTTAATGTAGGTCATCTTCAGACTTTTGCTTTCATCTTAGATTTTTCCAGGTGATTTATTCACAATGATTTTCCATCTGGTTCTTACAATTGGCTGTTTAATAGGAATCTGTGAAGTTAAGTTTTACAAATCCACAGTCCAAACTGTGCCATCATCATATCTAATCCAGACCTAACCCTGTTACTGCAGATGCTCTTTGAAATAAGCTGTAGTCGTCTCTGCCATCAGCACCACAACCAGGCCAGTTAATGACATAATAATGCAGATAATAGAAGCTGGCTGCACCGGCCTCATTAATCTCTCATTCATGTTGCTGTGTATCATCACCTCTGTGAACCTCAGGACATGAAAACATCCTGAAAACAACCACAAAATCTAAGAAGAACATGTTCCCAGCAGCCACATCGTTATCTGACTGAACTTTCTGTTTGTCTGATGTTTAATGTTGCATAAGTTTACACACACGGAACATTTGAAACATGTTGTGTGCATTGGTGTAAACACCCCGGTCATCCTAAATGAGTCAAATCAAGTGAAGTCACTTTTATTTGTATCACACACAATCACAAATCACAGATTCGCCTCAATGGGCTTCACAGTTTGTACAACACAACATCTGTTGTTCTTAGACCCTCACATCACCTAAAGCAAAGAGGAAGAAACTAGATGTGTGTGTGGTGCTCAGCTCTGTGTTTGGAGGATTGAGGCTTTCATTAAGTCATGGTGCTGCACGCCATGTGTTAACACCACCTCCGCTGGGTAATGTGGCTGGAAGCTGCAATAACTCACTTTGAGCAGCTCAGTCTGGTCAGTGGAGGAGACGAGTGGCTGCACCACAGCTTTCTAGCAGCCTGCAGGGACCAGCAGCTTCTGATGAATGACAGAATCAATGCACCACCACCGTGGGTGTAGTATAGAACTGGATAACAGACTGAGAAATGGCCGCCATTCATTTCAATGTTAGTTTCTCACCTGGCGCTGTAACTCTGTAACTTTGACCCAAAGTATTCTGTGATACACAGTAGATTATATTTCATCTGATTATTTCTTATAGTCAAAATAATCCAGAAATGTGTTTTTTTAGAACTCAAATTCCAGATGTATAAGTTCTGATCAATGAGACATACAAGCCATAAATAACAAATAGAAGTTCAAAGTGTGTAATCTAACACAACAAGAGTTGATAATAAATGTATTATTACAGTTTAATGAGTCTTAAGGTTAAATTTGACTGGGAAAACCTTATTGATTAACATGAAACACGACATAAGGGTTAAACTAGTAGAGTATTTAGAGAGAAAAGAATTTAAAAAATATGCCAATGTAGAAATTAATGTTATATATATATTTTTTATTATTTTTCTAATTATTCATATTGCTGCAGCAAAACATAAAAAATCATCACTGATATCAAGAGACTCATGTTGATAACCACTATTAACAATTTCATTGATTTACTTAATGGATTCCAAACATTGGAATCTAAGTGATTATTAAACTTACTGAAGTGAAAGAACAAGAAAGTAATGACAGATGTATTTGGACAAAGGAAAATGAGGGGAAATGGAAACGTTCCTGTTTTAAACCAGCAGAATAGATTTCAGAGTTGAGGAGGAGCTTGAACACAGTCGTGATCAGTTTAAGTTTTAAATTCTGTGAAGAAAATGGTGCTGGGCCAGATTCAGCCCACGGGCCTTGAGTTTGACACACCTGATTTAGAGTAATAGAGTATTTAGAGTAATAGAGTATTTAGAGTAATAGAGTATTTAGAGTATACTGATGAGCTGACACCTGACGCTGTGTTCCAGCTGTTTATCATGTGCAGATGTTGCAGCTCCTGTTAGTTTGTTGATTGTATAAATGATTTTTTAAACACTCGACTTTCACCCAATGACTTTTTCTCTTAAAACAAACATGTAATGAAGGAGCAAGAAAGTCCTCAATCAATCTTCATGATCCAGGGAGATCAGCTCTGACAGGTTTTCAGAGGTAAATTTAAGGATTTGTGATTCTAGATGTATTTTGGGCAGTGTTGGTGTCTGGCAGCAGGAGGGGGGTACAGCTGGTCTGGACTGGTCCTGTCGTCACTGCTCTGCTTTCTCTCAGCCTGGTTTTCCCCTCCACCAGCGGGCTGAGGTCATGATGTCTGCAGGAACAACAGCGGCTCAGATATCTGAACCCAGAGCTGGGCCCAAACCAAATAAACAGCACAACCTTTTGTCTCCACATTGTTTCATTTCTCCTCATATCTTCATTATTTGTTTCAGCTCTTTTTTAAATCTTTGAGGTGGAAACATTTTTTACTGGTTAAAATGACTGCTGAATGAATGTTAGAGCGATTTAAAGTGGTGAAAGTTTCAGTAGATTTTCCATCAAGAATAACTAGAACTTTTCATCCTGTGACCAAAGTTCACGTCTGTGGCTAAAACTCACAAATTCTGAAGGTCGTTGCATAGATTTGTTGTGTGGATGCGTTTTTGATCTTAAAAGGAGGCAAAGCTAATTTGTGGCCCCTTGTTATTGGTATATGTCTATATTTGTGTTTCAGTGTATTTATGTCGGTACATTGTGAAATATTTTATTAGAAATCTTTGATGGAAATTCGTAAAAATTCGTCATCGATGCAAAAAAAGTTTTAATTAATCCAAACCAGTTGATGGAAATGCACCTAATTCACTTCTAAGACTTTTATTGGAATGATTTTCACAGATCATTTCACAGTTCCAGAATCCTTCTACATATATTAGTATATAGTATTTTTCTCTTTAAAAAAGACTTATGATAGATTTTGAGAAAAACTAAATAATATGGTATGAAGCTGTGTAATTAGTTCTCTTCTTCAGCCTTTTGCTTCAATCTTAGATTTTTCTTGAAAATCACCAGATGATTTAAAGTCTCCCTCCATTCAAAGTGTCTTTACATCTGGTTGCTGTAAAACAAAATAATAGATATATTTAAAAGATATATATATATAAGAAAAAGTTGTAAACATAGTCTCAGGATAGTTTCATGCCCTTCAAAATAAAAGCCCCCTTTCACACCTAACTGTAAAAACATTGATTTTATATCACAGTTTATTTGACAAAATGAAGATTAATTGTTACCATATGGCAGTACTATGCAATAGAGGGTTATTTTTGTATTGTATTTTATTTCATATCCTGTAAGTCATTATAAGACCCCTGAGACTGACCTTTGACCTTTTTGATTCTATTCTTCTCCCTCCCAGTGAACGATGTGGAGGAGAGCGAGGGGCTGCCGTCTCTGGACAAACCCGGCTGGTACTCACAGGGCAACTGGCCGCACCTCCACGAGCTGCTGAAGACCATGACGGGAAAACCGGATCCTAAGGTACGGCCGCCCACCGGTAGACCTATAGAAGAGGTCTAGAGACGGCCGTTTTGTGGTCTTGGTCTTGTCTCGGTCTCACAATGACTCGGACTGGCAGAGCGCTCTTAGAGAGATTGGGAGCCATGCTTTTTTTCCTAGGATATCATTATTGGTGGTGGTATTGCAGTAGTTCAATTTTGGAACTTTTTATCATAATGTTGACACATGACTCTTTTATCTAAAATTCTTTGAAAAACTTGAACTAAGTAAAATTATTAGCCTATGGAATAAAATAATTCAAGATAATTCTACTCAATATTGGACTCATTGTCCTACATACAAGGCAGGATTGGAGTTTTTTTGCAGTAGTTTGCTGTTCTCCTCCTGAACCCTGACGTTGGTACAAACAGCGACATCTATGAGCTCTAGATCTCCAGGGTTCGGTGTAGTATTTCACAGGATTTATTGGTAAAAGATGGAAACACAACAACTGTTACACATCAGCAGAGACCGGGCTGCAGCAGCCAGCGTGGATCTGCAGCCAGCAGCTCTCGTCATCTGCACCCCCTCCCCCCTCGGCTCAATGCCCCTTCTGTTCCCCCGGCCACGTGGAGGAGGCTCTCGCGGATCCTTGTGGACCTGCGCTCTCGGCTGCTTTAAGAGTCCTCCGGGGTGAACCGAGGCGCACCGTGGTGTCGGATCCCTTCTCCACTTTCACCTGACAGGACTTACCGCAGGTGGGGCTTAAAAAGAGGCATTCAGGGAAGATTAGAGTCTGCTTTTAAAGGAACAGCTGGGGTCACGCCTGCAGAGACGTGTCCTTATCATCCAGATTCAAAGGAGCTTAAATATGGCTCAACTTGATCCTTTTGAGCATGAGACATTTGGAATGTGTATTATAGTTTGTTAACCGACTGACATTTTAGAAAGAGAGATAACTTAATTGCCTTTATCTCATGTCTTATTGTTTCCTAATAATAATCCTACTTTCCAAATCTAAATCATCCAACATCTGATATGATTTAACTCAAGTATTAAAAGTCAATAAATCAGTTTTGGGAAAATGTAGGCACTTAAAAAGTATTAAAATGTCCTAATATTTTATGAGGATATATTTTAATAGGCTTTGCCTTTGGTCTAATTTAGTCCTTCCAGTTTTTTGTTTGGTTTTGGAAAAGGTTTTTATGTTTAATGGGTTCTGGAGTAGGTTTTGTAGCTTTAATTTGATTTGATTTTAGTCAATGAAAATCCTGGCATTTAAGTCTAGTTTTAGTTCCTTTTACCCAAACACATATCTATAAGTAGTAAAATCAGAGAAAGTGATCATTTTGCAGTGGTTTTCATCTTGTCTGACGGAATTAACTTTTTTTGGTTCAGTGTAAAAATAAATAGGGTAATCCATGCTTTTTTGCAGCAGTATTGCAGGGTCTCTGTATAAAAAGGTTCTTCTGAGACTAAACGTCCGGTGTCTTGTTGGCCTCTTTCCTCTCCCTGAGCTCCTGGCCCCACACAGCGAGCAGCACAATGGGCTCATTAATGGGCTCCTGCATGCCTGCAGCTCTGTTTACCTGGACCCGGATTTACCTTTAACTGGTGTGAGTGATGAGCTGATAAGAGAAGGGGCCCCGCTCTCTGATAGAAAGACTACAGGAAGCTGCTGTAAAAGACGTTCAGCAGACACTGGGCCTCATGAGCACCTGTCCACCGCTAAACGAACCCATAATCCCCAGCTAGACCTTTGACCTGCCTCCACCGTCCATTTGTTGCCCTCCATCATCTCTGTCAGCCAGCAAAACTCAATTTATCAAAAAACATGTTCAGACCAACATCAGTGTTAAAAATGCATCATCGATCTAAAGGCAGCTCAGTAGGATCATCTAGAAGGACTTAAATACACAGAGAAATAATTCATCATCCTACACTGAAAAAAAATATGAACGCAACACTTTTTTTATAAGATGAACTCAAAGATCTGAAACATACACAAAAGAACCATTTCTCTCAAATATCGTTCACAAATCTGTATAAATGTGTGATAGTGAGCACTTCTCCTTTGCTGAGATAACCCATCCCTCCTCACAGGTGTAGCTTATCAAGATGCTGATTGGACAGATGATTATTGACCAGGTGTGTCTTAGACCAGCCACAATAAAAGGCCACTCTGAAACGTGTGGTTCTGTTTTATTCTGGAGACTCAGAACACCAGTCAGTATCTGCTGTGACACCATTTAACTCAAGGAGTGCAACACATGTCCTTCACATAGAGTTGGTCAGGTTTTACACTACAGTTCAAAGGTTTTAGAACACAATGTAATCAGTTTAATGCCAATGAATCCCTTCTAGATTTATTAGAGACCTATATATATTGACTATATATGACAGCAGAGTGTATTAATACTGTCCCATGTTTAAAAACACTCAATCCACAGAGAAACATACACAGCCTGTATTCAGAAACTGTGCCTTAAAACAAGCAATCATGACTTACGTGAAATTGTGATGTCACTACTATACAGTCACCACCAACACCCCCCACAGCCATTTAAAGAGGAGGAGGAGAGGCTTAGAAAGAAGCTGGAGAAAAGAAGTGGAAAACTATACTGAGATGATCTTTGCTGCTTCAAATCTGGTTAGGGATGAAACATCCACAATAAAACACAGTAAAGTGTAGAATATGAGACATTTAAATGGTACAAAAATAATCAGTTAGCTACCAACGACCCTAAAAAGACAGATATCAATGTTCATGAATCCAGTACTAGTTAACAACTTAGACATCCAGCTTTTCTGCAGTAATGGACTTAAATAAAGTGTAAAGTTGCTCCAACCAAGTTTCTCTGGTTAATTAACCCCCGTCTGTATATCAGCATGGATGAAGCCTGATGTCTGGGTCTTTTCTAGGACTAGAGCTCTAGAGCTAAGCAGAACCCCATGATCTAGACCTAGTTAGTCAGGAGTTCATCCTACAGCAACATCATCCACATCAGACCATCATCATCTGTCACATGACACATTAAACTAGGACCATTTAGATAAAAACTGAAAATATCAATGTGGTCTAAAACTTTTGACTGGTGGTGTAGATTATGGTCTGTGGACGGTCGGTCCACTCCTCTTCAATGGTCAAAGTTGCTGGATATTAACAGGAAGTGGAACACGCTGTAGTAGACGCCGATCCAGAAAATCCCAAACATGTTCAATGGGTGACATGTTCAGGCCATGCAAGAACTGGGATTTCAGTTTTCAGCTTCCAAGAACTGTAACAGATCCTTCCAACATGGGGCCGTGCATCATCATGCTGCAACATGAGGTGATGTTCTTGGATGTATGGCACAACAATCTCATCATGGTATCTCTGTACATTCAAAATGCTTCAATAAAAGGCACCTGTGTTCTTCGTTCCTAACATACACCTGCCCATACCATCACCACCACCATGGGCCACTCCATCCACAACACTGACATCACTGTCTGAGTTCTCTCCTTAAAACAACTCAACACACAGCTGTTAATGTCTGAACCGCTGGCAACAACAGTGAGTCCACCCTGAGGTGAAAATGTCCAAATTGTGCCCAAAATGTCAATTGTTGTGTTTCTACCACTTTTTTCCATCAGTGCATTAACTGTCTTTGACATGAAGTTAAATTATTAATTAACAATGGTGGTAAAAGCTGAACCGTGGCACACATTTCCAACATTATAGTTCCTTTTAAAACAATCTACACAGATGTTTATGAAACGAATGATGTTTTCCTAATCTCATGGAACAACAACCTTGTACATGATGTGAAAAAAATAACCTGGCGAATGCTGTCAACACTATTTAACTTTGTGGTTTAAATCTTTGGAGATGCATAAAAAACTAATATAGATTCATAAAATGCAGTGTGTAGCAGTAGCTTCATTTTCATTGGAGATTGTTGATAGGTGAGAGTGTTTCGAGTGAAATACGATAAGTCAAGATAATTCTACTCAATATTGAACTAATTGTACTAAATACATCTGATAGGATTTAATTTTGCAGTGCATGTTGTGTTCTTCCTGTTCTGGACTGTAGGAGACCATCTTTGTGCAGCCTGTGGTCTGGTTTCCTTCACCAGAGCAGCTCAGGCTGTAGCTGTTGATTCTCCTCTGTCAGATGCTGCCTCTGTAAATATTTATGGTTCTGATCTGACTGCGGAGCAGCGAGAGGTTCTGGGTTTTGGGTGTTTTTGGGGTACGGGGAGCAGCTGCTTCTGGGAAAGTCTGCTGGAAACGTGATTCCTGCTGACCCCTCCTCTACATCCAGGCCTGCAGCAGCCGCCATTACCCTTCTGTTTGTTTATATGTGGACAGGCCGGCCTGAGACTCAGCAGAGCTCTGGGAGGAGGAGGGAGGACAGGCAGCTACTGGAACGCCTAAACTCCTCTTTATAGCATGGATAGGATATTTCTTTTAATTTCCAATTAAGTGCAAAATGCAGAAAAGTGCTATCAACAAACAGTGTTGGGAGTAACGTGTAACAAAAGTAATACATTGCTGTAATGCATTTTGCTTTTTGCTGTAACACAGTAATGTAAGGCATTACAGGAAAAAATGGTAAGATTTTACTTGCTACAAATGTCAGTAACAGGCATTATAATGTGTTTTTAACCTGGATAGAAGTGGTCGTTTTTGGTTTTTCTTCATGCAAATTGGCTAAAATCCCCAGAAGATCAAACATGTTTCACTTCCTTTTCCTTTTGTCTCATCAGACAGAAGATGGAGATAAGTGAAGCTGCAGAAACATCAGATATCACATTCTCCAGATGGACACATTACTCATTACTTTATGTTAGTGAAACATCAGGATGTGAAGAACATCAGAGTCAAATTCCACCTAAAGAAGTGCCCACTTTCTGAAACAGCAGCAGACTACAGACTAAATGAACCTTCTCCTGCTCTGAGAGTATAGAACCTAACTCCATTAGGTTCTACACTCTAGGAATTTACCATATTTGCATTTTGTTGTCATATGGCATCTATTTTAGCATATTAGAAAAACACATCCAAATTGAATTAAATGTAAAAATGAGTAAATAAAAGTTTACTCATTTTCTATTTGATTTAAGTTTTCCAAAAATTGTTGTAAGACAATGATCAGGTCATGTGACCTCATAAATTGTATGTCCTTCAAAATAAAAGCCCTCTTTTCACGTCTAACTGTAAAAACATAGATTTTATATCACAGCTTTTTAGAACAATGAAGATAAAGTAATCGTTGCCATATGGCAACACTATGCATTAGAAGGTTAATAATAAAACTGTATTAATTGCAGCAATGGGGAATAAATGTGCTGATCCCTTGTTATTTTTCCTCTAAACTGGCCTCTTCTTTCCATTTTTAGCCTCAACTGAGAGTAAAGCAGTTTTTTTCTAGTGTTCAGAGAGTCAGCACACTTCTGTGTCTCATCATTTTAATCTCCAGCATTCTGCACCTTCACTTCAGTCCCTCTCCCACATGAAGCAACGGCTGCTGAAAACGGGATTTAAAGCTTTGAGCAGGTTCAGGTTTTGGAATGCGGCTCATTAAAGTAAAGCCTGTCTCAGCTCGCTGTTCTTCTTCAGTTCTGGAGGACAAAAAGAAAAAAGACCTGGTGGTCAAAGAGGTCGTGATGAGTATCGCAGACTCCTTGTGTCTGCTCTAGTTCACCCTGGGGTGCCATAAGACATATGCCAGTTTTACTGAGTTTGACTCCTGCTGAGAGAAGAATTTAGCTCCATCTAAATAAACAAGCCGTCCTCCCTGTCACTTTCTCTTCCTAAACACTGCAGGTGGTGTATTTCGGAGACAGCATGAGGTCAGACATGTTCCCTGCCAGCAGCTTTGGGAAGTGGGAGACGGTGATGATCGTGGAGGAAATGGAGGGGGAGGGGGTCTCTAAGAGCGATGCCGCAAAGTCCAACGAGGCCCAAGTGGAGCCGCTGGAGAAGAGGGGAAAGTTTGAGGTAAGTTCACAGAAGCAGCTGTTTCCTTTTAGCAGCAATTCACCTCCAACCCTCCAACTCCCACTCTGTGAGCCCTGTTCTCTGGCCTGCTGCCACCATACACCCTGCATGTGTGTGCATGTGTGTGTGTGTGTTTGTAAACTTCTTCTGCATCTCAGATTCTGTGTGTTTGTATACATAGTAGCTTCTGGAATATATTCTGGGAAAGTTTCTACACTGTCATATATGAAAAAAACGTGTAATTAGGAATGTGAAGTAGAGCTGTGTGATTTGGCCTAAAAGAAATGTTTTCTTTTAAAGTGTTAATTACATTTAATGACCCCTCTATTACATAGTGTTGCCGAATGGTAAGAATTACTTTATCTTAATTTTTCTAAAAAGTTGTGATATAAAATCTATGTTTTCACAGTTAGGCATGAAAAGGGGGCATTTATTTTAAAATATATACAATTTATGAGGTTGTAGACACAAGGGCTGCAACTAATAACTTCCTAACAGTCACTTAATCGTTTAGTTGTTTGGTTCATAAAATGGTGTAAAATGTAAATTATTGTTTCCCAAAGTATTTCAGTGAAAATAAAACTCCAGACCTATGCATGTGAATAGTATTTGTCCAAGCACAGAACCTTGTGGAACTCCATGTCTAACAGTTTTACAGATGGAGGATAGATTGTTAACATGAAAAAACGTTTACATGACAGTATTTCAGTACAAAAACACTACCTAAAATGAATAGTGTTGGACCAAGAACAGAACCTTGTGGAACTCCATCCTTGTGTGGATGGAAGACAGATTGTTAACATGAAAACAACTTTGACATTATAGTATTTCAGTACAAAAACTGTGTTATTAGGTTTATTAATTAATTCTTATCAGTTTAGTGTGTTATTTCTACTGAGAGGCTCTCAAACCGTTAAAGGTCAGATCTTCTCTGAACCTGAAAGCACCTGTGCTTGCTCCACAGGTTGAGACATGGTGTGAGTTCAAACAGTCACGATGCTATGTGTCAAGAATAGTTTCCAGCTTTGTAACAAGGCACAACAGAACATTTGTAGCTCCAGTGTGACAGCTGCTTAAAGTGATGAAGATATTTCTGTAAAAGCAATGAAGACGTCTAAAGTCTGCGGGTGTCAGCTCTGATGCTGATCAGCTCGAGGCCACATGTTCATCAGCCAGATGAGAACATTTCTGACAGAGATGAGATCATTGATAGTGATGTGAAAGATCAGTGTTTTTACTGACTGTCTCTTCCTGTGGTTCACGGCTTTATGCAATCAACACTCTGATGGTGCATGCTAGGAGCAGCAGCAGTGGTGTAGTTCATATGCAGTGTTTCTGCTGTTATTTTACAGAAGTCAGAATCTTAAATAGTGTGTAATTAAGGTGAGATTAACAAGAAAGTTACTAAAAGAAAAGGGAAGCTGAGAGTGCTTGAGCAGAGGTTTTATAGATTGTTCAGCAGGTAGTTAACTACATGAAGGAAAAATAGAACTGAATTAAGTGTTGAGATGCAGCAAAAACGCTACTGTAGCATCACCTGTATATGAGGCGTTTAAGGGAACACTGGTAAATTACAGAGGCTACTGATAATCTACACATGAGGCGTCTAGGGAATATTAGTAAAGTGGTATCTATTGGTGATCTGCATGTGAGGCGTTTAGGGGACATTGGTAAATTGAAGAGTATTTATAACCTAATATTCTATGTTACTGGGCGTGTTTGCAGTCTGATCTTAGATGTGTACTGTATCACACTGCAGCAGCACTTCAGTTTTCTATTAGCATATTTCTTTTGGTGAAAAAAAATGGACTGAAAAATCATACTTTATTTAATTCATGCATATTTTGAGGTTGAACACAGATTTTATCATAATGTATGACCATCACGGAAGTGTTTGGGGTTGTTGTTAGTAACGTATTAAAACAGAAAGACATAGGACCTATAGAGGTATTATACACACTACATATATCATATTTTCCTCATTTCGTGCAGCCAGTGTGGGTCTGAAATAAGTTCTAGAGGTTTGTGTATGTAGAAAAAAAAGCTGTGACTTTCTTCAGGGGGTTTGGTATGTTTTGAAATGAGAAGATTGATCTGTCATCTGTGGTGCATTAAGTCAGAGGTATGAATGCTGATTTCACCGTTTTTAAAAACACTCCGGGCCGATCATCCTTCACTCTGATATTTTTCATTCCTATTCAAATATTATATTTAGAAATACTTGGTACAAATCTCCATGACAACACTGAAATCCAAACTTGTTGTTTCAAAATGGCCTAACACTGAAGACATTTAACCCATTAAAGCCCATAAGCCTTTAAGTCTATGACTGTCATTTTATACTTAAAATACAACATTTAAATGTTACTGGAAAAAAAATGAAATGATAGTTGACAACTTTTTATGTTTTAAGCAAAAAGATTAAGTTTCCAAATGCTTCCTCTTACATACGTCATCAACATGGTGACAAACCCTCCCAGAAAGAGTCATTTTATTTAGATTATTATGATTTTCTACCCTGACATGTTTATATTTATTTAATCATTCAAGTCTCTGGAATAATCCCCCAAAAAGAATTTTGTACATGGGATAAATAGGTTAAATAGGGCAGGTGTGTTCAAACAGCAACTATAACAGACATTAAAATGTTATTTTCTGCAAAGAAAAAGCACAAAATGGAAAATGCATAAAATGATTGTTAGACTGTTATAAGTGTAATAATTCTATGCATGAAATCTTTGGGCTGAAATGGGTTAACTGATCTCATTTATTGTATATATATCAGTTCCACATTCTTCATATCAAACACCACATCCTGTTCATGATGTTGGCTGAGGAGCATCAATAAAATCTGTCAGTGAATATGACTAACATGCATTACAGCAGCAGGGTTTCTCTGAAATCCTGATTCATTCCAGCTCCTTAAAGCTGTTTGGGTTAAAACCAGTTTATCGCTCGAGGCAGAATTCCCACCTCCTTCATCGGGTCTGCAAACATCTGGAAATGAATCTAAATATACAGTTACATAGTTGTGCTGTTTGTTGAACTGTCTCAACAGGAGCAGGGCATGAAGTCTCCCTCGGCCATGTCCGGTCAGTGGGGATCCTACTTCGTGGACGTTCATAGAAGTGGAGGAGGTGATGAGGAGCACCAGAAACTGACCTGGTGCTGCCACTGCATTCACAAATACAGCGCCTTGGCCATCCCTAGTGTGGAGCACATAGCAGGTACAGTATCACTGCTCCCATTTATTGTTAAACTAAAGAGAAAAATACATAAAATAGCATAATTAGGAATATTGAATTTCTAAAGATCATATAATATAAAGCTGCCACTTAAAACATTAACATATGGTAATACATTTACATTACAATCAAACATGCTCTCTGTTACTATGTCTTACTTCCTGGATAAAGTTTCATTCAAACATTGACAAAACAGCTAAAACAATGAAATAAAAGGCTTAAAATAATGGAACATGATGATGTCTCATTCACAGAAAAATGCTCTTCCTTAACCCATTAAAGCCTATGAGCCTTTAATTCCTTGACTGCCATTTTATACTTAAAATGCAGCACTTCACTTTTCTATTAGCATATTTCCTTTTTTGAGGAAAATGGCCCAAAAAGAAGTATTTAACTTTATTTAATCATACATATTTTGAGGTTGAAAACAGATTTTATCGTAATGACTATAATGGAAGTGAAATGTTTTTTTCTGGTCTGTGATAGTAACCTGACAATGAAAAAAAAGGCTTAAAACAGTGATTCTCATTCATAGAAAAATGCACTGAATTCATAAACGTGTGCCTTAACCCATTGAAGTCTATGATGTCATTTTATACTTAAAATAAACAGTGAAATGTTACTCAAACAGCTATTTTTTTTAAATGATAGCAAAGCCATAAGCAAAAAAAATAGGTTTCCAATTCCGCTTCCTGTCACATGACATCAACTTCCTGCTCCTTCCTCCCAAGAACATGGAGAAGACAAACCCTCCCAGAAAGAGTCATTTTATTTAGATTATTATGACTTTCAACCCTGACATGTATGAATCTATTTAATCAATCAAGTCTCTAGAACAGGGGTGTCAAACATGAGGCCCGGGGGCCAGAACCGGCCTGCTAGAGAGTAAAATCCGGCCCACCGGCCCACTTTCTTCACAGAAGTGTGAAGTCAGTGAGAATTTCAGGACTCAATGGATAAAATATTGACAGTTTGATTTGTAATTGGTTTATAAAACAGGAGATAACTTCACCTGCTGCTGAAAGTAGTAAATAGTTTGGTGAGTGAATGTTTTGAATTTAAATGCATCATTAAACTGACTGAATATGGAATAACGGCTGTAACTTCACTGTTTTTCATCTCTCCTCTTTTGCAAATCGAAAGTTAATTAATAGTGTAATTATCTATAATGTATTTCTTATGTAAATAGGAGGAGGAGAAATATGGCTGTTATTTGTCTGAATCCCATGAAATAAATTGAGTTTGACACCTCTGCTCTGGAATAATCCCCCAAAATAATATTTTACTTGGGATAAATACGTTTTTGTTTATGGGAAGATTTATACAAGCGGCTACTATAATAGTTATTAAAATGACGATTTCTGCAAAACAAAGTACAAAATGAAAAAAAGAGACTCAACTGTTATAATTATATGGAGGAAAAGTTCTGGGCTTCAATGGGTTAAAAGCAGCTGACACTTCTGTGAAGTTGTGATGTCAGAAGATGTGTTGGCGTGTGTGTTTGTGTGAACGCAGCCATATGGACGTGATCATATCCTCCTTTTCCTGTTCCGACATCAAACGTTTTCTCCATCGTACAAGTTCAACCCAGAAACATTTAAACACAAATCAAACGGAGACGGAGGTAGAACATTCTATCACACACAGATGTTACCGTGGTAACAATGGATATGTTCTCATGTTGAATATAATGAGGGCTGTATTTAAAAAGAAGGAGCTTTTGAAAATATGGGTTTGGTTTTGTCCTACTTGTTACCAGAGAGTTTAATTCTCTTAAAAAGGTTCTAAAAAATTAAAACACGTTATCACCAAGTTTTATATTCTAGGAGGAGTAAATATTTTAACTTTATCATTCGTTTTCAGTGACATCATTTGATGTTTCATGTCAAAAAAATCACACAATCGTGATTTTTATGAAAAAAATAAATAAATAAAAATGGACCAACATGAACACACAATGTACATTTACAGAGACCTGATGAATGATTCTTAAAACTGTTTTAAAAAGTTTTTGACTTTCTCATCTTGCCAAACATTATTTGTCACTGACCCGTATATATCAGGGTGTTTAATTTCAAGATTCACGACTTCTAAGTAGATACTTCAGACAAGATTATATTATTTCCATAGTTTTTATCTCTTTTATAAATAAGAGCTGAAAAAGTTAAATAATCCCCTTTTACAACGTCTATGCAGCCTTGTTTTTCCTCATTATATCCATGGAAACGAAAAAAATGTAAACATTAAACTGTGAAAGTGGTAAAATCAGACCCTTTAACCTGTTAAAATCCTCCTGATCCAGCATTGACTTTTGACCTCAGCTCCACTAAATAAAGTGTTTTATCTGTAGTAAACCCCAATGTTACTGTTCCAGCATCAATATATATCATCAATATCCACATCATCAATACAATAAGACAATAGTTTAATAGAATATCAGTAGTAGAGACTATTTATAATGTTTATAATCTCCTTTTTAAACATCTTACACAATATATTCTTCATGTTCTGGAATGATCCTCAATGGGATTTATGTGATTTTAGGGACAAATAATTGATCATTAAACTCTTATCTTATTATTAATTAAACTTTGTGTTGCAGATAATTAACTTATTTCATTTTTTCCTGATTTGAGTCAGTTTGGTCTTGTTTTATGTTTTAAATGAGTATTTTTATTTGTAGTAAACCAACATTTTAGTTCTTTTTTGCAATATTCTACGTATATATTTGCTGTGTAACATCAACATAAATAGATTGTGACTCTTCTGTAGTCACCTCACATGTAGATTTATGTTATTAGCTTTAAATACATAGTGGTTGCAGAGATATTCTAAAGTTGTCATCATTTATTTGTCATGTTTAATATTTAGCATTTTGTCCTTTTACCGTATACTTTTTACTGTAGGTTATTCATATTATTTTGTTCATATTATACTATTTATGTACGTAACTTATTCCAATTACACTGTCCTATATTGTATCACACTGTAAATACTATATATATCTAACACTATGCTGCTTCTGATTAGATGCTAAAACATTTTGTTAACCTGTATTTATACATTATAAAGTTGAATCTATAAACTTAAAGGAGAAAAATGACAAATAGGCCTGGTCATAAGTATATATTAATATTAATATATGGTTACTGGTGATATATATATGCACAATAAAAATATTGACATATTTCCCTTAAAACTAATTTAGCAGCAGAACAAAGGCAACAGTCTGGAAACAATAATATGGTTCCATACTTATCCATAAATTCAGTATTTTTCCAGACTACATAAAAACCCTGTTACATATTTTGCTCATTTGTTCTCACACTGTGTGAAAATCCTGGTTGTGAAATGCTGTGGGAGGTCAAATCTGATGGTTCCTGATTTAAAGCCTTGTTTTCATTCTGCTTCTTTTCTCTTTTTAGAGCACGCCATGAGAAAATACTTTTCTCTGGCTCTCTTCTCTGGTTTCTACCATTGTGTTTCATCTCCTGTGTGTGTGCATGTGTGTGCATGTGTGTGCATGTGTGTGTGCATGTGTGTGTGCGTGTGTGTGTGCGTGTGTGATGCAATTCTGATATTAATGTACAGCTTATTGGATGAGTAGCAACACATGCAGTAGATCTGTTAGTCTCCTGTCCTGATAACCCAATGCTATAAAGGCCAGAAAAATAGAATATTACTAGAATATTACAATAATGAATCTATCTTAATGAGCTCAGAAATACAGAGTCCTCCCTTTAACTTATATAGAGTCTTTACTTGTTAAATCATTTATTGAGCAGGATAAATCCCTTCAGAGGAATCTTCTCATTTTCAAGTGGATCCTAAATGAGCTAAAACAAACACAGTCAATAATCAAAAATCAATACAAATGTACCAAAATGAGCAGATCTCTGTGGTAAAATGGTCATGACAGTGGTCGGATAAGCCCAGGAAAGCTGATTATTACATACTGATATTATAATGTGCTATAATCATGTTGATAAAACATCTTCAGAAACACGAGAAAAAGCACATTTAAATCTATGAGAATAAGTCAATGAGAGATATTTAAAGGGAGATTACTACTTACTGCAGCTTTTAACCTTCAGCTCAGTTTTTATCTTCCTGTTGATCTGTTTCTCAATAAATGACACAAGTTCCACTAATATTGACAGATTTCATCATGACCACACAGAACTCACCACAGTCTGACTGGAACTCATCTCAGGGGTTCAGTATCTGTTTAGAGACAAAACAGGATCTGATCTGTTTGGGTTCAGATTCTGTTTCTAATGATCCAACAATGAGTCACTTGTATTTGTTCGGCCAAATATCACAAACCTTTGCTTCAGGGGGTTTTACCACAGAATCTGTATAGAAACACACATCCTCAAAACCTCGAAAACCCCCTAAACTTGAATTACTGAGACATGAAAGGCAGTGAATCAGTATTTTTGTTAAGCAATAACTGCTTCAAACTTGGACTAAACAGCCAGAAATGAAGGCAGTGAAGTGTAAAGCAGGTTCTGTTTCTATAAATATGTCATTTCTTCTTTATGTCAGTGGTTCTCAGACCTTTTTCAGGTCTAGATCTCTAACCTGACAGATCTGGTTGGAGCCATTAGTAACTTTAGTCTCAACGACAAAATTGTATAGAACAATTTGCATCAGTTTTTAATGAAATTCTGTGCAAATAATTTAATAATTTAAAGGTGTTTTAATTATCACTTATAATAATTAATAGCACAAGTGCAAATTTTTAAGTTGATTACTCATAAAATTAAGTTGTTTCAACTCATTTTCATTTGATATAAAATGATTTTTAGTCTTATGTATTTAATTACCCATTAGAATTTAGTTTTAAGGGATAAAATAAAAAAATGTCACGTGGTATAACCCTGAAAACTTTTTACTGCTAAAAATAATTGAGAGTTAATACTTTAACTCTCTTAAAGAGGTTTTAAAACATTAAAAACAAGTTTTCAACAACATTTTGTGTTACTTAACTTAATTTTTGTAATAAATTCTAATCACTTTCAAATGACATGAAACCAGTATTTCTCATCTTGCCAAACATTATTTGTACATTTCGTGTTCTGTTTTCGATCCTTTTTACAACTGATTTTGATAAATAAAAGTGTGATTTTTCATGTCTGGGTGACCCCAAACTTTAGAACAGTAGTGTATTTATATAACACATGATATTAAGTTAATTACCAACATCATTATATACTATTATACAACTCTCATCAATTAATGTTTGCAACTTAAAACATTTATCCAATTTAATTAGTTACCAGGTTTATCTCTGAGTCATGCATTTCATTAAGAGCTGATCGTCTGAATTATTTTTAATAGTGGTCAAACTAAGTTTTAAAGCTCCTCATGTTTACTCACTTTATTTCTTATATGTCCTCAGATTCCAGTGTGAACTGGTCACAGCCTTTAAGTTTCCTGGATTCACGAAAGAACAATAAGAAAATCTTAACAAACCGAAGCTGTGGTTTGACCCAAATCTGATCCTTTTTGATCTGATGAATTTCACAACGGTGTGAACAGCACAAGCTGCAAAAACTTCTGATACTGATCGGGTCACATTTGGAAATAATCTGTGCTTGATTTTAAAAATGAAAGTGAATGGAAATTTATTCATTTGTGTTTGTTCCCAGGCAGCAGAGACCCAGGTTCCCCCCTTCACCAGGAGTTCTGTTTAGAATCATCTCTCTAAAGTTTACAGGCTTCTTTTATGAAATTGTCTCTTTGGAGGCAAAAGATGAAACGTGTGAATCCACCTTTCCCTGAACTCTGTGATTACTCCCTGCTGCTGTGCTTCTCTGCTGAATAATGAACCATTGCTCTTCATTTTGTTCCACTTTCATGTTTGATTTCTCTCTTTTTTTCCTTCTAGATCTCCCTCTGGATTACAAGTTCCCCAGGTTTTCTCCCAACAAGCCCTGCACCACCGGCTACTACCCCCGGCCTCCTGATTCTTTGCTGAAGTGGTGCGAGAGTCTGTCGTAAAAAAAAAAGAAGAAGAATCAAGAAAAAGGAAAAGAAAAGAAAAAACGAGTCCTCCCTTACCCCTCAGCCTCAGGAGAGGAATGTGCCTCCATTTTTTTTTTGCCCTGTAGTTTCCCCCCCACCCACCTCCATCCATGGAGCACAGGACACACACTTCCCATTCACACAAACCATGTGAATGTAAGCCACAGTATCTGTACCAACGCCTACATCTGAACGTCGTTTTGTGGTTTATTGTATCGTACACGTGGAAATATGACAAGGTAAGTGTGTGTGACTGCATACAGTAATAATAGGAGATGTAGTGTTCTTATTGTTTCATGTGTGAGGCCTCCTCCTCCCTCCCTCCGATTCTTTTTCCATGGTAGATTGTTTAAAAATCTTCATTTTTTTCTGAAATAAAGTGAACATCTCACCATCTCTTTATCCCTGAAGTGATTAACTCAAGGATGTGTTTAAAACTGGAGGCAGAACCCAGGTTGTCACAGGTGTATTTGTCCCCTAAAGATCCTTTTTGGAATCATTGTGTCAGTATTTCTGTATGATACTGTTATTGTGAAGTCTTTTTTTTTTTAATAATTTATCTGTATGCATTTAAGTAACCTTAACATGGGGTTTTAAGGTATAATGTTTCCCCTCCCTGTGTCAGTTTTGTGGAAGATGTTTAAGCTTCAAGGTTGTCGTTGCCAAAAGGATTTGGCACAATTCTGTCCTTTGTGTTGGCTGTTTCAAAAAACACAATTTGGGAAAACACTAAATAATACTACTACTAATAATGGATGATGAAGACTATGCTCGATGTTCTCTGTATTATTTTGGTGCAACGGTGACATGTGCTCTTTGAGTGATTGTGTAAAATGTGGACTACTTGTGCTTCATTCGTATGCAGATTGAGATGTGCTTTAACCGACTTCTGAATGGTTATTTCGTCGGTGTGCATAGACAAGTCGTGCCATATTAATAATACTATTAAAGGAACACTCAGTGTGGTGGGAAATTTGCTCTTTGCTTTCACTGAAGATCGATATTAGATTCATCTTTGTGCCTACAGGTGAGTTTTTAGCTTTAGTGTCAGTATAAAGTGGGAAAAAAACAGCTCCAACATGTCTATAGCAATAGGAAGAGTCTCATTGGACCAAGTACTCAGATCCTTCACTTACATAAAAGTAGACATACTTTTGTCTAAAAATACTCCATTACAAGTAAAAATCCTGAATTGAAAATGTACAGAAGTATCGTCAAAAGTAAAAGTACTCATTAACAAACAAAATGACTTTTCTGACCTGCATTCAGTCTGATTCATTATTTGTGTTTCAGTGGTTCAGTAATTAAAGACGTTAACGAGCACAGGTGTTTTTTAATAAACTTTAACAAGCTGTGGTCTGAGCCTAAAGGTTACCATGGCAACTTGCACTGGTTGCCAATGACGACAGATAGAGGCAGACAGAAATGTGGAGAAAAACAGCATCTTTTTCCCTCTGCGCTGGTCTCCTGTTTGAGCTTCACTGACAAACCAGAAAATAACATGAAGCATCATCACTAAAGTTTTAATTTGGTGTTTCTACAGAAAATATTTTGGAGACACTGGTAAATTTAAAACAGATCTGTTCTGCTTTTCTCTGAGAATGTATTGGAGTCAATGAGGAGACTGATGTGGTCTCACTGAGAGGCCGACCATTCAAATTCAGTAAATCTCTCCGATAGTTTGAGCATATTGTGAGAATCAGAACAGGTTCCTCTACAAAGTTGGAAAAAATCATGTGTGTATGTTATAAATTGTGGCCGAGAGGAGAGTGGAAAGAGAAAAATCCAATGATGTCACCAACTGAATCACCAACATTCCATCCCATAGACTCCCATGATAAACTCAGAATTTCTGCAAAAATGATTACGGCCGATCAAAAACTACATAACCTATCAAAAATGGAATAATACACTAATACACAAGACATGTGTGTACAGTTTAAAGTTTAAATGGAGTCTCTAGGTGAAAGTACCTGACCAGTACGCAGCAGTTTGCAGTGCAACAACTCTGATGATCTGTCCATTTTTTGACCTTGTCACATTCATTCTTTATGAGAAATCATGTGCAGTTTGTCACGATTTACATCATGAAAAATGTGTCTTTTGCCGATAAAAATAATCACAAACCATTTCCAATCAAGACGCAAAACTGTAGGAGGTAGGAGCAGAAATCTGTCCAGAAGAGGAATAAGAAGAAATCCACAGTATAACAATAGGGTTTGTAGCTTTTATAGCTGTAGGGAGTCGGCTGAAATTGCCCTGGAGCCCTAACTGAATCTGTCAGATACATTTAATGAAATTTAAGTAGTTTATTATTGATTTCCTGCCTGGCATCGTAACTTAGAACTTAGTGAAGAACATGTCCAGGGTTGAATAATAGTGTGAATTTTGAATAAAAAGCCAAGGTGCTGCAGCCAGAACATGCTTTACTCTACATAAGATGCAACTTCTATTAAAAGCTGGTTTGGTAGCTACTTAAACTGATCATGTGCTAAACACACAGAGATGAATCTGGTATCAACTCTTCATCTGACTCCAAGAAAATTAGCAAAAGAAGATGATTTCACAGCCGTCGGTGTTCCTTTAAATCCACATCTCCCAGATGCAGATTCTCTGACAGTAGGCAGCATATACAGTAGCTGGCAGCATGTATATGAATCTGGTTGTTTTCTAAGTGAGTTTATTACCTGTGCTGTGTGTGCAAGTGTTTGATGCATACACCTGTTGTGATTGTACTCTTCCTTTCTCATCTGACCTGGAAAAACTCCACATGCACATTTGCCTTATGTTGGATTCATTTGTGGTCTTAAGTTCTCAGAGAAACACAGGGAAAGTTCTATTCTGTGTTCAAGTGTTGAAGTACTGTCAATGAAATAAAATGTTCTACAATTTTCTTAACACATGGTTTTCCTTCTTTGAGTTTTCTTTGCAAACAAAGCCCAGATGACAGATGACTTCAACAGGTTTAACAGCAAATACTGAAGCCAGGACTGAGATGTGAGTTCATGTAAAAACAGCTTAGTTGACTAAATCAACTAAATGTTGACTTATTTCCAGATTTAACTCATTCTGCAGCTCCAACCAATGACTAATTTATCTCAATGTGAAGATAAATAACAATCTACTATGTCTACTACGCATTTTTGTGCAAAATGACACGTTTATTATTCAGGCTGCAACTAACAACTATTCCATTAGGTTCATAAAATAGGTTCAAATGTGAATCAGTGTTTCCCAAAGATAAAAATGCAACTTTAAATGTCTTTTTTATGTCCAGACCAACAGTCCACAACCCAAAGATTATAGTTTTAAAGAAAACAGGAAATAATCAGAGAAGAGAAGCTAGAACCAGAGAATTTGGACATTTACTTTTTAAAAATGACACAAATGATTCATTGGTATTTATATATATATATATATATATATATATATATATATATATATATATATATATATATATATATATATATATATATATATATATATATATATATATATATATATATATATATATATATATATATAGCAATAACTAATACTTCATATTGGACTAAAAAATACAACATGAATATACTCTGACTACTACAGTAGTTATAGTCTATAGAACCTTTATAGTACCTTTGATTTTATCTAAATAATTCACAACTAATACATCATTCAGCAGATTACTATTATAGAAGAGAAAAGAAATCAGGAAGACCAGAGAATAATCATATTCACAGCTCAGCTCTTTCACATGATTATTCACATTCTGAATGTGAATAATTGTTGTAACTTCAATTTTCTAGGGAAATAAAACGTAAATTCCCCAAAATGTGGACACGTACAGACGTTAAACAGCCGTTTGTAGGTGGTCTGTTGACTCTCTACTGTTTAAAGACATTCCCAGAAACTCAGTGATTCTTCTACCACAAGAGTATAAACCATATTCCATGTGGTCGACAGAGAAGTAGAGTTTTAACCTCCATAGGTCAAAAACCTCACCGCCTGGCTGTGTGTTACACTACATTAATGTTTGAAAACACACTGGTGTTCAGTTGAATGACAGTTTTCAGGCTGATGATGAGTGAATCGTTTAGTTTCTGTTGCTCATGTTTCTAAACCTGGTTCTGGTGATTCAGCTCAACAGATATGCTGCTCTTTATGAACAGTTTCAGCAAAAGTCTTTATTCAGGAAAACACCAGGTCAGTTGTGTGTTGCTGCTTCAATACATATAAAATGACTTCTATAGATATGAGGTGTATATGTACCAACAACAGGAAAGAATATAACATTCTATTATACACATGTTAACAACAGTAATAGTGAGTCTTTTACATGTCAAGTAAAATGAGATATATAAAATATATAACAATATAATACAAGAATAAACAAGACAGAAATATAGTGGATTGTTCATATTAGGCTCTTATTTCTGTTTTATCTAGTGTACTATAGTAGATATATATCCCAACTACTGTTTTATGGTGTGAGAACATGTGGATACGTTTTGGCAAAAAACACTTAATGTGATCAATGCGTAACATGAGTTTAAATGAATTGAATTCCACTAAAATGTCTGATAAAACAAATGTCCTGATTATAAAATGACCAACATGATAAAACCTGTTTAAGGTTTTGTCCAACAAGCGTCTCCTGCAATTTGTTTAACTCCAGTCCAGGAATGGTTGCTTCAAATGATGGTAATGAACATTTAATTTAAAATAAGTCACCATGTATGGAGCTGTATTTGGGTCAAATGTTTTATTGAAAAAATAAAAATTGAAACTGAAATTTCAAGTTTTGGTATTGAATTCAGTTTTAGCTGTGCAGGATCTTTCACAGGAGCAGGTCTGTAGCCT
This sequence comes from Lepturacanthus savala, assembly GCA_030544235.1. NCBI lineage: Eukaryota > Metazoa > Chordata > Actinopteri > Scombriformes > Trichiuridae > Lepturacanthus > Lepturacanthus savala. The sequence goes on along the minus strand of CM060477.1, from coordinate 27,828,942 downwards.
TTTAATTAAGCTGTCACTATGCCACGCCCCCTTTAGTTGATGTCACGCCCCTTTTCGTTGATGCCACTCCCTCTATGCTAGATCATGGTCAGAAGTCTGAACCTGAAACAATAAGATCTGAAGCCGTAAAAAGAATACTTGAAACTGTAAAAAAATAAGAATCTGAAATAATAAACCATGCAACTGAGAGAAATGGAATCCCAAATATCTAAATATATGAAAGTGAATCCCAGAAGTGTACGCTTGATTTTTTTAATATGTTGATGTATTTCTCAGAATTCAGTATCAAAACTTTCAGATTCAATTTTTATTCTTTCAAGTACAACATATTTGACCCAGTATTAGCTCCATACAGACACAACTCCCTCTGTAATGGAATATTACGTGTTTTTAGCCACTACGCTCCACATTATCAGTTTTTTCATTCAGTATGTGTCCTTGTGTCTTGAAAAACATTTTAATTCCTCACTCAGTTTGTTCAAATGGCAAAATTACAAATACATTTTGTCAAAAAAAAGAAAATGTGCCTGAAATATGCTCTTAAAATTAGTTCTGAGTCTAGGTTGTTACAGGTTACCATGGTTACGTGTCTCCAAGCAGCAAATGATGTGATAATCACAAAAAGATTCATACCTCTGTTTATTTACACAACTATTCAGTATATAGTACATAGTGAGTGAGTTCACACTCATCATTAGTGACTTTTAGACGATTAGAGGATGAATATGAGTTAAAATATATTCAGGCCGAGCTACAGTCTGACTGGCAGCTTCACCCACGATAAGGAAACATGTTTGGATTGGAAATGTAAAGAATAATAATGTCCAACAATGTAAGAAGCAAGTATTATTACAATATTATCTGTATTATTATTATTAAACACACATTCTCTCTCTCTTCTCCAACCTCCAGGTTACTGATGTATATTTTCATTTATTTTGATTTTATTTGTTTTTTCTTTCTCTCCAGTCTAAGTTCAGCTTCAGTTCATAAAAGTCAGATCCTGTTTATGTGTTTTTGGTGCTGTTTATATGTTGCTGTGTGTGTCTGAGTTCTACCAGTAAAATCAAAGCCTTTAGTTTCAGTATGAGATCATATTATTAACCAGATTCCTGAAACTGGCTCTGAACTGCTGTCAGCTTTGATTTAAAGCTTCAGAAGTTCATGCCCTGTTCTAAGGAAGTAAATCAAAAAGAGTCGTGACTCATATGTTACAGTACACTACATCCTCCTAAATCCTGGAATCCTGCACACGTTCACACGTTCTATTTTTTTTATTCCATTTTTTTTTCCCATTTTGACTGCTATGTACAGCACTTTGTGGCGGGTGTGGTTGTTTTTAAAGCATTATATGAATAAAGTTAAATTGAGTTAATGCTGCAGTTTAAAGTCATTTAAGCAAGAGAAATGTTTAACTTTTAGGTTTTTATAATGAAGTTGCATTCAACTATTATAGGAACAGTTGGTTAAATAAAGATAATTTTCACATTTTTTTCCTTCACAATAAAATATAAGCTGTTAGATACTAACTGAAATGCTGTTTCAGGTGGATTTGAAGCTCCCTGGTGGACATTTGGTCACAAATGTGTCAAAAATACAACAAATGTGTGTTTTGTGCCATGTTGTAGTTGTTGTCACTGCATTTTATCCAGTTATAAAGAGGTGTTAGACCTGAAATCAGCCAGGTTTCACCCAGAAATCTCACTGGGCAGCTATTACTGGTCACTATGAACCCCAAACTAAGCACTAACACACCGTCCAGTTCCCACATGTTCTTAATGTTAATTTGCAGCAAATAAATTATTGCATTTAACATCACTCCTGTCACAACCTCTCCTCACTAATTTTATGCAGGAAACCCTGCTGTCATGGATGTATTATAGACCTGGATATGGTGCAGATTTTTCCCAGTGGTCACTCGTGGTACTGCAACAAAATCCCATGTGACCCAAAAATCATTTTTCCATAGACGTCAATAGTAAAAGAGAAGGTGATACAACTGTTGACACCCCCAGATATAACCCTGGTAATTACTAATATTCATATTCTATAGTTTTAGGTCATGGACTTTCCAAACATTTTTGAATTAATGAATTAATTTACTTTCTGTTTTTTATTGTGGTCAGAAAAATGAATTAAATGACCGATCATCGTCCCAGGGCATCAACCAGGAGGAGGAGGAGGAAGATGAGGAGGAGGAGGAGGAGGAAAATGAGGAAGAGGAAGATGAGCAGTAAGATGAGGAGGAGGAGCAGGAAGATGTGGAGGAGGAAGATGAGGAGGAGGAGGAGCAGGAAGATGTGGAGGAGGAAGATGAGGAGGAGGAGGAAGATGAGGAGTAAGATGATGAGGAGGAGGAAGAGGAGGAGAAGGAGGAGGAAGAGGAGGAAGAGGAGGAGCAGGAAGATGTGGAGGAGGAAGATGAGGAGGAGGAGGAAGATGAGGAAAAGGAGGAGGATGAAGAGGAGGATGAGGAGGAAGAGGAGGAGGAAGAAGATGAGGAGGAGGAAGATGAAGAGGAGGAGGAGGATAAAGATGAGGAGGAAGAGAGGGAGGAGGAAGATGAAGAGGAGGAGAAGGAAGAGGAGGAGGAAGATGAAAAGGAGGAGAAGGAGGAGGATGAAAAGGAGGAGGAGAAAGATGAGGAGGAGGAGGAAGAAGATGTGGAGGAGGAGGAGGAGGAGGAGAAGGAGGAGGAGGAGTGGGAAGATGTGGAGGAGGAGGAGGAAGATGTGGAGGAGGAGGAGGAGGAGGAGGAGCAGGAGGAAAAGGAGGAAGAGGAGGTGAAAGATGAGGAGGAGGAGGAAGAAGATGTGGAGGAGGAGGAGGAGGAGGAGGAGGAGGAGGAGGAGGAGGAGCAGGAGGAAAAGGAGGAAGAGGAGGTGAAAGATGAGGAGGAGGAGGAAGAAGATGTGGAGGAGGAGGAGGAGGAGGAGGAGGAGGAGGAGGGCCTATTTGTTTCATTAGGCTCCTTTAAGCCCCCCCTCCACTCCCTGCCGCCCCTCCTCACTCGCCAACATGACGATCCTCTCTCACACACTCTTCCTCTTTCCCTCCGCGCTCTAACTCCGATTTTCTCCTAAAACAAACAACAAACAACAACAAATAGACCCTTTTCACCATCGGTATCAATCCGCCTCCCCCGACCCGCGGCGTTTTTGGGTAGAAATGCCCGTGGTGCGTTCAGGGATCCGGCTGCTGAGCTTCTGACAGGTAACGTTTACGGACTTTTTCCTTCACTGCTTCTTCCACTAGTTTTTTTTTCTTCTTTTTTTCTTCTCTCGCAGAAACAAGGCGACGTTTGTGAGCAGAGTTTTAGGATCATTGAATCCAGTCGATAAGTTTGTGTGAACCGAGTTGATTTTAAAGATTTTAAATGAAGGGTTTTTAATCGACTTAAAGATTTACTTGAAGTGGAGTTTGAGTGTTTTTTATTCCCATGCAGACAGAGTCTGGAGGAGAGTTAATAACTCTGTGACCATAACAATGAAACCTGCAAACATCACAACTATAGAACAATGCAGAGTGACACTCAATGCATCCCAACACAGCAGATACTCATTTAGTTTGCATTGTTTGTCTGGTTATGTTTACTTTGCATTTAATTAGCTCTTTGTTTTCTTGTGTTAGGTTCTAACCTCCTGAGGATTAGTCTGTAGATTAGAAGTTACACTATGGTGGATGAAGTACTTCAAATTTAGTAATACTGTTGTCTAAAATAAGTAAAATAATTCAAAATGTTGCTTTAGTAAAAGTACAAAAGTATTATCAGCACAATAAACTATCAAAGGTATGTAAGTACGTGTTATGCATTATTATAGTGTATTATAGTAACACATGAGAGTATTTTAATACTTTAATTCATCAATGTGGAGCCACTTTGAGTTGCTTTGATTAGATTATTAATGAAAGTAGAGCTTCAATTAACAACTATTAAGATTGTTGATTGATCTATCCGTTTTTTAAACTATTAATAGATTTGTAATAGATGTGTCAATCTTACTCCAGACCAACAGTCCACAACTATTATAGAGACTAAAGAAACCAGGAAATAATCAGAGAAGAAGCTGGAACCAGAGAATTTGGACATTTTCTTCTTAAAATGACTTATATCAGTTAATTGATCATCAAAATAGTTTATGATTAATGTAAAAGTTGGCAAATAATTGATTAATCATTGCAGCTCTACCTGAAAGTTTGGCATGTTTGTTTAATACACTTTATATAGCTTCTTTTATGCAGTGTATAATACAACAGTAAGAATATTAACATATGTTATTAAGTAGCATCACATGATACAATACATAAAGTATAAGTACCTCTACTCTGTAGTTAGGTGCAGACAATAATTAAATGTATCCTGAGGGAGGTAATTTAATAGAATTCAGATATTGAATGTGTTTTTATCTATGTTTAGATACTTAAACGTCTCATATTGTTTCCTGGGTTTTATTTGAAGTTGTGATGTCACTAACACATTATATGTGTGGTTTTAAGAAACAAAAATCACTCCAGTATCATTTTATTCTTCTCTCTGCAGCCGTAGAATAAACAGGTCATTAATTAATTTATTAATTAATGAGCCTCTCCAGGTGGGCAGTGACTATATAGTTGTGACATCACAACTTTCACAACCACCTTCTTATATAAATCGATCAATGAATAATAACTGTTGTTGATATTGGTGTAAATGCACTATCCCAGTAGTTTTGGACACATGGTTTCATTTAGGGCCGCAATGAATAATCGTTTTTATTATTGATATGTTGAAAAATGTTGATCTGTGTTTCTCAAGCCAAAAAAGACCTCATCAATTTTTGTCTGCGACACAAAGACGTTTATTTTACAATCATAGAGGACATAGAGACCAGAAAATATTCACATTATTGAAGCTGTCGTCCAAAAAACTTTAAATGATTAACAAAATAATTTAAGATGTAATTTAATAGTCATCATCTAATTGACTAATCATTGCAGCTCAAGATTGAACCTTTTTCTTATCAACAAAAATAAACACTACTCAATGCTTCATATAAATGTCTTTGCTAAATGATTCAAATCACTAAATATAGACCAGAGTTAATAGAAGCTGATGCTTTTTGATCTCAGTACCAACATGTTTAACATTTCAGATCAGTTTTCAGATTTAATACATGAAATGTTCTTAAACTTTATTCCAGGAAATGTGGAGACCTGTTTTCAACACAACTTTCACTAATAAATAGTTTTTAGTTAATGGTTTAGACCATGAAACGTGAGGGAAAATACACCTAATAATTTCCCAATGCCTGTGGTGACCTCTCCAACCAACAGTCTGAGACACAAACTTATTCCATTTGTAATCATAAAAGTAAAAGGTCTTCACATCTGAAAACCTAAAAGCAGCATAATGTCATTTAAAGATGGAACAATTAGTCTCAGCTTGGCGTTTCAACACTCTGCAATCTACAGAAAATTTAACAGCATGAAGGAAATATGACAGATGAGGTTTCAGATTAGGCTTCATGCATGATTTCCTGCTACTGACACAGTTACGGGATGTTCACCTCGGAGGAATGTGACTCATCAAAAAGGTCAAATTGTCACCATTGGTTTCAGGAGAAGAACCATTTCCAAGCATCAGAACTTTTCCTCGTTTATCAAACACCACACAACATGCGTGTGCAGCTTTTCACGGCCCAGAACGGACTCCTAGTCTAGACGTCGTTTAAATCACTACCAAATGGTTTTCCAGCTGGTCAATGCCAAGAGCTCCGCTAAGGTCATGGAATTTACTCTCATGTTCGGAGCTGAGTCTTTCTGTGGAGCGCAGCACTTTGGTTTTAGAGGTTGATTTGGTTAGACCAGAGTTATGTTGCCTCAGTAATGGGCCATTTATGACCTCCAGGCGTGCTCGTCTGGCCATCTGGGCTCGCGTGGCCAGACTTGTCGGACAAAACCAACTCAGAAATACGTCTCGTGGAAGAGACTCTGAAGCCTCCAGTTTTCTCTGTTAAAGTGGAGATAGGAAGTGGAGATTTAAAGGAGCCCTGTTCTGACATTTTCACACTTTATTATTCAAACTTTTGTGGTCTAATCACAAAAAATGTATACCTACATGGTCCTAAAGCACCTATTAAAAACAATGGATGTATTATAAAACCTGGATGCTGGACTGAAAAATGGCCGCCATTCATTCTAATGGAAGCTGCTCACCTGGTGCACATGCTGAAAAAGTTCCTGATATCCAGGTTTATTTCCACCTTATGTGACCCATAGAGACTGATCAGTAGAGTCATCTCCCATGATGCTCTGGGGCCTCCCATCATGCTGATGAGAACGCACCAATCACAAAAAAACTCACCTTTGAGTCGTTCAATTCACTTTACCAAACACATTAAATATCACACTGGGAAAATGATGGATAAAAGTCCATGAATTAAAAATGAATACATAGCTGGGGGGGTTCTGTCAACAGTTTTTTAGGCTTCTCTTTTACTATTGCAATCTACCAGTAACCAGTAGCTGCTACTAGTTAGCATCACTGCCTACTGACCAGTATCTACTACTAGTTACTATCACTGTCTACTAACCAGTAGTTGCTACTAGTTAGCATCACTGTCTACTAACCAGTAGCACTACTCCAACACCACAGTAGTAGTTATTATTTCACTAATGTATTTTATTATACTATAATACTAGGATATGATAGTCTTGATATTTATTCTTCCTTTTGTCTTGCTCAAGTTTATGTTTATGTGGGAACACAAAGTAGAGATTCTTATTTGAATTTGTAATTATTGGATTGTTCAGTAAAGTTTAAGGTAAAAAAAAGTTCTTCTATTGCAGTAACTGACCTCCCAGTGACTTCTGGGATACGTAGTGTTGTTAGCTTGGATGGAGTAAACTATCCGGGTAGCGTTTAGGCAGGAAGTAGGTGATGTTGAATGCATCCAAGTAGAAAGTGGGAGTGGCTTTATGGGTCAAGGGGCAGTTACTATTAACTTCCTGATGTGACATCATAACAGGAGCTATTTCTAAACAGCCTGTGTTTGAGCAAAACTACGAATGAGTAAAGAGCATCAGAATGAGTGGGAGTTGTTATTTTACAGTTTGTGTGTCTAAATATCTACATTCTATTTTATTTTTTTTACCTGACCTTTAACCTTTAATATCAGACGTTGTAGGTAACTGTAACAGAATTAGGAAAACGTTTCACCCGTTTGTCAGACAGCTCTGTGATGAGTTCCTTACTGCGCCTACATCAGTAGGGAAAGGCCGAGTCATCAGGACTACAGCTGTATCTCATTATTCCAGGAATGCAGGGCCTTTGTAAGAAAAGGCTGTGCAGAATATGGGCTGGCTGTCCCTTTATAAAAAACACTAATGAATCACTACTGATCACTAAATATCTACAAAAAACTACCATTTCACTCCTTGTTTGCTATTGCAATAAGTAGTAATTTATGTAGTTATTTCAATTTTAATAAATAGAGAATTGGCCCGTTTCATTACTGATAATTACTACATAATGACTGATACTGGCTTTTTGGGAAAGTTCTATACAATCACAACTCATTCCTTCACATGTATTACTATATGTTTCTATTATATACTGGTTGAAGGGACAGTTCACCTCCAAAAAGCATTTTTTTCCATTGATTACTCACCCATGTTAGGTTTTTCATTCTGAAGACAATAATTTTGATCATAGACATATTTACACCCACTGTTTCCCACATCAGATGTTATCAAATTATTTAAAAAATCTTTAAAAATTAACTTAGGAAAGTGACAAAAACTAAAAGAAGTCTCCATGTATTCAAGGCTTCAAGGAGTCTGAAATGTATAGTAAATATATAATAATAATAATGTAATATACTAATATTTAACTATATGTAGTGTTGTTACTACATATCACTACTGGAGCAAGTATTAAAAAACTCTAAACTTGATCATTATATAACTATGTAATGTTTTAGTGTTATGAGACATATTTACTACACAATCAAGTAGTAAAATCACTGCAGAATCGTTATTTAAATGCTTCTGTAGTGAAGCAGCAGTGATTTAACAGTTTTTCCACTATTCTGCATGATTACTACTTGGAACTCTACTGTTTCACTACTAAACTCTACTGTTGTGTCATGAGTAGTGAACCAAATCACAATCACAAATCCTATTGGTGTAATAGTGGTTGTGCAGTAAATGTGTTTGTACTTCAAAATTTATTTTCTTCAAAATGTACAAAAACAAACAGAAAATATCCATAATCCATACTGAAAAGTCATTTTGGGGGTGAACTATCCCTTTAACAAGTAGTTTATAATAATAAAACATATAATAATGATAATAAATGTGACGGAATGAGTAGTGATTGTATAGAACTTTACCAAAAAGCCAATAGTGAGGCTGAAGTAATTAAATAATGAATAGATATTATGTAGTAATTATATATTTTTAATTAGAAAGGGAGAAAACTTGGTACAATTAGTCTAATACTGAGTAGAATGATCTCATTCCATTGGCAGATAATTAAGACTAATTCAAGTTTTTTTTATATTTCAGTCAATTAAAAAAATGTTTTGTTTTGTTTTGTTTTGTTAGATCAAGACCAAACTGACACAAATCAATCATTGTGTAGTAATTCAAGAGGAGTTTTTCATCCAGTTCCCTTCTTCTTTTTTGAATGATTTGATTGGTAATCTTATCTTTTAAAAAAAAATGCAGTAATCTACATGTGCAATAATCTATCCTATTCAATTTGCTGTGTCTATCTTGTATATATGGTCCATCTATCAATTATATTGTATTATATTGTATTTATTTTTATGTATATAATCTGTGTGCAATCTTTTCTTTTCTTTCCGGTCACTTGTTCTGTCTCTACTGGTGTTACTAATGACATTTCCTCACTGTGGGACTAATGATTATTTTACCTGATCTTATCTTATCTGATCTTATTTTGTCCTCAGCTGAGCTCCTTCGGTGATGTCCCCTCTCTGATGAGACCATGAGGACCCACACCCGCGGGGCCCCCCCAGTCTTCTTCATAAGTCTGCTGTGGCCCCTGCTGGTCCCGGCTGTGGCGGCGGAGGCCGACCCCGGCGGCGACGGCGTCCCCTTCATGGGCGGCAACTACGACGGCCACCCCATGCTGTACTTCGGCCGGGGGGAACGTGGAGGAGCTGCAGTACGCCGCCGCCGGGACCCACCGGGAGATGGCGAGGCGGATCCGGGAGGCCGGGGAGACCATGCTGGACCACCCCGAGGAGTACCTGCCCCCCTGGAGCCCCGCCGAGTTCAGTGCCCGCTGGAACGAGGTGTACGGGAACAACCTGGGGGTCCTGTCCATGTTCTGCCTGCTGTACCCACATAGAGCCGGGGCCCTGGACCTGGCCAAGGACTACATGGAGAGGATGGCGGCTCAGCCTAGTTGGTACATTTTCTGGCTTTTATTATTTCATTCTATGAGATTGGAGGTAGTACGCTGCAAAAAATGTCCAATATTGAGTAGAAATTTAGCTTATTTCAAGTTTTTTTTTTATATCTGTCAAATCAGTCTTTTAGAAAAAGTTAGTAGTCTTGTTTCTTTAGAGAAAGACCAAATTGACAGAAACCAGGAAACTTGATATATCCTTAAAAAGGAGGATGATCCTAGTGGTTTTAATTTAAATCTCAATACACTCACTACAAAAAATGAAATCTTTGGAAGTTTAGTGAAAATACTTGGTACATTTGGTCCAATATTGAGTAGAATTATTTTATTCCATTGGCAGATAATTTAGGATATTTAATATATATATTTTTTTTATTTCAGTCAACTTAGTCTTTAAGAAAATGTTGGCCTTGTTTTCTTAGAACAAGACCAAATTGACAGAAACCAGGAAACAAATTTGATATATCATTAAAAAAGAAGGGCGATCCTAGTGGATTAAATTAAAATCTCAATACAAAAAATGGAATCTTTGGGAGGGTAGTGAGGAAATATATATAAAATATAATATAAAATATTTGGTACAATTATTCCAATACTGAGTAGAATTATCCCATTCCATTGGCAGATAATTTAGCTTATTTCAAGTTGATTAGTTAATTAATATTAAGAATTGTTATCTTATACCATTGGTGGATTGTTCAGGATATTTCATTCAACATTTTATTAAAAAAAATAAATTAAATTGACTAAAATCAAGAAAAAAGCTTGAAATAAGATAAATTATCTGCCAGTGGAATTAGATAATTCTATTCAATATTGAACATATTTATACCAAATACAAGACATTGTCTCACTAATTTTCTCATTAATTCTCAGTACACTGCAAAAAAATAAATCTTTTTGCAGTGTAGTGATAACTAATATTAAACCACTAGGATCTGCCTCCTCCTTTTGGTCTGTTTTTCATGTCAAAGAGAAAAAGAGTTCAGAGCTGATACCTGATCTCTGATCCACCCCCATGCTGCATCAGAACTGGGACCAGTGGTTCTCAAAGTGGGGTCCAGGGACCCCCCAGGGGTCCCTGAGGTGGTTCCCTGAGGTCCCCAGCAAAAACGGGAATCATATATTTTAATACATTTCCATTTCATACACTTTCTTTAATATCTAAAAGCAGATGGGGACCCTGGGACAATATTCTATCAAGTGGGGGTCAAATGGTCTAATTTGTGTTAATTTTTTAGGTCCTTGACATGAAATAGATAGAGAACTGCTGCTCTAGACAGCTTCATCTCCTTCATTCTTGGTTTTTCTCTTTGGGTCCAGCTCTGAGTACAGATACATTGTGGTCTGATACTCTGTGGTCCAGGAAATATGTTTAGCAGCTGTTTTTCTGAACATGTCCCCAACCCCCGGAAAAGAAAATGAAAAGTTCAGATGTGAACTGAATGGTTTCTGCAGTGAGGCTGAAACTCAGATCGCTTCATGTTCTCCAGCTTTTCTTCTGATTAATTGTCTTAAATTGTAAAATAGTAGTTTTAGCGAGGTTAACACTTCATTTGGCCCAATTATTTTCACTATTAAATACAAATGATCTAGTCTACACTGCAAAAAGTGAAACTTCTATCAGGGGAAATATCTTGTATTTATTACAATTAGTTCAATATTGAGTAGAATGATCTTGAATGATTTTATTCCATATTTTAAGTTTTTCAAAGAATTTGAAATAAAAAGTCTGAATTAGGAGGCAAAAAAATCCATAACATGGGATAAAAAGACACCATTAGTTCTATCTTTATTTATTTAGAACACTAAAAAGACTAAATTGACCATAATCTAGAAGAAAAAAACTAAATAAGTAAAATTATATGCCAATGGAATAGGATATTTCAAGATAACTCTACTCAATAGTGTACTAATTGTACCATTTTCTCAGTACACTGCAAAAGATTAAATCTTTTGCAGTGTAGTGAGATTTAAACCGATCTCCCTCCTTTTTGTTTGGTCTGTTTTTCATCTCACAAAACAATCTTCTATCTTTTTTTTTAATAAAACAAGACTAAATTGACCAAAATCAAGAAAAAAATGATACAACTTAAATTATCTGCCAATAAAATAAGATATTTCAGGAATATTCAAGATAATTCCACTAATTGTGAGAGAAACAAGATATTTTCACTCGATTTTTTACAGTGCAGATATTTTACTTGTGTACTTTTAAGTAAAATACAGGAGTATTATTAACTATAAGTACTTAAAGTATCAAAAGTAAAAGTACTCATTATATAGACTGTGTTATATTTGTATAATATGTTATCTTACCTGTTGGTGTTTTAATGGTTCAGTTTATCAATGAGGAGACAATTTGATGTGAATTACAGTAAAAATGCTGCATCATAATATTTGGAACCTTTCACATAAAATGCTAATTAAAAAAAAGAAATTAAGTGATTGAATAGAATATAGATTCTTTTATTCTGTCTTGTTCCATGAACAGCAACTGATAACATCAGAGGGTGAAAAGAGGACAGCGACAGCCCTGTTGCCATGGTTACCGGGATGCTCTGTCCCTGTCGCTATGAAACTTCCTCAAAGTTCACAGTAACATTTATTTTTAGGTCAGATTTCATTCACAGACTTTGAAGGTGACTGAGAAAAGCAGCCCTCTTATTTAACCATGTTTAATCGTCCCAAAAGAAGTGAGTGAAAGAGTGAGTGAGAGAAAAATGACGTATTGTTCCTTTAAGTATTTAAAGTTCCTTTAAAATTGAATATTTCTACTTTTCAGCTGTAAAATATACACCGAATGTGACGAATTTAACCGCTTCAGTGTGAGGAGAAAACATACGTCACAGTTTTTGACTGAATGTCAGATGTGTGAAATTTTTACTAGTAAAATATGAGTCATTCATATGGAATCATTCATGTTAAACAGCTGTTACAACAATTCATGAATCTCTGTGGGCTGTTTGGAGTAAAAATATGTTTTTTTTCTAAATTCTGCACTGATATTCCTGCCCCTTTAGTTTAGTTTTGAACATGTAAAAGTAAAATAAAACAAAAAATAAGAAAGGTAAAACAAAAGGAAAAGTCAGACATCGTAAAACATGTTTGGAATGTTTTTTTATTCCATACAATGACCTAAATTATATATAGAAATATAAGAACAAGTTGTCATCATAGTGTCTATAGATGCTAATGTAAATCAATGGGACTCCATTAGGTTGTATACACTAGGAATTTCCTATATTTGTGTATTGTTGACATATGGCAACAAATCTCAGCATATTAGAAAAAAAGTATAAAATTAAAACTGAATCAAATTGAAGTTAATTTATTTCAGCCTTCAGTTGCGAGACAGTGATGCTCACATGTCAAATGTCCATGAGAAAACAGGATATCCTGGTCATGTGACCTCATAAATTGTATGTCCTTCAAAATAAAAGCTCCTCTTTTCACACCTAACTGTAAAATTATAGATTTTATATCACAGCTTTTTAGAAAAATGAATATAAAGTAATTGTTGCTATATGGCAACATTATGCAATAGAAAGTTAATCCGACCATAACAAAACTGTTTTAATTAGTCATTTTCATAATTATGATAATTTTAGTACAAATAACAATAATAATATTAATGTAATATTTATATTGATAATAGTAATGGTAGAGTATATATTATATTATAATATAATAATAATGTCAACTAGTATAAGACCTCATGTGCCTGTGTAATAAACTACAATCCATCACATCCTGTTAATCATTTTATTTCTCAATAGTTCACAGTCAAAGATCAGAATCTCATAAGTAAACTCTACTAACGATTCTGTTGGAATTGGATGATTTTTTTCCATTTAGAACAGCAACAGGGATCCAATATTCAGATATTCCTTCAATGGGTTTGTATTTGTTTGTATGCTGACGGAATGTATGCAGAAAAAGAACAAAAAGAACAAATTATTGTCCTATAAGTCTACGTTTTAGGTGTGGAATAAAACTCATATTAGCTGTTGATTAGTACAGAAGCTCCAGAGCTTAAAGAGTGGAATTGAGCAGCAGAAAAAGCTACACTTCTGTAGAAGAATGTGATTCTGTAGGAACCAGTCACAAAATATAGCAGGCTTCATATTGTGAGAGGCACAATCCAACCATTCATTTTTGTGAGCCGTCAACAGAGCTTCCTTCTTCACCCCAACAATTAGATTGAGTTGAATGAGCATCGGTTCTGTCTGGAAAATGAAAAAGAAAAGGCTGAAAAGTGGATTATGGCCGTTCAGTTCATCCCAGTTCTCCACAAGCTTTTATACTGGGAGACTAAAGGGATGGAAGTCAGAAATGATGCTTGGGCAATGGCTGCATCCACTGTTGGTATCCATGGTAACCGCCTGTTGTTCATTCACTAACATTCACACAGTCGGAGCTCAACAGCCACTGTGTGAAAACAAGTTTGAATAGATTTTCAAAATCTATCTACAAAAAAGAATAAAAAAAATGAAATCTTATCAAAGAGAAACGTCTTGTATTTAATAGTTAGTCAAATATTTAGGCAACAACAAGATCATTCAAAGTGCATAAAACATTAAAAACATCAAGATACAATTTATAGCAGTTGATTAAAAGGAAAGAAATTTAATTAATTAAAATGAAATACGATTAAAAATCAAGAAATCTAAATTATAAAAAAACAAGCAAGATATAATTAAAAACAATTGATTAAAAGGGAACAAAGATTTTAAATTTACAGCAGTTTACTATTATAGAAGATTAAAGAAACCAGACAATAATTAGAAAAAAGAAGATGGAACCAGAGAATTAGGACATTTTCTTCTTAAAAATGGCTCAACTTTATTAATCGATTATCAAAATAGTTGGCGATTAATGTAATAGTTGGAAATTAATCAATTAATCCACTAATTTGGTGCAGCTCTAATCACCATACTTCATTCATCAGTTTACTATAATAGAAGAAGAAATCAAGAAGACCAGAAAATAATCATATTTGAGTAAATGGAACCAGAGAATTAGACATTTTCTTCTTAAAAATGATTCAAATCAGGTACTTGATTTCCAAAATAGTTAACAATTAATGTAATCGTTGGCAACTAATCAATTAATCGACTACCTGTTGCAGCTCTGTAGTTTCTATGTGTAAATCAGTCTGTGGTAAATATGTGAATGGTGCAGTATTAAAATAAAGTGTAAAAATCATGAAATTAGAGGAAGAAGGAGCTTTGTGGAAGTTTCTGATTCTGCAGCTCTGAGTCTCATCAAATTATGTTTCATTTCCTTTTATTGTCTTTCTGCATCAGAGCTTCGTCCTCACCTGAACCTGCAGGTCGTGAATGGACTCTGATCCCATGGGTGTATTATAGACCTGGATATGGCGCCAATTTTTCCCAGTGGCCACTCGTAGTACTACAACAAAAAATCCCATACAACCCAAATAGGATTTTACTATAAAACACAAGAATAAAAGAAAAGAAACAGGACAGCCCCAGCTGTATATATATATATATATATATATATATATATATATATATATATATATATATATATATATATATATATATATATATATATATATATATATAAAACCCTGTTAATTACTGATCTGTGGATTCTAGATTTTTAAGACATTGATTTTTATCCGTCCAAAACCTTTATAAGCTTTTAAAGTGAATTATACATCTCAAATATCAAATATGTTTTTTTTTTTTTTTTTTTTTTTGCAATTTACACATTCTATGGGAATGTCTCTATGGGTCACACAACAAGGAAATTAACCCCTGAAGTCAGGAACTTTTTCATTGTATGAACCAGGCGAGAAACTTACATTGAAATGAATGGCGGCCATTTTTCAGTCCAGTATCCAGTTCTATAATACACCCCCCTCCCCCTCCCCACTAAGCCCTGAGAAGTTGAGCTGCAGCTTAGTCTTTTTCTTTTTTTCATTTCACTCCTGTGTTCTCTTCAGCTATTGAACATTGAGGAAGGGGATTTTCCAGCTGCTGGTTCTGTTTTTTTTTTTTTTTAGCTGGGGGGGTTTCGGTGGCTTTTTTTTCCTTCTGAAATAAGCCACCAAGCATGTTTTCTCACATCTGAAGAACACGCTGTGAGTTTTTCCTCCTCGGCCGCACTTTTATTACGGTCGGCGAGGCTCTCAGCGCTGGAGTCAGTCATCTGTGGTATCCATGACCTTCAATTACGTCTCCCGACAACTCGCAGAACCATGTTCTGATGGAGGGAGCTTCTACTTTGTGGCGTACTGGTGCCTGCTGCTTTTTTTTCTGTGTTTCTTCACAGTCTGAGCAAACACTCAGAAGTGAGATGATGTGAGCTTTGGCGTAAATCACTACACAGTTCAGCAGCAACTTGGCAGTTGTTCTGTTCTGGTTTTTCCTTTTTTTTGCCATATGGGCAAATTAGTACATAAAGGAACGTTTTTATGCCTCTGGTGTTTGTTCATGTGACCAGACGGGAAGTGCTTTGCAAATAAATCTCTGCTCACACTTCAATACACTTTTATTGATTTACTACTTGAACCTCAGACCTACGTCTGTGTGGGTTTTATGTTCTATTTAAATGAATGGACTGAAATTGTTGTTTTTTATTTAACCTTCCTCTTGTGTTAAAATGCATAAAACACACTTGGATTTTCTTATTTGCATCGTTTTTTTTTTTTTTTTTACTTTGTCAGGTAGCCCTAGTTTTAACAAAATAAAACAAAAAAAAATATAAAATGCTCTGGTTGAAATTATGACCTTTGTGTTGTTCGGGTCGGTTTTGACTCAGTTATTACATAAGACAATAAAGCAATAAAACAAAACTGAAATAATAGGTGAACTGACTTGTTCTGATCTTCATTTAGTTTGTATCAAGGTTCTATTGCTGAAAACAAAAATATTTTTTATTGAAGTAAATAAATGTCAGTGAAAATTGACCCATAACACCATATATAATAATAATAAAATTAAATGAAAATAAATTTGAATCCCCCTCAGGAGTAGTCAGATCAACAACCTGTTATTCATATTCATGATTCTATTGAGGTTCATTTTACCATTTTTTAATAAATGGAAATCGAGGGTAAACTGATAAAAACAAGAGACCGAGAATATTTTTCATGGTTAATGAAACCTAACAAGGTAACCAAGAGATGAGAACTAATTAATTGATAGATAATGGTTTTTAGTGTATTTTACAGCTGATTAAAGACACGGGTCAAAACCGACCTGTTAACATAATGGATGGAAACAGCAAACTAACACAAGAGGAAGGTTAAATCTTTTCTTTGCTTACTCTACAGTGAACCCTGGTGTGGTGATATAAAACTTTACAGCATTCTTTTTGCTCCACATGTTGGAAACAAATCTGAAAACTGCAGGTCTTGCTTTACCTGTGCAAATAAAATAACCCCCAAATAAAAACTGTTATTCACAAAACACTTGCAAGGGGTGAAATACTAAGTGTTAACTGCTTCACTGCTTCACCAGTGAGTCTGTGTTGTTTGCTGGTATTAAAATGACCAGAAAATATTCACCTTTTATACAAATAAGGCATCAAACATAAATCTGGCATGTTTCAGATATAGCCTCATCAGTAGATTACATTACATATATGAAATACTAGAGACATAAATGAAATGTGAAGAAAAGTCACTAGAAACTATCATTAATGTAATATTCAGTCCCGCTAGAATTTCACACAAATTTTTTGTAATTCTTCACTCAAATTGACAGATTTTGTTGTGGTATTTTTCCATAATTTACAGGGAGTTTTGTACTTTTTTCCCTCGTTACTTATAAACTCCATCAAAGGTCTAAATAGCCTCATAAGACATAAAAATAAATACAACATATATGCTGTGTCCCAAATCACGTACTTCTGCACTTACACTTAATATTTTACAGTACATTCACATTATGCAGTGTAAAGGTAGTGCATTGTGTGCATTACTTGGTGCAGTCAAAAGTTGTTGTTTTTTAATTTTGAGTGTGGACATAATGGAATCTATGTCACGTAGCAACAGAAAAATCAATAATGGAGGCAGATGAAGTGAGGGAGGCGTCTACAGAGCTGATACCAGAGCAAATATCATTTCAACATAAAAACACACAACAACAGTAAAAAAATACAACACTCTTTCAATCATCTGCCAAGTGTCAGTGATCAGAGCTCTAATGGTTGGTTGTTGTTTTAAAAAAGTAGAAGAACAAGAAAAAGAAGCTGTGAAGTAATTTACGATAGGTTTACAGTAGCAGTGTTTGATTTGGGACAGTACACATGTCTTGAATTTTGCGTCCTGCATAAGAGAGAAATGAGAAATGGTCACGTGTGCATGTGCTAATACACTAGAAAAGATATATGGGTTTTGTGAAAGCTGGGCAGTATTCTGGGTTTATTTTTGCAAGAAATACAGTAAAATAGTCAGTATTAAATAGTTATAATGGTATTAAATAGACTTAAACTTGTGGTCTAATTTACTTAAAACACTTCCTCAGGCTGCATTGAAAAGTGAATTATGGTCAAATCTGCCACAAGTTGGGTGTCGGAAATAATCTCACATTACAAATAAATAGTGAACCATGAGCTAATTGGATTTTATATAATTTTATGTAGAATTTTAAGAGTTCAGTGGATTTACTTGGCCAATGTTTTTTTCTCATTCATTCAATCCTTTGATATGAGAAATGGGTGAACCCTTTTTTTAAATACATTTAACTGGTCTAAAAACTCAACACCTGAACCTTGGAAATGCTAAACAACAAAAACAAGGAGATTTTACTTTCAGTAAAAATGTATGAATTTATACCAACCGATTATATTACTGTGACATCTTCTGGAAGCTGTATTTTCACCAAGGATGCTCACACTACAAACCAAATCATTTGTGTTTTAAACATCCATCTGATAAATCATATTTTCCACAAAGTTATGATAGAAAACGTGAGTTGTTTTCTGTGTTTATAAATTCATTTTTTATGCAACTTTTTAAAAATAAGAGTCAAACAGCAGTTGCTCTCCTCCATGTGGATGGGAAGCGTCAGGTGATGGCGACGCCAGGCCTCTGAAGAATAGAATCTTTGTGCTGCACCTCAGCCTGGTCCGTTGAGTCATGTTGTGGCAGCGTTCGGTCGTCACATCTGAAGTAGATTTCTGTTTCATTACCATAAGCATTTAAACTCCTTTACAACAACACACACTTCAGTGTTGTCAGATGCTAGCAGCTCTTTAACGAGAGAGAATTTGCACACGTTTACACTTTAAAAGTCTCTTTATAAGTGTCTTTATTGGGGCGTTGTGGTGTAAAATGCTGCTTCTTCACTTTTTTGCCTTCAAAGTAAATCCATGTTTCACAGCTGAGCTGATTAACCCATTTAATCCCAACTGCTACTGTAGTTTCATTTTCTAATCAGAATAAAACATCTAAATGTTACTCATGCAGTTATTTTCAATAACTTCATAGTAGGCAACTTAGATATAGGTAACAAAGACTAGATGTCTTGAATGTCCTCGCCTGGCAGCCATCTTGCCACAGTCAAAAAGGAACAAACTCAAATACTGTGATCTAACTGAAAACTTGATGGATTTATACACGGTTTGGTTTCTTACAAAAGTTAAAAAAAATATAAGTTTACAGTGTCATAACTACATCTCTGACACTGACAACAAACCAAACCGTTTGAAATTCAGTTGAAACTTGACCAAGTTTTGGTCATTTACAAGAACATGCACCATTAAAATCCATTGTTATGGGTGAGTGAGCTCCCTGTAGTAAGATGGCCGCCAGTGTAGATGTACGACTCTATTTGCCGGCAGCGTGACATCGAGCCTTTATTATGTATATCTATGGTAGACAACTTACACAAAGTTTTCAAACAAAAAAATGTTGGTTTTCAAGTACTTCCTGTCACCTGACGTCATCGACCTCCTGCTCCTTCCTCCCTAGAACGTGCTAAAGACAAATCTTCCCAGAAAGATGTCATTTTCCTTAAATTATTATGATTTTCAACCCTGACAATGTATATATCTATTTAATCAATCCTGGTCCAGGAGGCTGGTGTTGGTGCAGGATTTTTGTTCCAATCATGAAGTTTCACACCTGATTCTACTAATAAAGGCCTTAGCAAGGGCTCTAGAGGTTGATTAGTAGATTCAGGTGTGTTACTGCTTGGTTGGAACAAAAACCTGCACTCACACCGGTCCCCAGGACCAGGATTACCCAACCCTGCTCTAGAATAACCCCCAAAAATGAATCGCCAACTATTTTGATAATCGATTGATAAAGTTTAGTTTTAAGAAGAAAACGTCCAAATTCACTGGTTCCAGCTTCTCTTCTCTGATTATTTTCTGGTTTCTTTATTCTTCTATAATAGTAAACTGATGATCTTTGGGTAGTGAACTGTTCTGGATAAAAAAAGACATTTTATGTCACATATTTAGCTTTGGGAAACAAGTGATCAACATTTTTCTTGTCTGTTTGGTTGCAGGTTGGTGAAAGACGCTCCCTGGGATGAGGTTCCTTTAGCTCACTCTTTGGTCGGGTTCGCCACCGCCTACGACTTCCTGTACGAGTACCTGAACAAAGGCCAGCAGGAGCGATTCCTCCAGGTGATCGGCAACGCTTCACGCCTCATGTACGAGAAGTCCTACGTCCGGGGCTGGGGGTTCCAGTACCTGCACAACCACCAGCCCACAAACTGCGTGGCCCTGCTCACCGGAAGCCTGGTCTACATGACCCAAGGTGAGATCTGCAAAGGTTTTTTTCTTCTTTGGTATGAGTTATTTCATTCAGTCACAGAACTCCTTCCAGCTTTTGTGTGAAAATATTTTTCCTCAAACAGTTTTTAAGGGTTAGCGTTAAAAACCTGGCATTAAGAGGCCTCGACTCCACTGAAGGAATTTCATTATTGAAGGCTTTTTCCTGGAGAGGTTTAGGCTCACATGGTCTGGAGGCTGTTTCAGAGGATTTTCCACACTGCCAAAGGGTACAGTAGTAGGGGATGTAATACTATTAGTTGTGTTAGATATTTAGGATTTCTGAATAGTACAGTAAATACCTGGCAACAACATTTACACCTGCTCCCAGGCAGCGATGCAAACCTCTTTTGTCTCAGTCTCAGTGGTGTTTGACCTTTTCGAGTCTTGCCTAGTGCAGATCAAATCCAGTGGGCATTTATTTATTTAGGTTCTACACTAAAGCTGTTAATTGACTATCTGCAATCTATTACATTAATCGCCAACTATTTTGATAATTAATAAAGTTGAGTCATTTTTAAGAAGAAAATGTCCAAATTCTCTGGTTCCAGCTTCTCTTCTGATTATTTTCTGGTTTCTTTAGTCTTCTATAATAGTAAACTGATGATCTTTGGGTTGTGACTGTTGGTCTGGACAAAAAAAGACACTTTAGGTTGAATCACAACAGTCAGTCAGTCAGTCATTTTCTATACCTGCTTATTCCTCATTAGGGTCGCAGGGGTCTGCTGGAGCCTATCCCAGCACGTTACGGTGAGAGGCAGGGATACACCCCAGATGGTCGCCAGCCAATCGTGGGGCTGAATCACAACATTTATACCATTTTATGAACCAAAAATCAATTAATATTTTCAATAAACGTTGTTGTAGTTGTATAATATATTGTTTCTTTTCTTCCCATTTAGATAATTATGTATTTATCTATTTATGTATTATTATTATTCACTTATAGCTCAATTTATCCGTATTTCCCCGCCTACATGTGGTTCGTGTGGACTGGTGTGAGGTTGGACTGTAAATAACATCAATGGATGATTGATTCATTGTTTGGTTCATAAAAAGGTGTAAAATGTCAACCGTGTTTTCCTAAAGCTGAAGACGCCTTTTTTTGTCCAGACCAACAGTCCACCTAAGTCAAAGATCATCAGTTTACTCTCATAGGAGATTAAAGGAACCAAATCAGATTTGAGGACTGGTCTGAATGATTGTTCTTTAGAGTAAAAAAATAAATATTTTAACTTAAAAAGTGAGGTCCTAGAGTTTAAGAGGCTCTCCTCTCTCTGTCTGAATTGTTGTTATACTGGAAAATAATCAGTTCTGAAAATGTCATTCCAACTTCTTGACATATGGTTAATGCTCTCAAATTGCACTAGAATAATTTGTTTAGGTTGCAAATGTTCAATATTTTCTCCACCTGGACCATTTCCCACATGCCCTCTAAAAAAGTTCAGGCACAGGATTGTTTCTTGCTTTAAGCTGTGCAGCTTGGTGTTGATGTGTGTTCATGTCCTGACGCTCATTCTGCAACTCTAAAACACATAAACACATAACTGTTGCTGGTCCAAACTCTCCATGGAAACACACAAAACTCATTTAAATACTCCTGCCTCCACTATGTTTACACCTATTGTCATTTATGCGACTATTCTCTCCTACTGCTACATTCTGTTGGAATGGCCCAGTGATTAATACTCTTCATTCTGGATCCTGGTAGATCAGGCCCTTTGTGTAGCAGCAGAGAAAGGCCATCGGAAGGTGAATGTCTGCGCTGCAGCTTGCTTTGCTTACAGGGATTTGAGATCCAGTCCTGATGGGAACTAAATGACAGCTGGCTTACAGAGAACCGCAATGGTCACAGTGGTTTTATTTGAGGCTTTTTTTTTTGAGGGCAACAACAGGCGCAGAGAACTGTGAACACTCAGCAAAGTTATAGCACAACGTCTTCTTCTTCTTTTTAATTTGCTCTGTTTCATCTTGCATCAAGCCCAGGAAAAAGAAAGCTGGCGCAAACTCAAGGTGACTTTGTGCCAGCTTTCTTTCTTCAGCTTCCTTTTTTCTTGGCTTGTGTGTTACCTGTGGAAAGGATTTCTGCTCAGCCAATGCTCAGGGGGGCTTTGTTTGCTCTGGGTTTTCTTCTTTTTTAGAGGTTTGCTTTATGGCAGACCTCATGCAGAGATGCTAGCTTCATACTTAGCAGCGGTGAGAAAATGGCTCGTTAAAAAGTGTTTCTACCTCATGATGTGTTTGCAGTGATAAAAGAAACAGTTTTGAAGAGCATTACTCAAGTGTGACAACTGACACTGAGCAGAGATTCTATTATTGTATATATCATTTGTTTCCTCTGCAAAGAGATGACATTATGTCCAAATATTCTGGCAAGCTATCTGTAAATGAAGGGATATTTTCCAGTTAGTGTTGCCAGAAAAGAAGCACAGATGCTGCTTTCCTCTTCTTCGTTGATTATCTAACACAAACTCTAAGCTCAGTGCTGACATTGGGACTAAAATTATTATTTCTTCTTTAATTTTGTGCTTTAAAATCACCTTATTAGGTACAGTTCATGTACAAGTCACTGAAATGAAAAGTGGCTGCTTGGGTCTTGTATAAAAAGAGAAGATGTCAGAGTAACAGTTTGGACAATGATCACTGTTTACCCACAGTTCATCTGTGGTGCGTTTAGGTTCAACCTTCAACCGACCACCCTTACTGCAGCGTACGCATGACATAAAGTGGAGCAGGTGCATGAAACAGGCTGGAATGCTGATGGGAGATTTAAAAAGTCAAGTAAAGATAATCTAATGCCAAACTCCTATTATCTCATATTTCTAACTAAAAAGCTGTGGACCAACTGTGAGACATGTAGCATGAAATTAGTAGATTAGTAGATATCTAGTAGAAAGGTATTGTTCTACTAGAGGGAAAGACTCGCTTAGAGGAAAAGACAGCTAAAACTAAAGCTAAAGTTTTAGCTAAAGCTAAATGAAGCACAGATTAGCTAAAAGACATACGTAGCTAGTGAAGCATAAACTAGCTAAAAACTAGCTGATGAAGCATGAACTAGTTAAATATATATAGTGAACCACAAACTAGCTTCACACAAATGCTGTTCAGTTCATTTATTAATGATGACATTTCAGTCATTTCAGTCATTTTGCGGGATTTCAACTTTTGAAATCACGCAAAAAAAGTAAATTTTAAAACAATAAAGTTGAACTGGTTTGAAGCAAATAAACTAAATGTAGTTATGCAAAGTGTATTCCTTCAGAAGGTTTGAGGTGGCAAGCAGTAAAAACACTGCAACGTATCAGGCTGTTGCTAGCTAGCTAACTATTGAAACTTAGCTCTGTGCTGCTAAATGTTGGTGATTGATTGATGGTCATGATATTGTTAGTCGACATTGGTTGGTTCAACTAGGCTCGAGACTTAACTTTTCTACCAGCAGGAGTGGTGTTACCAACCTTCAAGAATACAGGACATAATGGAAGATGGAAGATCTGTTTGGATTTTAAGTGCCAGAAAATAAATTGAATTGACAAAGTACTTGAATTTAATAAAACATCATTGTAATACTCAGATTATATTTAATACACAATGGCTTTGGGGTATTGCCTAATAAGATTAAATTAAAAAGATGCTTATCAAGTTTTTTTGGTTTTGTTTTGCAATGTGAATATTTAAAAAGCTTCAGTGAAAAAGCTATGGAGTAAAGAAAGATATTGTCTTTACTGTCTTTATTGATATTTCAGCATGGGAAAGTGAGAAAACCCATAATCCCATATTAAGTTGTAAACATAGTCATAGTGAATATTTTTTTTTTCATTTGGTGAAAATCTTCCAAAATTCTGAATAAAATACAAAGACGTTCATGAGACAATGTCAAATGTCCATGAGCAGGATATCCTGGTCATGTGACCTCATAAATCACATGTCTTTAAAATAAATGCCCTCTTTTCACACCTAACTATAAAAACATTGATTTTATATCACAGCTTTTTAGAAAAAGATAAAATAATTGTTGTCATATGGAAACACTATGCAATAGAGGGTTAAACAATCTTTGTGGCCATTTCAGTTCAGATTTACAGTTTACAAGGTGCATTTGGACACACCATGAAATCTCACACGCTTTGCCCTAAGTGATGTAATTTCCAAATTTATATGAGGCACCTGAATGCAACATGCTGTCCCTCCTTTGTCCAGCATATGGGCGACATCAAGATGGCCACCGAGGCAGCCAGCAGAGCCATGACTTGCTCTCAGCTGTAGAGGAAAACTGGTGTCTCGAATCGTCTCCATGCCAAAACACATCGTTAGTTACGTTAGTTTCTTAACAGATGAAACAGAGATTTGTACTGTGGTTCCTCTCTCCCCATTTCCTCTCCTCGTAAAATCAACACCAAAGCTGCTGTTAAAAAAAAAATGGTACTCGCGTAAATGTGACCAAATGTGAAATTATACCTCACACACCATCTAAATATAGTGGCATTTGCCACCATTTTGGTTGTAGTTTAGAGACCTGGTTGAAGCTGGCGTGAGCACACATGATGTGATATGGTGTTTTGTAGGAAGAAAACATGATATAAGAAAACAAAGAAATAGATTTTTTGTATATTGGGGGATATATGTCCGAAAATACCAACCCCCTGATTTTATTTTATTTTTTTTTAGATCAATATATATATTTTTTTGCCATTTTTATAACAGGAAAGAAACAACCCTCCCACCATAAAAGCACTAAGTAACATGAAAATGAAAGAGCTTGGATTAAGAAGAGAATACCTGGACATAATACAATGCCTATAATATATAAAAAATGTACCATAATAATAGTTTCAGTTGATGGGACTGTTCTACATGTATTGTTACCATCATGTGCACATCATCTATTTATGCCTATCTATTCAGGGATCCTCTGTTTCTCTTCCTTTCTTCCTCTTTTTTTTCTCTTTGAAAGTTTTTTTCTTGTACCAGAATAATTTAGAATTTACCAGAATAAAATAAGAGTTTTTCTTGTACGATATGAGGGTCTAAATACAGGGGATGTTGTGTTACTGTTGTACAAACTGTGAAGCCCATTGAGGTGAATCTGTGATTTGTGCTTTTCGGCTATAGAAATTAAAATAGATTTGAATTAACTTTTTTATTACCTTAGATTGAGATGTTTTTATCTACATGGGAAATGGGTCTCCCTCCATGAAGCTGCACCATCATGTTTCTACAGTAGCCCAGGAGGGACAAACCAAACAATGGTTCTACAGATGGTTTTTCCCATTCTGAAGAGTGTAAAACCACTAAAGTATTGGGATTATCCCACGGCTTCCTCTGACAAGGGCTAATGGTCCTGGTACAGCTCTAAAATATAATGTTCTAATGCTAGCAAACTTTAGATAGATAAATGCTTTAACAGTGACATTCCTGAGCCAGTCTCTCTGCTTTTAGCATTTACTATTATCCCATAGTAGTGTGTCTGCAGTGAGATTGTGAAAAGATCCCATGAATGGATTCTTGCATTAGAGAGTAATTGCAAACATCTGAGGGCCAGTGCTTTGGCAGATCTATGACTTTGGTGCATCAACGCACCACTCCCAATGATTGAGCCTGTTGGAAACGTACGTTCCAAAATACCGACTCAGTCGCAACTAATACAGATTCATTGAAAAATAATCACCAGCTCCACAGTTAATTATACACAAGACCATTGTAGTTGCTTGGATAAAAGTATATGATGCTCTGAAGATAAATTACAGGAACACAATGCTGGATTCCCAACAGTTTAAGTGTGGAGACATAATTTGATGTGATGCATCTGGGTGTCCAGGCCTAGCACCAAAATACCAAAATACAGACTTGGTGGCAGCCTATTACAGATTCATTTACAAATAAATACCATCTCCATGGTTGATTGTACACAAGATCATTGTGGTTGCTTGGACAAACGTGTCAGACAAACTAAAGGACCCTCGATTCCAGGCAATTTAAGGTTACAAGCATAATTTGTGCTTGATGGGAGGCATCTGGGTGTCCAGACCCAGCACCAAATACCAACATACTGACTCAGTCGCACCCTAATACAGATTAATTTACACATAATTATCAGCTCCATGGTTAATTATACACAAGATCATCATGGTTGCTTGGACAAAAGTATATGATGCTCTGAAGACAAACTAAAGGAGCACCACGCTCAATTTTCAGCAATTTAAGTGTGGAGGCGTAATTTGCACTTGATGAGAGGCATCTGGGTGTTCAGACCCAGCACCAAAATACCAAAATACTGACTCAGTCACACCCTAATACAGATTTATTGACAAATAATTACCAGCTTCATGGTCAATTATACACAAGATAATTACGGTTGCGTAATGCGGACCGTAATGTTGTCTGAAGACAAACTAAAGGAGCACAACACTTGATTCCCAGCACTTTAAGTGTGGAGGCATAATGTGATGGCTTGATGGAATGTATCTGGGTGTCCAGACTCAGACCCCTGGCTGACCACATGGGAGACGTTCCAGCACTAAAACCCTCAGCTGGACAGCAGCATTATCCACTCTATAGTCAGTAAAGTGGTCTTATTATTGAGCAGAAACCAGTGTTACTGTACTCGATGTGTATGTACATACTTCGTCTGGTATGTGTTTGTCTTTTCGTGTGGGTTCCATGTTCATTCCCCTTTTTTTGTTGACGTTCTTGGTGTTTAATTCATTGCGGTGGTGTACATCTGTTTTCTCTTCAACCTTTTCCTCTTGATTTTCTGCTCATGAATTCGGAGTACGTGGTACTTCTTTTTGTCTTTTGTGCAAGACCCAACCGTCATATGTTACTCACGCAACCCAGTTTCACTTCTAGCTTGGAAACATAAACGCATCATTATTCTGTGTACTTTAGGGTTTGTTCTCGGAAAGACATGACACACAGAGAAGGCCAGAAGAGTTTCCAGCCCAGCAGACATACTCAGCAGCAGGAGGATTTCTAGGAGATGATCTGATTACAAAATATATACTTTGGCAAGAGTTGAACTCATAAAATGATCATATTAAATTAGCATATATATTAATACATTGGGAGGTGATCAACATGGGAAACCAAAAGGAGATGACATAATGTTATCTTAATTTTAGACATAGTAAAAAGGATATTAAAAGATGATGATTTTCTATAAATATTAAAATCAACATATTTCTGTCATATGTGAATGTTTCACATGAATTGGTTATTTATGATATATCATTGATGTATTTTTTTTGCCCTGCTGTGAGTCTGAGTTTCATTCCACTTCTGCTTTCTCTCCAGTGAACCAGGTGTGTGGTTATAAAACAGATTTTATGCTGCAAATATCTGAATAAACTCCCAGAAAACTGCAGGTCTGCTGAAACAGAAACTCTCAGTTCTTTAGAGGGGCTCAATTTCACCATTTTCACAGTTTAATATTTAAATTTGTATGGTGTATTTTTTTTTTTTAAATGTGCATCCTTTTACCGTTAAAAAGCACCAAGGTAGACCTGTAGCAGCAATGGAGTCTGCCTTCTCACACTCTCACTCTGAAAAACCCTGTTTGAGTAGTAGCTACTGGTTAGAAGCAGTGATGCTAACTAGTAGCAGCTACTGATTAGTAGGCAGTGATACTAGGGTAGAGGAACTGTGTTGGTTGTGTGGAAGTACTTTGGCTTAAAACACGCTGATCAAGTTACCATAATCTGTAAATGTTGGGCTAAAGTTGTAGCCGCAGGAGGCAACACAAGCAATTTGTGTCTCCACCTCCGCAATAACCATGTCCTAAAACAGGGGTGGACAAACTCTGGTCCTACAGGGCCACTGTGGGTGCAGGTTTTTGTCCAACCAAGCACTAACACCTGATTCTACTAATCAACCATTATAGCCATTGCTAAGGACCTTCATTGGTAGAATCAGGTGTGTTTCTGCTGGGTTGGAACAAAAACCTTGGTTGGAATAAAAAGGAAGCTTTACAGGATGCACGTCTGTCCTTTCACAAAATTACACATAAAAGGCAAGAAAGTTGGAACACCATGTCTCCTTTAAGCTACTTTTGCTACTTAGCTTAAACTATAGCTTATTACTGATGTGTTGCTAGGTTAAATGAAGCGTAGCTTGTAGCTGGTTTCACAGTAAGGTCATTAACATGTTCAGGACTGCTCTGAAGGGTTCCTCTGGACTGTGGTAGCGCTGGTGAAACGCTGTTTGTGTAAATGTGGTCTTTGTGTGGGCCCAGAGTTTCCTGTTTGATGGTAAATACCTGCTCTGTGTAGGCCGCTGGTCCAAACCAAACACCCCGGAGGACGGCTCCGGGGGGCGGTCCCGGCCCGGGTGGGCGGGCGTTTTTAGCACCGGCGGCCCCGGGATTCCTCAATGAACCGTGTCAGTGTTTATGTGGCGGCTTGTTCTTATAGTGAGCTCTATGTGTGCTACAGAGACACAGTTATACTGGCTGTAGGGGGCCACATTGCTGTCATAGTTTCCATACCCACGGCCCAATGATGTGTGTGGAAGAAGAAGTGAAATGGAGGTTTCTTTAGGTTAGGGGCTAAAAAACATGTTTGTATAAATCCTGTTGGTTTTTTTATTAATTCCATTGAAAAATAGACATAAGTTACGTAACCCACACACAGAATAAAACATGAGGCCCTGGTCATTTTGTACACTACCATTCAAAGAGTTTGGGGTCAACCAGGTAATTTAGTGTTTTCCATGAAAAGTCACACTTTTATTTACCACCATGAGTTGTAAAATGAATAGAAAACTTTATTCCATTCGCCTTCTGATGCAATGATCAAACATATTGATCCTTTAGAACACTGGAGTGATAGTTGCTGGAAATGGGCCTCTATACACCTATGTAGATATTGATGCAGCAAAAACCAGACAGTTTCAGCTAGAATAGCCATTTAGCACATTAGCAATGTATAGAGTGTATTTCTGATTAGTTTAAAGTTATCTTCATTGAAAAAGCAATGGTTTTCTTTAAAAAATAAGGAAATTTCTAAGTGATCCCAAACTTCTGGACTTCTGTAATACACTCTAAGTCTTGGTGAGGAAATATTCTCCATTATCTAATCTCTACTGCCAAGGCCTCTGCTCTTTCTCTTTATAGTGTTATTTCAGCTTTTTCTTCATTGCCATAGTGTTGTATTCTTGAAATAATATGAAGTCCCCCAATGGGCCAAAATGTCTTCCTCATGCCCGGCAATGACATTTTTTTTCCGGCCTGCTAATGAATCTTAGACAATCAGTCGCGGAATCTAATTCTTTTTGCACTGGATGACCTCCTTAGCTGTTAGCTCAAGAAGAGTTAGCATTTGGACACCATTTAATTATACTAATACTAATAGGTCAGTGACAAATAATGTCTGGCAAGATGAGAAAGTCGAAAACCTTTAAAAATACAGTTTTAAGAAGCATTTCTCAGGCCTCCCAAAAAGTACATTTTGTGTTCATGTTGGTTTCTTGTTATTTAAAAGTCCATTTGTACATTTTATTTTACAAAAATCTTGATTTTGTGCTATTTTTTGATTTGAAATATCAAATGGTGTAATCCACCTAGAATATAAAACTAGTTATCATGTTTTTTTATTTTTTTATTTTTACAAACCTTTTAAAGAGAGCTAAACTATCTGGTACCAAGTTGTCAGTTGTCACACCACATGACAGTTTTGTCACTGACCCGTGTATATCACAGAAACTCAAAGTAAACCTGGTGTTTACTGAGATGATTTGGTGCCAACAGGTTTCAGCTCTAGTTGAGGCAAAAATTCCTGACCTGGGCCAGAAAAAACAGCTGGAACTCTGCTCAACTTCTTGTCAAAAAGACATTTTTTCCCCCAAAAACTAGTCAGCAGATTCACTGAGGAGAACACAATGTGATGGGATAAAGTTTATTGTGCCTACAGCAGTAATACAGCCATAAACTGCAGATCAAACGATTCCACGTTTTAAGGAACTTTCCTTTTATCCCAAAGAGCAGAAACATCACATATTGATGTCTGGAGTCCAAACATCTGCAGTAATGCTTTTCTCCTCTGGCTTCATATATCTGCCTACTGAGGCTATGTGATACCTTCTGTCAGATTCTGTGGAGACTTCATGAAGCCTTTCTATTGTCCTGGTGTAGACTAGTTGGCCTCTAATCCAGACTGTGTGGGGGCTACGTTCACCAACACATAAACAGCTGTTTTCATGTGATAGTATCAGGTCTAGAATTTATTTGGGAATGCATGATGTTCCTTCTTGTGCTGCATTCACCCTGTTATAATTTTGATGATTTTTCAATTTTATGTCTTGTCTTCTTTTAAATTATAATTATAATTATTTTTATTTTATGTCTTGTTTGGGTTTCTCCATATTACTACTAATATTAATATTTTATTTGGGCATGCAGAATTTTTCTTCCTATTACTGAAATTTTTTCCACCCTCAGATTTTAGTCCTCTTTCAAATTATTTCTTTTTTTTATTTTTATTTTAGAATGTTGCTTCATGTGCTGCATTTTTCTTTCAACCTCAGATTTTTGTCATCCTTCAAGTTATTTTACATTTTTTTTAACATTTTTCTATAAATATTATTTTTAATTTTATTTAAATTTACATTTTTATTTAAAAAAGTCTGAGATTTTTTCTTTTCATTTTTTTTTAATTTTATGTCTTATTTTATGTCTTTTCTCCACTCATCCTAGTATTGTTACTGTTAATTTTATTATTTATTTGGGCATGCAGATTATTATGAACCATAATTAACAAAGAATGAAAAAAACAAACAAAGTTGTTACACAGACCAATTCAAAGTAAATCGATAAACAAATAATAAATAAAACAGGAAAAGGGGACTATTTTTATTTTAATTTAAATAAATTGAATGTCACTAAACCCTGTCTGTACTGGACTCCCTGTGTTCCAGGCTACCTTCAGGAGGCCTACCTCTGGACCAAACAGGTTCTGTCCATCATGGAGAAGTCCATGATCCTCCTCCAGGACGTGACAGACGGCTCCCTGTACGAGGGCGTGGCCTACGGCACCTACACCACCCGCTCCCTGTTCCAGTACATGTTCCTGGTTCAGCGCCACTTCGCCATCGGCCACTTCGACCACCCCTGGCTCCTGAAACACTTTGCCTTCCTGTACAGGACCATCCTCCCTGGTAACCTCCAGCGCCGCGCTTGTTTACTCTGTGAAAATGCCGTGAAATTTGTGCGATACACTTTTCACTTGAGATATATTTAGGCAGCCAAACACAGAGCGAGTCAACAGGCCGTGAGTAAGTGTTTACTTAGCGATGAATGGCTGACACATCCAGCCAGTTCCTAGGAACCCGCTCTATGCCAAAGGTTGAGTCCTATTAGATTAGCCATGAAAATACCACACCGGAGAGTCTCCTCTGAGCTGATATGGGGTATGCATGCGTGTAGTTATTACCTTCCTGGATGCCTTTCAAAGGCTGAGCCCAGACCTGCGGGATTCTGCTGGATGTTAGTCTGAAGGTCAGGGGGAGGGCAGCCTCGGAGGAGGGGCCCCCCCAGGTCAGGCTCGGACATTTCGCGACCCCTTGCCAACAGTTTCTGTATTGTGGTGCGTGCTGCGCTCAGAAAGCTGCTCTAATTACATCAGCCAGGAGGGCCTCGGATCCAGAGACACAATAGCAGCTTTCTACCCCAACCAGGAGTGTCCCCTCGCTGCCTGTGTGTGTTTATATACACTAGACAGAAAGCAAATGGTAGAAAGTGTAACTAACACTATTGAAGGAGCCTTATTTTTTCATTTCTCCAGTTTAATATTTTAATTTTCATGAACTATTGAGAGAATTATGCATGTTTCTCTGGTCCAAAAGTGTCTAATTAGACCTGTAGCAGGAATACAGTCTGCCTTCTCACACACTCCTCTCCCTACCAAAATTATTATTATTAATTAGTCAACTCTGTCAGAAATGTCAGAAAAAAAGCAAAGAACAACCCGTCCATTTTATTTCAATTATTCTGATTTTTTGACCTTGACATGTGTATGTCTATTTAAACCTTTAAGTCTCTAGAATCCAAAAGCCAGTCATCAAAATGCTATTTTCTTCAAAGCAGTAAAGAGCAGCAAAGAGTACACAAAGGAAAAATTACACATAAGATGTTAATCAAATGATATATAATTAAATGCATGAAAACTTTTTTTTGGCTGAAATATGTTAAAAATACAAATGTACAACTTTGATTTGAAATACAGTGCATTACATTGATAGTAAGGTATCCATCAAAATATTTTCAATACAGCTTTTGCTGACTTTTTATTGAAGAAAAATGTGTAAATGACATTGTTATTAAAGTGATGTATGCCACACACTTTCTAAAAGCAGCAGAAAAGATTTGATGTTGGTTTTTGGTATTTCTGATAATTACCATATGACTTGAAGGCAGAATTATCCCATGGTCTCAGTGAATACTCGTTTCTGATTGGCCGGCAGCTTTGCATCAAAACCTTACAGTTCAGCTGCAGACTAAATAGCTGTTCTGAATTCATCTGCTAGAGCTCAGCTGTCAGAATAACTGTATAACAGAATAACTGCTGCAGCAGCTGACCATCATCTTTTTAAACTAACGAGCTGAACAGAAAGAGGAAAAAAAACCCACCAGTGATGAGTTTAACATTTATTTTCAGTCTGTTTGGAGAATACAACGCAGCAGAGGAAAAAGCAACAGTCAAATTAAGCTTCATTTTAACAGTAGAGTAGAATATCTCCCAATACTAAAGCCCATTATATAAGAACCTTATGGGATGGTATTGATTGTTCCAGGTATTAGTCAGACCCTCAGGTGTTACCAGGGAAACCGAGTTAAGGTTTATGGAAAACGCTAAATTTTGATCATAAAAATGAATGAAAAAAATAAATGGTCTCATTGTTGCTTCTCTGGAA
Source organism: Lepturacanthus savala (assembly GCA_030544235.1). Lineage (NCBI taxonomy): Eukaryota > Metazoa > Chordata > Actinopteri > Scombriformes > Trichiuridae > Lepturacanthus > Lepturacanthus savala. Next base: position 27,795,866 of record CM060477.1, on the reverse strand, counting down.
AATGACCCTGGAATATGTGGCTTTGGTGCATGATGGAGAGGTAAATGCTTCAAAGTTGTTTAACATCTTCTTATTGATTATCATTTACTTAACTAACACATTTAAATCAGTCTGAAACTAACATCTATAAATAATGAAGAATTGAAATGTTAGTTACAAGTGATAAAATGAGTGGAAGCACCAGTTCTTTTTAACTGTAAAGGCCAAATCAGTGTCAGTAGATGGATGATACATGATATATTATAAAATGTTTGTTTCAACAGAAGATTCAGATGTGATGTAAACACCAAAAAGAGCTGAAGTGTCAGATTTAAGAGGAAAAATGAGTGAGATGTGGAAGTACTAATAAAAGACGACTGCTACTTTCACTTCCAGCGTTTGCAGTAAGGAGGAACTGAAACTGCCAAATATATATTAACTAATTCTAATAATAATAACTATTATACAGCATCTTTAAAAACAGCATTTATAAAGTGCAACAACAGCAGGAGGAAATATAACAGACAGAGAAAAAGGAAAAAAAAATTGAACTTGAGCCAAAGTAAAAAAAAAGACATAAAACACAGTAAATGATGATTTTAAACACCAAACCAAGTACCAGTTGAACTGTGAGTCCTCAAAGAAATTAGTTAAATTTTAGTTTAGTTTATTTGTTTTTAACATGTAAAACCAAAATAAAACATCAACAAAGATAAAAGTAAAAAAAATGAAAATAATAAAATCATTTAACATCAATTTACACATTCAAATAAGAGTAGGAAGAAATGTTGACATATTAAATCCTTTAAATCCTTCTATCACTCATATCAATATGCAAATAAGAGTAATGTAATTTTCATTTGTCATTTTCATAATTACAATAATATTAGGACCAATAACAATAATGATATTGATGTAATACATACTTTAGATATAATATCCACAATTCCACAGTAACACAGATGTCAACTAGTTATTTAAAACAGTTCTGCACATTTCTACAGCTCATCAACATGATAAACTGCTGCGTGTTTAGGCTCTTTTGGCTGTTTTGTGAATATATTGTGTTAATACCTGACTAAAATATAAAATGTCAATTCAAACAATAAATGGAGTAAAAGCAGAGGAAGTGTTGCTTAAACTGTTAAAAGTGCATAAAGGAGTTAAAGTGTAATCACTATGAGAAAAGGAAATGTCAGATTATGTGTCTATAGCTCAATGAACTAGTTTGTTCCTGTTAACAAAGAATTCACATCAAATTTAAAATCCTATTTTTAATTTTAACGCCTGTTATTCACTAAATGATATCAAGTCGGTCTTCATGACACCAGCAGTGAACTCTCTGTGTTTTAACTCTCTCAACAGGTTTCCAGCGGACTGTAGCTATTGCAGATTCCAACTACAACTGGTTTTACGGGCCGGAGAGCCAGCTGGTGTTCTTGGACCGCTACGTGTTGCGTAATGGCAGTGGAAACTGGCTGGCAAATCTGATTCATCAGAACAGGGTGACGGACGGGCCAGGGCAGGCTGGCAAAGGCCAGAGATGGTGTACTCTCCACACAGAGTTCATCTGGTGAGCCACACTTTAGTTTTTATAATATGAATTATTGGATTAGACTTTTTCTAGTTAGAGCTATTATTAAAGGGCAAATTCACCTGAAAACCACTGTTATCTATTAATGATGTACAGTTATTGCATACAATGGCTTGGTTGACATAAATAGTCAATAATATATAATATATAAAATGAAAATTGAGTTGCTTGAATTGTCCAATCAACCAATATTGTTGATCAGACATTTTTGATGTCACCCCACAAGTTTTCAATGGGATTAAATTTGGGGATTGGGTTGTTCTGGAACCAAGATGCTGCTGGTTTACTGGTGTGTTTGGGGTCGTTGTCTTGTTGAAACTCACATTTCAAGGGCATTTCCTCTTCAGCATAAGACAAGCTGACCTCTTCAAGTGTTTATATATATGCAAACTGATCCATGATCCTTTGTCTTTGTGCTGACGAGGAAACAATTTGCCAAAGAACATTTTCAACAGAAGCTCTTTACTTTTTTATTCATTTTCTGTAAAGTAATTAAAAAATTGACATATTTTTCTTCACATTTTGATTTAGGATATAAAATGCAGTGTTCCCAATTCATCAAAATACAAATTATTATAAGGATTTTGGCTTCACTCATGGAACACATACAACAGTAATTAAAAATTGATGTCCATCTAATAGCCTCTTCTATTCTGTAGGTATGACCCAGGGCTGGATCCCAAGCCTCCATCAGATTTTGGAACGTCTCAGCTCCACCACTTTGAGGACTGGGGCGTGGTGACCTACGGCAGCGCTTTGCCGGCGGACACCAACCGCTCCTTTCTCTCCTTCAAGTCGGGGAAGCTGGGGGGACGCGCCATCTTCGACATCGTTCACAAGAACAAGTACAAAGAGTGGATCAAGGGGTGGAGGAACTTCAACGCTGGCCACGAGCACCCCGACCAGAACTCGTTCACCTTTGCGCCCAACGGGGTCCCGTTCATCACAGAGGCGCTGTACGGACCCAAGTACACCTTGTTGAACAACGCAGTGTTGTTTGGCTCGGCCCTCTCAGGGAGCTGCTTCAAGCCGTGGGCCGGCCAGGTGACGGAGGCCTGCGACTCAAAGTGGTTGAAGTACAAGGTTGGGCTAGCGGCTGATGTCCAGGGCCAGGTGGAAGCCGCCATGGAGAGGCAGGGAATGGTCTTTATCCGCGGGGAGGGACGTTCCGCCTACAACCCGGAGCTGAAGATCCGGAACTTCCAGAGGAACCTGCTCCTCCTCCACCCGCAGCTCCTGCTCCTGGTGGACCACATCCACCTGGATCCGGACAGCCCAACCAGGGCCATGAGTGCCTTCTTCCACAACACGGAGCTACCATTCCAGGACACGAAAATAGACGGCGTTCACGGGGCGTTTGTGTCGCATGGTGAGGACAAGTATAAGATGTTCTGGATGGACGACACAGGCTTCAGCAGCAGAGGGATGTTGGGTTATTGGAATTACCCTCGCGGGTACCCGTATAACGGCTCCAACTACGTGAACGTCACGATGCCACTGAGGTACCCTCACACCAGGGTGGCCTACATTTTCTTTGGACCAGGAGTGGATGTGCAGAGCTTCAGCCTGCGTGGTGACGACCAGCGGGTGGACATCTACCTGGCCACCAAGGACCACGCTTACACCATCTACCTGCTGACCGGAGAGGTCCCCAGCAAGCCCCTGTTCGCCATGGTGCTGCTGGACCACAAGAAGGTCGTGTTCGAGAAAGCAGCGGCGGAGTCCGCCATGGAGAGCTCACCGGAGGAGGTGGAGGAATACGTCAACGTGATGGAGGACAACCTCCAGCACGTCAAGCCCGTCTTCCAGCAGATGGAGAGGCACATTCTGTCGCAGGTCCTCAACACCGCCAGCTTCCGCAAGACCGCTGAGCGCCTCCTCCAGTTCTCCGACAAGAAGAAGACAGAGGAGGTCATCGAGAAGATGTTTGCCATGTCCAAGAAGCAGGGCAAGGGCAAGGCGGGGAAGAGGGTGAACCTCGGGGAGAGGCTTTCCGAGAGCCTGCCCGACATTTTTGCACAGATCGAGGTGAGCGAAAAGAAGGAGAGACAGAGGACTTCGAAGCGAGTGTACGAGGACAGTCCGGAGGAGGGGGACGGGGACTCGCGGGCCTTCATGGATTACGACAGCCGCAAAAACAGAAAGGGAGGCTTCGTGAAGGGCCGCAAATTCAAGGAGGTCCACATGGTGGCTACGGCGGGTAGCGAGGGTCTGTCCAGCACGGCCTCGTACATACGACTCTTCCTCCTCCTCAACACCGCCACCTTCTTCTTGCTGCTGGCCGTGTTGCTGACCCGTTTCCAGAGGGGGCGGAGCCTGCACACCCAGAGGTGTTTCTACACCGTCCTTCTGATCGACTGCTTCATCTTACTGTACCTCTTCTCCTCCTGCTCTCACACACAGTGTTAACGTCATGGACGAAAATGCACCCCACGCCTCAGTCTGAGCCAGATCTTCTTCCGACAGAGTGATTAGGGCCACTGTTAAGGGACAAACAGGTTTTTTGGAGAATAATGTCATAATTGTACAAAAAAGCTCATGTGTCAGATTTTACCAAAACAACAGGGTCAGTGACAAAACCGCCATTTTATGTTTTGAACTTCTATTTGTTATTTATGGCCTGTTTGTCTCATTGATCTGAACTTATACATCTGGAATTCTAGTTCTGAAAAGCACAATTTCTGGATTACTTTGACTAGAAGAAATATTCAAATGAAACATAGTCTACTGTTTATCACAGAATACTTTGGGTCACAGTTAACATTTGTTTTGAATCTATTTAAAAACTTTATTTTTATACAGTCACAAAGAGTAAAACCTGTTGGCTGTCAAAGAAAATTATCCTCAATCTACACTTGACAATTTCACCATATTCCAAGTCATGTCTAAATACAACAAAAAATAAAATACAATAAAATTACAATATTCATCAGAATCATCAAATATTGAATCAAAAGCCTCACAATGTCGACAAATGTAGCTTCAATTTCCTACATTAATTCTGGTCTCCCCCAATTAATAAGACAATAATAATACAATTATTTTTTTCTGCTGAAATCCTCTTTGTGGACAAAGTCATAGGTGAATCTGATCAATTAACCATATTTTTCAGAGACGACAACTTTAAAACTGTCAGATGGAACACAAGATGAGGGTTAAAAGGGTTTTAAAAAATTAAAAACACACATCAACAAGTTTTATATTCTAGGTCGATTATATATTTCAAATCATCATTTTTTCAGTTTTATCGGTTACAGCGATGGCATTTCTACTCAAAAAATCAAATACAATATGGGACCTTAAATTATATTTGAGTCATTTATCTTGACTCTTCAGTTATATCCACATTCCATTATGACTTTTCCCCCAAAATATTATGACTTTATTTTCAAAATCTCAGATTTATTTTCCAGAAATAATTACATTCTCTCACATGATGATTTTTTTTTTTGTTGAATTCAGACTTCAGTAACATATTATGAGCTTTATTTTCCAAATATTGAAGGTGTGGGGGGTTAGGTGTGTCCAGCAGTGGCCCTAATACGTCTAAGATCTACCTAACGGGTGTTCACAAATAAAAAAACCTGATTCCAAATAGGAATTGATGAATTTCCGAGATGAAACCAGACCACCTCTGATGTAATAAGCTTCTGTGGAGCTTTAGAACTGAGTGTGTGTGAAGTTTGTCCTGCCTTGTATCGAAGATCTCAAGGTTAGCCACTATAATTCAGTCACCACAGCTGTACTTGACATTTGTCTTGTCTACATAGTTCATAGAAATACATTTAAATGTATATATGTGAAAGCAAGATATATTTTTATGGTCTCTTTTTTTACCAATTGTAAATAAAACTACTACATGCAGAGGTGTGCAGTGGTTGTGTGTTGTGTATCGTGATGGTTTCAGAAATGTTAGTGAAATACATGTAGATATAACACAATGCAACATACATCACATTCAGAGAAAAAGACTTATACAGTGTTATGAAAATGTTTCACTCTTTATTATATTGCAGCCATTTCCTATAATCTGAACATTTATAGCCATGTGATATTTCAGTTTTTATTTTCTAATAAATCTGCAAAAATTTTAACAATTTCTTGTTTTCTGTCAATATGGGGTGCTATGTGTACATTAATGAGGAAAATGACGAAAAAGCAAATGGCTGCAATTTAAAAAAGAGTCAAAAATTGTAAATTGTATATAAAACAAATTCTGCACATTGTCTAATTTAAAAGGAAATATTCAGTATAAAAAATGCAAATACAAACTTCAAATGTTATGGAACACACATTTCATGGGGAAACATCATATATTTGGAACTTTTCACACAGCAGGCACAAAGTTATATTAATTTATAATATATATTATACATTTTTGTTGTCTTCATCTGAAATGTAAGTAAAGCTGTCAGATAAATGTTTTCTGTAGTCTCCACCTAAATATTAAAACTTTACAATATTATAGAGCACACAAAGTTAATATACAAGAATGATAAACCTTGAATGTGTGTGTGTGTGTGCGTGTGTGTGTGTGTGTGTGTGTGTGTGTGTGTGTGTGTGTGTGTGTGTGTGTGTGTGTGTGTGTGTGTGAGAGAGAGAGAGAGTTCTAATGTATTGTATTGACAAAGACTCCAGAATTAATGACAGAAGAAGAAGAAGAAAATCTGTAAAATAATTAAAAATATGTATAGGTAAATAACATGAAACAAAAAATCACAAGAGCAATTAACTGATCCTTTAAACATCTTTTATAACATTTTATTAAAAGGTGAGTACCTGTGTGTTTAACCTCTGAAACAATACTTTCCAGCTGATGCCATATAAACTTGACCTTTACTTAATAATAAAACGTATCATTTACATTAAATCTGCATTAACCAGTGAACATGAGAATAGCAGCAACACAGTGTTGTCTTGTTTAAGGCTGATTGTTGAACAGTTTCTTCACAGACAAACACATTTATTGCAGCTCTGACACAACATTCCCGCCTCGCCTTCCCAGCCTCACATGCACCAACGTGCCTCAGAGCTGCTGATGAATGACAGCTGCTAAATCCACAGCCTCCACACAGCAGATCTCACTGGATAACACTGATAAACACTCATCAAAAAGCGGCAGAATAGAAAAATCTGCACAACAAGTGCAGAGTTGTCTCACATTTTAGTTTGAAATCAGTAAATCATGAGTTTTCTTTGACACATGTAACCGAGAAGCATCACTGACCTTTTTGCCTTTTGATGATTTTGCAACTTTCATCAGCTCCTAAATCAGGAGTTTTGCTCCCGTAAGTGGGTGAAATGAAATGAATATCCCTCCATTCCTCTCCTCATAAAAATGCTGTGGGTTGTTTTGTTACGATTGAGCAGATAATCACTTCCAGATGTGCTGCATCAGGCTTCTTCTCCTGTAAAACCTCACCTCTGTTGTCTGGTCTGCTCTAAATAAAGTTGATAAATGATTTATTTACTTGGGTTTAGGAGGAGATAAAACCTTGATGTGCCAAAAAGAGGCAGCTCTGTTTGTGTGATAGAACATGAACCCTCAGAAGAGGCCAAACACTTTTATTTTCATGGTGACGTCTCTTCGAAGGTTTTTAGGTTGAGAAATGCTGCCATCTGCTGCAGAAATGTCTTCTCATCTAGGTTTAATCTTCTAGATTTTAGAAGAAAACTGTACATTTTCCACTTTAAGAAATAGGTAACTGTATTTTATTTCTTAAAACTGTTTCTCACAATCAAATCAATTTAAAGATGTCCAGACAGCGACACAGCCATAATAAAAGATGTTGTTACTCGTTACATTTAATTGAAATTTAGTTAATAAAAAATTTAAATTTAAATTGACCCAATTTAAAGAAGACTTGTTGTGTTTAAATTCAATGTTTAAACCAGATTACAACCATTGACAAGCATGTGTTATATCTGTTCCTTCATTTAATTCAAATATAGACATCAACATGTCTGCATTTCGATTTTATTCATGTATTTATTCCATTTTATACTATATAAATAAAATATATGTTAATATAATTTGTTTCTTTTTGTTCAAATATACGTGCATGGTGATGTTACTATCAAATAATAATTTTAAATACATTTTAAAACATGCCTGGAGGGGATAGTTAAATATATAACTATTTTTACTTCTCTAAAACTTTGCTCTTATTTTAAAATACTTCTATATTTTATATATTTTCCACAAATATTTTTAAATAGTTGTTAGTTTATCTACTGTTTACTGTTTGGCTCTTTATCAATAGTTTTCTTGTTTCCTTGTTATATTGTTTTCTCATCCATTTGCAGATATAGAGCTAGATTTTGTAAATATTACTCTAATAAATTAGCTTTTATAATTTATTTTACTTGTATTGTGCAACACTTCATTATACATACTTGTAAAGTATAAGTACAAATGTAGTATTATGTTATATATAATATAATAGACAGTACTATAGTATTACTAGCAACTGAAACTAAACTAAAATTGGCTCAACAATACAATAAATGTATAGGTTAGTGATAAAAACATAATGTACTATAATAAAATATCACTTTAAAAGAAGCTACATAACGAGTGGTTTTGTTTTTCATACTTTAAATACATTTTGCCGTGATGGAAAGTGAATGTTGGATCTTTTAAGGTGAATAAACCCTTCCAGCCGCACGGTGTCGCAGTTTATTTCTGTGTTCGCCTTTTTTAGTCGTGAAATGACCCTTCTCGCTCGCCGTGGACAGTTTGAATAACCTTTATTGATACTGGTGTGGGGGGATAACTTGTGAAACATGGGTGCCCGGGTCGTTCGCATGTTCAGAAACGTCAACCTAGAGAACAGAGCTCACCGGGAAATCTCCAAGGAGAAGCCGACGCCAGCGCCCCGACACGCAGGCAGCGGCGGGGAAGGTGAGCGCCGCGGCTCCGCGGAGAAATGACCGACTTGTGTAACCGTCTCTGGGGTCAAAGCCGGTGTTCCGACGCAACGGGTGACCGTGTTACCTGGTGCGTCAGCGGCTGCTGCGTGGAAAAAAACATCAAACAGAATATTTCGGCTATTGTTTTGTCTCATAATTCTGTAAATCAGAACGTGCCGCCAACTATAAATACTGAGTTAAATGACTTCAATGTGGAGACATTTGTGTGGCTACGGAAGCCGTGAGTGGCCGTGGTTGCGATTATAATTTTAAAGCAGATATCTCGAGAATTGATTATTCTCGCGATAACAAACGCGTATTCTCGCCGTATCCTTAATTATACCAGTCTATATTGATTTTAATTTTATTTCTTATGTTAATTTGTAAATTTGCTTCTGTGCGACGACAGCTGTCAAATTCCACACGTGACGTCTGTGTAGTGTCTTTTCAAAATAAAGCACTTCCTTGTTAATGTCAAAATAAAAGCAACATAACTATACATACAAACGCACACTTTAAAAACACGCTGTATTGGGATATTTTAATTTACAATTAATGTTTAAGTTGATAATTTCTGCATTACAACTACTATTCAATTGTAAGTGAGACACTTGACTAATTCTTTTGAGTGTAATTTCCAGTAAAATAAATATTTATGAGTTACAAGATTAACATCAAATGCTCATATTTTCTTCCACCGTTTGCTGGATGAATCATCCAACATTAGCAACAGTTTTACAGGAAGAAGAATAAAACTGTGATTTTGATGTAAAATATTCCAAAATTAAATTTCTGTTATGTTATGGACAAGCCAACATCACAATGGAGAGCCACCATCATGATGCCATTAAAAAAATTGATTTATATATGATCGATAATTAATAAAATCTAGACAGAAAAAATGAATGAATTATGCAGAATTTTGTCCTAGTAGGTAGATGCTAACACCAATCAGAATTCTCAGCATATCATTATATCATAGCATTATGTATTTGACAAATTCTAAGAGCCTCATGAAGAATTAATACAGGGAAATGGGATTAAAACTGAAAAATGTATTTATCATTCCATTGGGTTTTTAAGGCTTGTGTCTTGAACGGCTGCCATCGCTACGGGCAACCACGAAGCACCCCCATCAACACGGCCTCAAACACCTCACACCTATGAATGACAAACCTTTGGGAACAACGAGCGCCTCTGTTGTGTTTTTTTTTTTTTCAGCGTCACAAACGACAGATTCCGTCCACCTGAAGAACGACCCTCTACTGGCTCTACTCAAGTCTGTGTATGTGGAGTCTACAGACCCGGCAGCAGCACAGGTCAGATCCTGTCTGTTCCTATTACATCCCACTCATATAAAACATTTCTAATGTAAATCACAGTCATCACTTCTTAGTTCTAACCAGTAAATTAAGGTTTTAGTGTAATAAAGCAGAACTAAACAGATGTTTTCACCACTTCTAATTAACCAAGTCGAGGATTTGGGGTCATTTAGAAATTTCCTTATTTTTGAAAGAAAAGCATTGTTTTTTCAATGAAGATAACTTTAAACTAATCATAAATCTACTCTATATATTACTAATGTGGTAAATGACTATTGTAGCTGCTAATGTCTGATAGCCTTCTGGCTAATTTAACGCTAATTTAATAAAATGTTATATTAATTTTATAACTCATAATGGTAAATAAAAGTGTTACTTTTCATGGTTGACCCCAAACTTTTAAACAACTACTACTATTAGTAGTATACTATAATAATATAATACAATCAGTATAATGAATATTTTTATACATTTTTCTTACTTCTGTGCTTTTAGTTAAGTAACATTTTCAATTCAGGACTTTTTTGTAATATTTATTGAGGACAATATTTGTACTTTAACTATTGCATATGATATATATATATATATAGCTTCTTATAAAGCTTTAAATCTGTTATTTTCACCTTATTATTTGTTCTCCAGTTGTTTTCAGAACTTCCAAACACTTGAGAGTCAACACTGAACCAGTGGGAGAGAACAGGATTATTTGAATGTCTCTGGCTGCTCAGATAAACAGGAAATAATCATCATGGGATGTTTAGTAATTCCCTGTTGTCAGTAAACTGGGAGAGGATGATGTAAAGTTTCCTGCTCTCAGCCTCTTACCTCAGCATCAACATCAAGTTCTGGACGGTCAATCCCAGTAACCTGAGTCATTCTTTAAGGGCTGAAGTCAGCGTGACTCTGCAGATCAAACCTCACATTGTCCTCAATCTGCTGCATTTACTCCATCATTAGCGATGGGACAGTATTATTTTTAGCCCGTTTAGCCAAATGTAACAGGGATTATAGTGATTGGAGCCATAGGTCATTAATTACGTCTGATGTTTTTGTTTTTTTAGTAAACTTTATATAAAATACTATATATAAACATGAGAAAAATGAAAGTGTTTTCATCATGTTGGAACAGAAGAGTTAACTACCATTAGGTTTGTGCAGAGGAAAACTTTACATGCACCTGAAATGTTTAATTTCAAATGTTTTTTTAGGATCTCCATACATTTTCATTGAGAAACATATTGAAATAACACAATTTTGCAGGAATCTGTACAATCAAGACATTTTCTGAAGTAGAACATGATGTGTAGACCAGGACATGTTGACATTTTATTGGTATTTTTGTAGCCAACCTGTTCTATAATAACTTTTGTCTAACAAAGAACAAACTGTTGTATTACACATCCTGTGCTGCAAACCATGATGTTCCATATTTAGACTTATGGGTACAGCAGATTCTACATCCTTAAAAACAAGCCACGACCAGAGGATGTCACCAAACCGATTTCATGATGACCTGGTTATTGTCTGTTTGGATCAGAGCTGATGATGTTGTGATTATCTACTGGTCACAAACTGATCCAAGCTTCCTGAAGCATCGAAGATTTTCTGCAAATCAGTTCGGTAAAGAACTCATTTGTCGAGGCTTCATCTGCACATAAATCCTCGTAAAATCAGGCACTGAATATTAGATAAATTACTAAATAAATAGGTAGAGGATACATAATAAATAGAAGAGAATTCAGATAACTAAGTAAATAGTTAAAATGTTGTAATTTACTTTAACATGTTTCTGAATGCCATCAACCTGTTTCCTGGTCCTTTTATTCATTAAATGAATTCTCCCAGACATCAATTATAAACATGAACATCCATTAAAAGCATCATTTCCTCTCGTCTTTAGCTTAAATCTGAGCCCTCATAACAGTCTTCCTGACCTTCTACAGTCAAGAAGAGAAGTCATCAAATAGATTTTGACCTGGCTTGACTTGGATTTCTCAATTTTTAAGGCATTATGGGACATTTTTCACCCTGATATACAGAAGATTTGAATTCATCAACCTTCAAAACCCCTAAAAATGTTCATTTTATTTTTTAAATTGACCCAGACTATGTCACCTGTCAATAAAGTTTTTCTCCCTAGGATCAGCCTGATGTTTTCTCCCTCTGTCTCACTCTAAATAATGTTGTGTTTAAACCAGATTGGTGATTATTTCTCTCCTCCATAGACTCCTGTACTTGTTTGTTGTCCTCCACACAGACCTCAGCAGCAGCAGCAGCAGCAGCAGTGACCTCTGGGAAGGAGTCAGAACGCCGTCCTCTGCGTTACACCCTACCTGGAGAGGTCCACGGCCTGTCGGAGCTCACCGACGTCCCCAAAGGAAAACTGACCCTGGCCGAGGCCCTGAAGGCTCTGAGCAGCCACCAGCGTCAGCCTCAAACATGGACGCCAGAAAAGATCTCTCAGGAATACTGTCTGGAGCTGAAGGACACGCAGGCTCTGCTCCGGTTCTTCATGCCCTTCCAGGTGGAGATCATTCCGCCCAAGACCGACAACGTCAAGCAGATCAAGGCATCGTAAGGATGGAAGGACATCTTCACTTATTTATGACAATAAAAGTGCTTTAGGAGAATGACTCTGATGGAAACTGATTGGAAGCTTCTCAAGCTTTGAAAGCCAGTTGGAATAGTTTGTTTCAGGAAGCAGTTGATTAGCCTAGCTTAGCATAAAGACTGGAAACATTTAAAGAAAGGCCCAAAAACACCAACTATTTGATACTACACCACAGATGGTTTTCAACTGAGGTTTTGTCTGGTAAGAAGTTTGTGAATACTGGTGGTTTTATCAGCCTGGTGTTTTTTTTAGGATTAGGAAACAAAAGAAGGTGAAGGTGGGAAATTAGGAGAAAATCCCCAAACTGGATCAGATTGTTTCCTCATTAGAGCTGCAGAGATTAATGCATTAGTCGCCAAAAAAAGACATTTTATGTTGAATCTTCAGGTTTAGATGTTTTACAGCGATTTAAGAACCAAATCAGCTAATCAATGCATTATTTAATAATCAGATTAATTATTAAGGAAGTATTTGAGTCAGTGACAAATAATATTTGGCAAGATGAGAAAGTCCAGAACTATTTCATTTTAAACAGTTTTAAGAAAAAAAAATCACCAAGTCTCAAAATGCACATTTAGTTTTTGTTTTCTTGTTATTTAAAAGAAATTGTTATTGTTTTTTGCAAAAATAACAATTTCGCATGATTTTTTTTTCACGAAATGTCAAATGGTTTAACCAAAAAGGAATAGGTTAAAAATATTGATTCCACCTAGAATATAAAACTGGTGTTTTTAATTTTTTACATGTTTTTGTTACTGACTCAATCATTAGTTGGAGCTCATTTCTGGTTTATTTAACCATGTTAATTAATGGGTTTTTTCACATCCAGTCTTTGCTAAGCTACGTTAACCATGTCCTGAACTACTGTCCTTAATGAGGTAGAAGATTATAGATGATTTTATATCCATACATCAATGAAGGATCATTGTGTGATATGTGTCATTGTTTGTGTATCTGTCACGTTTAGAACTTCAAAATGTAGAAATCCATCGATCCCGTCCGTCCGTTACAGCAAACGATCACATCATCATCAACTTACACAATATAGAAGTAGACGTTCTGCATGGGAGGTTTTGGAAGAGAAAGAAAATAATGTAAAATTACACATCAGTTTAGCTTCTGTATTAAAATCTCTCATCAGATTCATCAGAAAAATCTCTGAAAGTTGAGTCAACTCAAGGCCGTATTCCAGCTGTGACTCACAGCTTTAACAGTTGACATCAGTGTTGACTTGAATTAAAAGAACTGGTTAAAAAAAGTCATTTTATTGTAGCACTGGGTCATAATTCACATTTAAATACGCCAATTGCTTACAATCACTCTCACTCAGTGCACTTTAAAATAAAACATCTTCTTTTCATTCTGGGAGCATTGAACCAGCAACTTGATGGAGGTGGTTCTGTTATTTAACTGAATTTGTCATTGACGTGTGGAGCTTTACAAATGTGCTGTTCAAACCGTTTTTATTGATGTTTTTTTTTTTTTTAATAAAGCAACCAGTGGGAAACTGATGAAAAGAACAAACCAGGAGAACAACCGGAAGTAACCAAGTAAAGTTTGACTCTTCTGGTCTTTATCCACATCTGCATTGTTTTAATCTGGGTTTAAGACTATGAAAACTACAGAGGGCTGGAAAAATTAAACTAAATTATTTATTTAATATTCCATTTTTACACACATTTATGCACTACTCTCAATAAGTTAGGGGTATTATTATTTACATGAGTGCTTTTTCCTATTTGGTCTGAATTTTAATGAAATAAAAGTTTCTTTTAATATTACTAATATATGAATGAATATATGAAATCTGAGTCTCACAATATCCCTGACTTATTGTGAGTAGATAGTAGATAATAGATATTTCCCCCAAAGGTATTAACTTGAGGGGAAAATGCATTAAGTAAATATGAATAAATGGGGAGAAAGAAAAAATGGAAATTATAACGATATATATATATATATAGGCATGTTAATGTATATCGTGTTTATTTATTTTTATTATAGTTTAATTCTCAGTCCTTGACTTCCGGTTGTTTTTTTCAGAACATCAAAGCTCATCAGGAGTAAAAAATGAACTTTGTGGATCTTGAACTTGAATTTGCTGCATAAACGCACAATCTTTTTTCAAAATAAAAGCTGATTTTTGTCTAAGTCGTGGTTGCGTTAAGTTGTCTGAAGTCTTCGGTCGGAAGTGTATCCGTGCTGTGACGTCATCACATTAAAATAGTGTCATAACACTACGTGAAGCAAACAGTAATCACTTTGATAACACCGGGGTTAACTTTGTAATTACCGGCTTTGTCGTTACCGAACATCCTCCACACACATGCCCAAAGAAAGCACTTCCGCCCATAAAGCCACACCCCTTTGTCTGTTTTTTCGTTGCTATTGGACGGCGACGGAAGGAGGCGTCGCCTAGGAGAACTCCTTTGTTGCCCCGGTTACTGGCTGCTGCTGCTGTCAATCATCACTGAACACAAAGCTGCGTTTAAACAGACAGAAAACGACAACGCTACCGGAAGCTGTACTACTGCTTTCAAAATAAATGCCCGTATTTTATAGAGGGAAAAAAATTGCTGTATTTGACACAGAATTGTGTCTAGAATGGTACACTATTAACTATATATCAAATATAGATTATATTATAAATACTATATGTTTAGTATAATAATTGTATAATATTTAAGATAAGATAAAATTCTATTTGAATTCTTACTAATTCATTATCAATACTATTGGTAATTGCACAATTGACACACAACACATTTAACATCATAGACCCCATCCTAACCTTATAACCACCACTTTATATACATAGTGGTGGTTATGTGCAGTAAAGACAATCTATTCAGATCAAGATTATAATAGTTTAGGATTTTGTTTTTATTATTATTTTTTTTATTCAACTTTGACTTATTGCTTTCATTAGCTTCAGTTAGTTTAGTTTAGTGTATTTTTCATTAGTTTAAGTTGTTATTAGCTTTAGTGTTAGTGTAATATTTTTGTATTATGTGATATTTGTCAGGAGTGTGATTAATTAACTATGTAGTATATGTAATAAAACTATGTAATAAAAACTCGACAAATAATTAAACAATTTTAAAAATATTAAATGAACAACCATCCACAAAAGACAGTTGGCACAAGACACATAATAGAATAAATCTTTAAAAGACAATCTTTAAAAGACATATATATATATATATATATATATATATATATATATATATATATATATATATATATATATATATATATATATATATATATATATATATATATTGTAAATTCTCCATTTTATATTTAGCCTATTCCAGTTAACAAAAAAAATGTCTTTTTCAATTATTAATATTTTTATTTTGTTAGTTGTTAATTTATTTAGATTTGAAAATTACATTTTTAATCAATTAATTGATTAATTAATGTGTTTTTGAAGGACCGTTTTATGGTTGTTTTGTCAATCCCTTTTTGTATTTGAACCATTTATTGATGGCTGGCTTAATTAATCCATTTCAAAATATATTTGTCAATCGCTCTTTCTCCATCCACTTTCTCATTGTGCAAAAGCAGTTAAGACATAAGCGCGAGTCGGGACTTTTATTTTGAAGGTCCGGGCAGGAAGTGCGGTTTGTTTATTCACGCCGCTCGCCGCAGGCTCCACAGACAGCGTCCGTGTCTCGGTGTGGAGGTGATGTGGGCTTCGTGCGGGAGGTTTTGCGTGAACAATTCAATCCGGAGGACGCGTCTCCGCCACCGGGAGGAACATCAACACCGAACCGGAAGCTGCCGCTCCGTTATCAGCCGCCTACCGGAGACAAAGCGGCAACAAACACATGCGGGATTCACTTGATCTGCGGCTGCGGCTCCACCGGCTGAAATCACGCAGAGAACCCGCAGGGCCTCGCCGCAGATAGAGCGTCTCGTTCGGTGGAAGAACCGTGTTTATGTCTTCACTTCACCGGGGAGAAGAAGCGCGTTTCCCCCGGAGAGATGCACCATTTGGTGGGCTGAGCTTCAACACTTCCCCGCTGATGCTGCAACATGGGAGAGTGAAACCGGTAAGAAACAGTCGGTGCAGGGATTTATAGGCAGAGAAATCAATACTCTGATTGATTATTGATAAATAATTGATGGCAACTCAACGAGGATTTATTTGCCGTCAAAAAACATTTTGGGTCAGAAAACTGATTAGGAATGTAAAACTGATTATCACAATATAAGTCTTAATATCAGAATATAAATCTGATTATCAGAATATCAGAATGATGGCCATCATCAAATTAAACATCAATATATTGGCTGATAATCAAAACATCAGGCTGTTAATCAGAATATCAGATTGATCATCAATATCAGTCTGATTACCAGGCTATCATCAATCCAACCATCCATCCACTAATCAGTCTAATTGATATCTGATTATCAGTCTAGTGGGTAATAGGAGGTAAACTGCTGTTTTATCTCATAGTTTTAGTTAGTTGATCTGCTGCTGTGATTCTATTTGGTTTAGATTTTTCTTTTTTTTATTGTGGATGTTTCTTGGACCTAAATCTCCTCCAGACTCTCAGTACAGCTGCAACCATTAATTGATTAGTTAAATTAATCTCCAACAATTCTGATAATTAAATGTTTTTCTTCAGTTTGGGGAAATGGTTATTGGATTATTACCATTTCATTAATTAAACAACCAATCAACTTATTGTTTCAAATATAATGTGCATTAAGGTGATGTAGAGTGTTAGAGAGGAGAGATGAGAATTAAATTGCCAAAATGAATGTTGTGCCTCATTTAATACAGATTATCATAGTTTTACTCTCTAACTCTAGAATCATCTATTCACTTGTATTTACATTTGAATTCTCATCTTTGGAATTTCCAGATGATTCCTCAAAATCTGGCAAATTCAAAACCTTTTACATGTTTTTAAAGGTAAATGCATTGCTTTTTGGCGCCATCTTGTGGCGAGGTCGCAGATTGTAACCGACCGAGCAGGAGAAACTACAGTGGCTGCAAAAAGGCGTCATTTGGTTTGTCCATTCTGGGCTACTGTAGAAACGTTGCTGTGCAACATGGTAACAGCTCAAATTAAACGAATAAAATACAACAATTCTTGTCTTGGTTGAATTATAATATAATATTCTCAAAATGCCACTAAATGTTATGTGCTGTAACTTTTAAGTATTTTTTTTATAGATCTTCATTAATTCAGACAAATTAAACACTTTTTATCTAGAAATGCAGAAGAATTTTAATCTTTACTCTTGGTTTGTCACAAAAAATGAGCAAAATCCAGCTGTAACGAGTCCTGGGAATCCTTTGTGATTGCAGCAATAAACAAACTGCATTATATGTTGGGCAATATTTCAAAATTTCTGCGATTTCTCCGCAGAACGTTGAAATGCTTCTAGGAAAATGTTGCACGTTCAATTGAGTGAGAAAGATTCACAGGAGCTGCCATGTCCTGTTTCCGTGGAAACGGTGAAAACAGGAAGTGATGGGACGTAGTTAAGACAACAATAGCTGCTTCACTGGCAGCCTGTTGCTCCTATATACTGTGAATTTAAATAAGAGCACATCATTACACTCAGTGTGGGTTTTTTTCCACATTTGCATGACTGTGAAATAAAAAGTGTCAGGTTGAAAATAAATTATTCAGCTATAAAATTCACATTATTTCTGTAATCTTCAGCATTAAACCAACACCACCTGAAATAGACCAGGGTGTAATTTTAGCAGAGAAAGCTGCTAGTGGATCTTTTGTCTCCTGAGTCTATTTCAAGTTTACAAGATGTGGCTGAGAAGCTCTCAGCATATTTCCCTCTGCAATCCTCTGTTGCATAATTGCATTTTGCCACACATTTGCACAATCCTCACTCTTTCTGAAGCAGCCAAGTGCCCGATCATCCATTTCGCTTGATTGCTCGCAGGCTTGAAGTGGCTATTTTAACGTTTTTAGGTCACAGCCCGAAAAGGAAGAAAAGGGGGACGAGTTGTGGCGTCGCCTTCTTTTCCTGTAGACGTCCACTGCTGCACATCTTCTCTAAAAAAAAAAAAAAAAAAAAGAACAGTGTGTGGATGTGAAGTGAATGCAGGTGGAAGTGGGATGATAAAGCAAAGTCTTCAGCCAGGCTGTTGATCCCTTTACTGCAGCTTTTCTTCTTTGGTGACATGTGATGATAATGCAGGTATCGAAGCAGCACAGGTTAGAAAAAGGCTGACGTGCTTTTTATGCTCAGAATTGCGTATAATTGCATTTCCCTGATTTTCCACACAAGGCTGGAAGTGAACACAACGGCTTCTTTTGTGGGTAAACGTGTCATTTTTAAGGATTTTTACAAATGGCCTCTTGAAGCCACCCTTTGCTACAGCCGCTTATTATTTGGCATTTGCTGCTCGGCCACTGTAAATGATAGCAGGCAGTCTGGAATAACAGTGTCCCAATGTTTATACAAGTGATAAGGGGTTTTATTGCAGTATTTAACTTGTCCCCAGTTGGCTGCTGGTTACTGGCAACGCTGGAGGAGAGCACTTTTAACGGGAACTGGCAAACACTGGAAGATTCTTTATATTCCCCTCTTTAGACAAACCACTGCAGCGTTTAGTTTAGTTTGAAACATGTCTGGTCCCTAAACGCCTCACATGCAGCCTTTTGGTAGGAGCTACACTTTACCAGTGGACCCTAAATGCCTCACATGCAGGCTGTCGATAGGAGCTACAGTTTACGGATACTCCCTAAACATCTCAAATGCAGAATATCAGAAGACTCTACAGTTTTCTGGCACCCCCTAAACACCTCACATGTAGGTTTTTGGTAGGAGTTGCAATTTACCAGTGAACCCTAAATGCATCACTTGCAGGCTATTGGTAGGAACTACAGTTTACGGATACTCCCTAAACATCACAAATGTAGAATATCAGAAGACTCTACAGTTTACCGGCATCCCCTAAACGCCTCACATGCAGGCTATTAATAGGAGCAACAATTTACCAGTGATCCGTAAACCATCGATATACATAAGAAAGGTTAGATGTCTTATCCACGCTGACGGCCAATGGAGTCGAGCGTCCACGCTGGCGTGGTGTGTTTTAAATGACAAAAAAATTGACATTTGATAACATCTGATGTGGGAAACAGTGGGTATTAAATGATGCCTATAATCAAATTATTGTCTTCAGAATGTACAAAAACAAACAAAACAAAAATATATCCATGCATTCCAGTCTCCATGGTAACACATAAAAAAAGTCATTTTGGAGACGGACTATCCCTTTAACCAGCAGTATATAATAATAACAACCCATAATAATTGTGAAGTAATGAGTAGTGATTGTATAGAACTTTCCCAAAAAGCCAATAATGATGCTGTAAGTAATTAAGTATCAGTCATTATGTAGTAATTATCAGTAGTGAAATGGGCCAGTTCTCTACTCATATTACTGAAATAACTACATAAATCAATACATGTTGTAATAGCAAACAAATAATGAAATGGTAGTTTTTCTGTAAATATTTAGTAGTATTGATTTAATAGTGTTTTTTCATAAGTGTATTGATTACACACATACTACATAACCATTATTACACCAATAGGTTCTGTGTAGTATTTCAGCAGGAGTTTTTCATCATGGTCTCAAAATCTGTCTTCTCCTCAGCTGATGAGAGCTTTAACAGTTTTTTTTCACTACTCTGCATGATTACTACTTAGAACACTAGTGTTTCACTCTAAAACTACTGTTGTGTCATGAGTAGTGTATAGATTACTAGCACTATTAGACCAATAGGTGTTATGTAGTTATTCAACAGGAGTTTTTCATCAGGGCACTCCTTTTCATTAATCTTTCTTATAATTTCCTTACATCGTAGGGTCTGGCAGCCATGAAGGAGGCGCCGTGCGGCGTTGATCTGAGAAGCCCCGCCTCCACGGCGTCATGATCAGCAGGATCTCGCCGGCGGCGATGCCCGGTCTCCTTGTGGAAGAATGGTCCACTCCGCTACTGTTCCCCTCCCGGAGGCGGGGGACGCCGACAGCGTTCTCTGCTGCCTCGTCACGGCGCCGCTGAATCTTTCCACACGGCCACCGATGGAGAACATCTCCGCGCTGAACATCTCCGCGCTGAACGCCTCCCTGGGCTTCCGGTCGCCACAGGACCCGGCCTCGCTGACGGCCGAGTCCCCGGACGATGACCTGCGGGGCGTCGGCCTGCCCCTGCAGGTCTTCTTCTGCTTCGTCATGGCCGCCATCCTGCTGGTGGCCCTGCTGGGGAACGTGGTGGTCTGCCTGATGGTCTACCAGCGGTCTGCCATGCGCTCGGCCATCAACATCCTCCTGGCCAGCCTGGCGTTCGCCGACATGATGCTGGCCATCCTGAACATGCCCTTCGCACTGGTCACCGTGGTGACCACCCGCTGGATCTTCGGCGACGTCTTCTGCCGGGTGTCGGCCATGCTCTTCTGGTTCTTCGTGATGGAGGGCGTGGCCGTGCTGCTCATCATCAGCATCGACCGTTTCCTCATCATCGTCCAGAAGCAGGACAAGCTGAGCCCGCATCGAGCCAAGGTGCTGATCGTGGTCACCTGGGGACTCTCCTTCGTCTTCTCGTTCCCTCTGGCGGTGGGTTCGCCGCCGCTACAGATCCCGCCCAGGGCGCCGCAGTGCGTGTTCGGCTACAGCGTGGAGCCCGGCTACCACGCCTACGTGCTGATCATAATGCTGGTCTTCTTCTTCGTACCTTTCGTGGTGATGGTGTACACGTTCATGGGCATCCTGAACACCATCCGCCACAACGCCATCCGCATCCACAGCCACCCGGACAGCATCTGCCTGAGCCAGGCCAGCAAGCTGGGCCTGCTGAGCCTCCAGAGGCCCTTCCAGATGAACATAGACATGAGCTTCAAGACGCGTGCCTTCACCACCATCCTCATCCTGTTCTCCGTGTTCACGGTGTGCTGGGCGCCGTTCGCCGCCTACAGCCTGGTGACGACCTTCAGCGACGGCTTCTACCGCAAAGACGGCTTCTTCCAGGTGAGCACCTGGGTCCTGTGGTTGTGCTACCTCAAGTCGGCGCTCAACCCGCTCATCTACTACTGGCGGATCAAGAAATTCCGTGACGCCTGCCTCGACCTGATGCCCAAGTACTTCAAGTTTCTTCCTCAGCTGCCGGGCAACACCAAGAGGCGGATCCAGCCCAGCGCTGTGTACGTGTGCGGGGAGCATCGCTCCGTGGTTTAAAGGAGCCGTTAAAACCGCCGTAAGATGCGTTTCTACACTGTTTAAAATGGACACGACGGACCTCGTGTTTCCTGGACTGTTTTTCTGTCGTTGGGTGGATTACTTCTCACAGCAGGCGAGGGCAGCGCTGCATTCAGAAAAGGCGACGGGCCGCGTCGGTGTGGAAGTGTTGCTGCATCTACCAGCTAGAAAATTAAAAGGAGAAATTTGGGTAGAGCTGAATAGGAGGAAAGAATTAGCTTCATTGCCATTTTTTGCCATATGGTGAAACGATGCACCAATGGTGAAATACTGAGCTGATATTTAAAATTACAATTTAATGCTGATATTTAGTCTCGTTTTTGTCGTGATTGAATCTCTTTTTGTGCCGGCAGGGAAACAAAGACCTCATTGTTTTAAAACGAACGAATTGAACTGTTTTAAATACATTTGACCCTTCTACCTTCAAATGAGCACAATTCATTCATATTCATTTAAAAAAAAAAACTCCACAGAAAACCATTAATTTCTTTTACTGAAAACTTTGACAAAACTCCTTTTTAACTACATTAACTTATAAGTCTACTTCTAACCTTTTTGACTTTATTATTCAGACCCCCTTAAATTTTTCATCCTTTAGTATATTGCAGTTATCTTTTTCCTCATTAATGTACACAGCACATTTTTGCAGATTTATTTAAAAAGGAAACTGAAGTATCACACGTTCATAAATGAACATAAATTATTTTAGCAAATGGCTGCAATTTAACAAAGAGTGTTAACAATTTAAGGCGGTATGAATACTATATATATATATATATATATATATATATATATATATATATATATATATATATATATATATATATATATATATGGGTCAGTGACAAAAATGTCTCTAAAAACTTGGTACCAGATAGTTAAACTCTTTTAAAAAGTTTTTTTTTTTTTTTTTTTAAATGCATGCTATCAACTACTTTTATATTCTAGGTGGATTAAATATTTATAACATTTGATATTTCATGACAAAAAAATCACAATATCATTATTTTGGTAAAAAAAAATGGACTTATACAAATACAAATGGACTTTTAAATAACAAGAAACCAACACAAACTGTAAAGTGTATTTTACGATAGTTTTGGACTTTCTCATTTGTCTCTGACCCATATATATGTAAAACTTTAATAAATCAATACAAATAATGTTTTGTATAAAAAAGCATAAAAGCACAGTTGTGTCCATCAGTGGTTGATGGATGAATATTGACCACTGATATCAGCTGATAACAGTCAACAGGCTGATATGGCTCATACTCTAATTCTACCAATATATATATCAGTGCTGTAATTTGTGATATTAGAGGGAACGATCATTTTTACATCAATGTTGTCATTTTTATTGAAAATATTAACATAATGTGATTTTGAGGGATCAAACTATTGTCTAGGACCGTACTAAATGACCTAAAAGCCTTTTCTGGCATCAATGGAAGCGTTACCAGTGTCTGTGTTTGTATATGAATATTCAAACACTGAATTTAAATAACGAGTGAAGCTTTGAAGCATTTGGTCCAGCCCTAACATTTTTATAAACCTGTAGAATATGATTTATAGAGCAGAGCATCACTGCAACAGCACAATTTGACCTTTTTAACAATCTTCCACCTTAATTTGAAAATCATTACTTTTCAGACCCTTCTTACCAGATGCCAAAACCTGTTCAGTCATTTATCTAATATAAAAAAATACCTGAGCTTTGATACCAAAACAATACTTTTAATACCTTTACTTGCCAAATAAATACAAATAACCACACAATAACCTGATAAGAACAAAGTCTAAAACTGAGAACATTCCAGTTTAACTTGGCACTGTCTAATAGTTTCTGTGGAGCCAGGTTCAGCTTTTTTTGCTGGAAACCTTTTTTTGGAGCAAACAGCTCTTTTTTTTGAACCATGAATCAAGCATTTCATATATGAGTAAAACAGTTATATGTACAAGATTTATTATTTCTTTTAGCTCCTAAAATTGTTAATTTTGGGAAGTTGTGTTGCTTCTCGCTGACTTCCTGTTTACATAGTTTGTTGCCTCTTGGACGAAGCTGCAGATGTTTCCCAGCAACCGATTTACAAAGGTGTTTACTAGCTTAGACGTTCTGGTGCAGCCTGATTTAAAGTCGCTGGTTTGAAAGTAGTCGGTAAGAGTCTGGAAGAAAGACCCAACACAAAAGTCGTGGTTAAAAGACGCAGCTGTAAAATCCACAGCAAACACCTTTCATCTGTTTTATTCTGTCCTGACAAACTCGGGGAAGAACATTACCACTTGTTGTCTAGACGACACTGGAAACCCAACCTGCTCTCTAAGAAGTCATTCAGGGACCTCTACCCATAAATTAAAGGGGCTGTGTGAAACTTCCACCAATTCTCTCCTCTCAATAGTGACCCTTTTAATGCTGTTTTTACGTAATACATAATATCACTAACTTCAGATTCTCCACCCTATTCTTTAGCAAAATGCAGTAATTCCCTCCCCTGCAGACTGGCTGGTGTCTAATGACACTTTTGGACTAATTTACCTTCACAGGTAAACAAAGAAGGCTGCACTATGTTCTGTTAGGGTTATAAAAGGGACAGAAAACTACCAGTAAATATCCAGAAACTCTCTAATGGACAGTTAAGCTGGGGAATATCAGAAATATTCAATATTTAGCATCTAACTCACCAGCCAGCTAGTTGCTGTATGAATATATTTTTATTTAATATTTGCAAGTTAAACATTAACCCTCTATTGCAGGAAATATTACTTAGACATGGTAAAAATGTTTTTATTACTTAAAATGGCCTAAATAATAGATATATTTAAGAAATGGATAGTTTCATGTTATGTAAGTCAATAGGACTCCATGCTCTATATTTGCATATTGTTGCCATATGGCAACAAATCTATTTTAGCATATTAGAAAAAAAAAACTTATCAAGATTGAATTAAGTTCAAGTTTAAATGTTTATTTGGTGAAAATGTGCCCAAATTCTGAATAAAAGACAACCTTCGTTTATGAGACAGTGACGCTCACATGTCAAATGTCTATGAGCAAACAGGATATCCTGGTCATGTGACCTTATGAATCATATGTCCTTCAAAATAAAAGCCCCCTGTTCACACCTAACTGTAAAAACAGATTTTTTATGACAGCTTTTAAAAAAAAATGAAGATAAACTAATTGTTGCCATTTTAGTATTTTTTAATTATTTAATTTAATTATTTTTTAAAGCTACAATGAATGAAAAAAACATGAAAAAGATATTTCTAAAAAGAAGTAGAACAAATGTAATTGGAGGGAGTGACTTAACTTGAAAACTTGTCCATAATTGTGGTATTTAAGCACATGATTAAAAAAGCCTTTTAAATGTGGAAAAGTAGTTGGAACAATTACATTTTTATGAGTAATCAACTTAAAAACACGTGTTTATGCTGCCTATTTAAATGAATGGGAAGTAAAAGGAAAATCTCATTTTTTGAAAACTGACATAAAAAATGGTCAGAGATCTACACCAAAAAAATTAAAAGCTATATTTTTATGGTTAAGGAAATGTAACAAGGTAACAAAGAGATGAGGAACTAATTGGTTGATAGATAATGGTTTTTAGTGGATTTAAAATCTGACTCGTTAACATAACGTGTAGTTCATTAGTGACATCATTTCCTTAGAAGCTGTTGTATTCAAAAAAAAAAAAACAAAAAAAGATTGATGCAAACAGTTAGTTTTAGATGTTGAACCACTACGTTCATGGTAAAAGGATAAAAATAAATCAGCGTTATTTGCTCTCACACAGACAGACTGACAGCAACAGGTCCGACTTACAGGGAAGAACTGAATCTAGACTTATTCTAATTATAAAGATTTTAAACGTTTGAGCTGGTTTGCAACACATTTCACACGTCGCTACTCAGGTTTGACGCTCAGCCCTCCATGTCGACCAGAATGCAGCGCGGCTAAGACCCGGACTCCTCTAGACCTGCTCTCCTGCTCCTTTAAGGCCAATCACACCACGTCATCCTTGGCAACTGCAAGAAATGGGGAAGTGAAGCGTTGGATTGAAGGACGCCATTAAAGCAAAAAGACTTTAAAACTCCTGGAACGCATCGAGTGACAAAGTATCCACGGGTGAATTTTTTTTTTTTTTTTTTTTTATATTGTACTAGGAAGACAGGCGCTGCTGGGTTTGACTTGACCGTACATCTTTTTTTTTTGCCACTGAAAAATCATGACGGTGTGTTTTTAGCTGTGGTAGAAGTTGTTTTACAAGGCATGTAAATTATCAGCTTCAGTGGAAATTTTTCAAAAGTGGCCATGACACATTTTTGAACGTGCGTTTTTATTTAAATGTTTTGAATGTGCCTATTGATTAGTCCATTTGCCAGTAAGAATGCTGCTATATCTGGTGAAAATGTGCAATTTCAGTGTACTGTACTGTTTGAATGTAATAAAGAAATAGACATTTCTTACCTTGGTAAACTGTCTAAGAGTCTTTTGTCTGCTGTGGATCCACAGGCTTTTTCAGAGTGAGAGTGTAAGAAGGCAGACTGCATTGCTGCTACAGGTCTAACTTGGTTATTTTGGACCATAAAAGCTGCTAATTTTTATAAATATACCATGGAAATGAACATATTAAAGGGTTGGTTCTGTCTTATGGACATCTAGCTCAATTTTACCTATATCTGAAGCATATAGACCATAATCCCACTGATCCCTTCAGTATTGAGCTTCCTAGTGACTCCCCCTCAACTGTATTTTCAATATAATGGAAGTGCACAGGGCAGATTTCAGTAGCTCTTTGCCAAATGGGAAACGCATGGTTCATCTTACTTGTCAATCTGTTGTCCTTTAATTTATAGATGACTCACTAACCTAAAATTGCTTAATATTGATTTGTTCTGTAACTGTTAATTGCAGACCACAGTAGAGCTCTAGTAAACAGACTAAAGCCACAATCCTTATAAAAATTATTATAAGGACTTTGGCTTTACTCATGTTTCTAAACATACTGCTATTATATTTAAATGTAAGTCTCATGGAAGTGAGGTTAGATGTCCAAAATACCGAACTATCCCTTTAAACTGAAAAATGGCAAGATAGGGGCCCTTTAATTCATGATTTTATGATGCCACGAAATTATAAAACATTTTCCTGTTCGCACTCTGTAATTTTAGATCAGTTTCATTGAGACTGCAGCAGTTTTCTCACTGGGATGTGGTAGATTAATGTGAAGCTACGTGTCATTTCTTACATCAGGTGTCATGTTTGGGAGCCCGGTGTTTGTGTGATGCCTCTGTGTTAATTATCCTCCTCCCCACGCGTCACCTGTGTCTACCCTTTCCACTCAGGGACTCCACTTCCTGTCAACGTCTCTCCGCTGAGTGCTTTCGTGCTTTTGTGCTTTCGTACATTTATGCGTTCGCTCCTCCATGACACGATTTCCCTCCGAAGCCCTCGCTTCTGATTGCGACCAGGGCTCCTGGCGGTCACGTAGACGGCCTGTTGTGCAATGCTGCTGATAATAGAAATGCCGGGGAGCTCCTATCAAGCCGCCGCCTGACAACCAGCCTCACAGCTGTGTTTGATGTGCAGAACGCGTCTCTGCTCGCCGCGTCTCTCGCTCCACAGATGATGAGTTTCATCAAAGTGGGAGGTTATATTCTCAGGGCCCCACATCAGCAACCTCACTGTGTGGTTTGCTGTAGTTTGATTAATGCACAAACGCTGTTTGGGAATATGAGAATATACAAAACTACAGCACAATCCTACCTGCTGGTGGTAGAAAGTACAGTAGTGTTCAAAATAATAGCCGTCCAGTGGGACTAACCAGATTAACGTGTTCATCTCTAGGTCTATTTATCATCTACCTCTAGATAATGACATGTCCAGACTTAATGTAGTATATCTCTACAACTACAGGGTTTACTGAATGAAAGCTAAAAATGAAAGCTAACACCTGTGAGATAGTTGTATCAGTGACAGAATCTATTTAAAATGAACAGTGGTGAAGAACATCCAGATAGAATAAAGCAGAGAAGGGAAATCATTAGCTCTGCCCCCACAAAAACATCTATTTAGGTTGAAAACCAGCTGAAAATCATGGGTTAGTTTCCCAATTCATCTATGGAGCAGTAAAGTGAAGTCTGATAAGTATTTGCACCAAGTTTCAGCCTTAAAAGGTGAACCAGACTCATCTTAGAGATGTTTCAGTACAGATATGTCCAGGCAGACCTGATTTTGGCACATTTCATTTCAATAATCACAGAAATGCTGAAATTTACTGATTTATGTTTTTGCTATGTGCTCATATTATTGTTTATGGTTGAAATGATGTTTTGTTAAGATAATAATGTTTAAAATAGACTTGTAGCTGAGTTTCTTTGTTTTATATTTTGAGTTGAACTAATTTCACATGACAATCAACATACTGTCCATGTTTTAGTTGAACCACATGTCACACGTGTGGATGATTGTGGCCCATTTTATCTTAGGTGGTTAAAGCAAAAAAATATGTTAATATATCAAACTAACAGCATTATTTCTGATGGATGCCATCAAGACAGATATCATGCATAGTTTTTATGTGCATATGTTTTTTTAATAGATTTATCTACTACTTACCATGCACATTTCTGGTTCAGTCTAGATTTGAAGTATTGTCTCACCACCATAGAAACCATTAACTAATCAAATCACCATGGAAACCATCAACTAATCAAATCACCATGGAAACCATCAACTAATCAAATCACCATAGAAACCATCAACTAATCATATCACCATGGAAACCATCAACTAATCAAATCACCATAGAAACCATCAACTAATCATATCACCATGGAAACCATCAACTAATCAAATCACCATAGAAACCATCAACTAATCAAATCACTTTTGAAACCATAATCTAATTAAACCACCTGTTACTAGTCAACCACAGTTATATCAACAGTTTAAATCTTTAGTCATTGGCTCTAATTTACAGAGAAACCTAAAATGGACCATTTTACCCGAGTTCCCATTTTATCTGACATCACTAAAAATATTTTTTATATCCTTGTTACTCTGTGGATCAGGACTCATATTCACAGAACATTGAAGGACTAGCAGATCCTAGCTTAAAATAAGGCTGTAAATTTCTGACTTCAGGTCTAATAGTAGTCAGGACGTAAACATAATCCAAACACAGAGGCCATCAAGGCTCCAGCCTTGCTGAGCTGAAGGTTTTTATCCACAGTGAGGTCATTATGGATGAAAACCTTCAGCTAAGCAAATAAATTAAATTGCAAATTGCAATCATACTGAGCTTTTAAAAAGGTATCGTCTAAATCAAGAGGGCAGGCGCATCGCCATGGCAACCCTTGTCCCTGAAAGAGTAATTTACTGCATCCTATTGTGTCTGTGCACAGGGTCAGCTCTAGTTATTTGGGGGCCCTAAATAAAGGAACGTGGCAGACATTTTTCTCAAAATGTGCCCTTTGAGGCTAAGACTATTGTTTTACTGTGCATTCTTCACGTTATTGAGCACGAGAACTTTCTGTCAGAGACTGAATTTCAACAATAAGAGACAACAGTAGTCGCCTAAAGGTCATTTGACCTCACTAGGAACATCATTAGTGGGGGACAGGTTGTTAACGCCACTGTCCCTGCTGCATTAGGCTTCATAAACCTCAACAACTTCCTAAGAGAAATGATGGTATTTAAACAATGGATGGAAGGAACAAACCTGCCTTCAACCAAACACAGAAAACTGTCTGCACCGCATGGATTCAACTGACTAAACCTGTCAATCTAACCCAACCAGACCATGTTTTATTGATAACAGTGTTTACTCAGCGGAAAATATCCTTTAATCTAAATCTAAATGTTACATATAAGTTGGCTGCACGGTATATTATATATTAATTTATAGTTCTACCATTAGTTTGTTTATGTATCTGTGTGTGGCATTTACAAAATGACCTTTATTATTATTAATAATATTTTAATAGTGTTAGGGTTACTATATAGTAGTATTATATAACATAAATAGTAATAGTATTGGCAGGACTATAGGTAATATTTTTATTGTTTTTTATATTTAATATTATTATTATTGTACTATTAGTAGTCGTATTGGTAGAAGTACTATTATTGTTAATATTAGTAATAATAATATTATAATTATACGTTGCAATAGTAGTATTAGTGGTAGTATTGTTTAGTGAATAGTCGACAACTATTATTAGTGGAAGCAGTAGTACTATTACTTTTATTAGTGGTAGTAGTATTAGTATTACTAGTGGTAGTAGTATTATAAGTGACATTAGTATTAGTGTCATTAATGGTAATAGTATTACTTCTAGTATCATTATTATTATTGGTAGTAGTATTACTTTTATTAGTAGTAGTAGTGTTTAGTGAATAATCCATTATCACTCAATCTATCATTACTGGTAATAGTATTAGTATTATTACTGGTAATAATATTGGTCTTATTAGAGGTATTAGTATTAGTATCATTAGTAGTAGTAGTATTTCTTTCATTAGTAGTAGTAGTATTTGTTGTATAATAATCAACAGAACTGACAGAAGCTTCATTCCTGATGGAGTCTGAACATGTTTCTCTTCACCTCGACACAGAGACTAGTTGAGGTGAGTAACTTCCACCTCCATCAGCTCTTTGTACAAATAAAATGTTTCTTTGAGGTTCAATTTATTATTGTGGTAATTGTACTAATGACTATATACACTGAGAAACAAATCATAGTAATTATAACCAACCTTCTCTTCTAAAGGTTAAAATAATGGCTGATCTCTAAGTCCCAGCAGTCACTCTCAGTTTACCAGACTAACTGCATTTCTGTAATAAAACGCCTGCAGCCGGATCCCTGCAGTTTACACAACGATAAGAACGATAAGGAAAGTCAACACTGAACTTTAGTTACGACTACAACACTCCAAACAAAGCAACTCATTAGGCTGGAACGTATTCTTTCTGCACCTGGAAGCAGAGCCACTGTTGAGATGTGATGTGAGTCAATTTAAAGTCAAGTTAACTTTATTTGTATCGCCCAAAGAAACACAAATCACAGATTCACCTCAACAGCGACACATCTCCTTAGATCCTTAGAAAAAAGGGAGAATCCTCAGGAAGAGAAACAGAGGAGGATTCCTCTTCCAGGCTACAGGCTAATGTTAGCCATTGTTAGCATGCTCTGTGCTGTAGTTTACAAATATGACATGAAAATAGTCAGTAACATTATAGAAGCATTTTCCATATACACATGTTGAACGATATTATGCATATGGCTGATTTAATGCAGCAAACACCAGTCAGGAGTGTTTTAAACTGAATATTACAGCAGCTTCTGTTACTATTTACAGCTGCGACGGCCATCTTAGAAAGTCAATTCCAAGGTTTTGATGATCTCTGATTTTCCGTGTTGGAAATCCGACTCCAGAAGGTGTCTCATCTTCTATACCTGCTTATTCCTCATTAGGGTCACATGGTCTGCTGGAGCCTATCCCATTGCATTACGGCGAGAGGCAGGGATACACCCCAGATGGTCACCAGCCAATCATGGGGCACACACACCATTCACTCACACACTCACACCTATGGGCAATTTAGAGTCTCCAATTAACCTCAGCATGTTTTTGGACTGTGGGAGGAAGCCGGAGTACCTGGTGAAAACCCACGCAGACACGGGGAGAACATGCAAACTCCACATGTCGCCCTCCAGAAGGTGTTCCAGATGAAATGTCAAATATTCCCCATACACCTGGAATGCAGCATTGCTACTCTAGCTAGCTACTAGCTAATATTAGCTTACCTTCTATCATGGAGGACCACTCATGGTGCAGTACAATGGTGCAGACAATTTTCTGACTGGTGGGTAACTGCTTTAATTCTAAGTAAAAAATATAAGCAGAAATGTGATCTGAGAGGATTAAAAAGACATTTTTCATTCTTCAAAGGATGTATTCTTAGTGGTCATTGTGTATTTTGGTAAAAAAAAAAAACTCAAAAGCGTTTCCCCCATAAATCACCATTTTAAACTGTTAATGGGGCGCCTCCAACTGGAGTTTTAATCCATTAGGGTTTTATATTTGCTAATTAAACAAAGTGGTTTCCTGGACTCATACATCAAAGCAAGATATTTAAATTCAAGCAGACTTTGAGTCTGGTATTCAGATAATTAATCAGATGATTATTCAATAATCCATGGTTTTCATCTTGAGAATGTGATTGGATTCCAAATGGAATCCAATCACATTCTAATGACAATGAGAACATTTAGGTCAGTGCCTTTTAAATCGGATCAGGTTGTTTCAGCACTGCTGCACATTTAATTCAAACCTTGAAGAGGTTGTTTCTGTTTCCTGTTTTCCTACTTTTTTATTTTCATTTTTATAGCCTCAATGTGAGAATTAATGTGTGGGCATCAATTTATTGGCAAGTATTATCCTGAACCTTTACCAAACTTTAGAGAAACTTCTGCCAAAACCATGAACAGCTTTATTTTGTATAAGGCCCTAGATCTGGAAAGAAGAAGCAAAACCTTCTATCAAAAGTGATATTTAAGGTAGAATATGATATATAGTAATAATATTAATAATTAATACATAATTCTTTCTATAAGTATTCTATGTCTGTCACTGATGGACATGAAGATAATGTGACTAAAACAGAGGTGGTGGTATATTTTGTGATATAAAACGGTAAAAAAAAACTGTGTTTTGAGGCTACATGACAAAATAAAATATGAGATGATGCTGCATCGATTTTTACTTTCACTTATTCTGTCTGATTTGATTTACCAAAGACACATTTCCATTCCCTTCTATCTACAGTCATTTCTCCTTATCTCCAGATATCACATCCAGATATAGATCACATTTACATTTTAACACCATGTTGGAATTGGACCTTAAACATTACACCAGCGTTATATATTTGACAATCTTGTTCTATTTAAATAATTAAAAATACGACATTTGGTGTTTTACAGCCCATAAATTAAAGATGTTAATGATATAAATACACAGATATCTATAATTAAATATTTACTTTATATAAAAATTCTATTTAAAAATTAAAATTTAATTAATTAAAATTTAATTAATTTTAAATGTAATATAAATGAATTACATTTAAATTAAAATGAATTCCTTTAGACAATCAGTCTTAGAAATTACAATTAATTACAAAACATGCAGGATATTAACAATGATTACTGCCAAGAAATATACAAATATCTATATTTAAATATTTACTTTATGCATAAATTCGATTTATATTTCGATATTTATTATTATAGTATAAATTGGATTGTATTTGTTTTTATTAATAGATAGAAAATACAGGATATTAATAATGATAACACCAAGAAATGTATATTTTTATCTTTTAGAAAAACTATTCCCCTCTTTTAAGTTATTACTATTACTATTACTTTCATGAATTTTGGTTTCAAAATTGTAGAATTATTCCAGACATTGATTAGATTTATATTTAAAACGGTTCCCTACATAGATGGATTGATCTTAAATAAAACACATACATGTGTTTACAGATTTTGATATAGTTTCTACCACTTTTTTCCATTTTTTGTTTATTGATTGAACACAATAAAGTGTTTGCCTGATTTTGTACTATTTTCCCTAAGGGTCTCTATGGAGACGGTTGGGATGTGGTTATAAGAGAAGAAAAAAAGACAAGAACAGAGAATGAAATGTACAATTTACTGATATTGATGTGGTATTGTATCAGGGCAAAGTCCTTTGGTTTTTGACCAAAAATAAAAAAAAACATTTTTTTAAAATGATCAATAGTTGATCATGTTATGATGCTCACATGATTGTAAGTCGATATTTAATTTGAAAGAACGGCTCCATTTAAAGCTGCTCACATTTAATGTTTAATGTCAGCCCAAAACACATCAAAGTGAAGTTAATCTGTGAGGACATGAAAGGCGAGTAAATGAGGCCGCTGGCAGCTCGCAGCGTCACGAGGAGGAAAAAAACAGCAAAAAACCCCTCACTTGTCTGGTAAAGGTCAGCCTGGTGTGTTTCCACCAGCGGATATGGACCTGCCGTGACCTGTGTGACCCCTTGTGAGGTCACAGACAGACGCTTCCACCTGATCGGGGGGTCATACCGGTTCTGATTCGCTGTGGACTGGTGATTATAAAGGCTGGCGTTCATAATCAGCTCCCCTCCCTGGGATTCATTATGCAGTCAGGCAGTGAGTAATGAGTGTGCCCGGAGCTTTGAAGCTCACTTTAATCATAGCACTGAACACTATTACTAAGCAACAGCAACTTGCGGATGTCTCAGGAGGCCGGTGGATGGAGCCACGTTCACCTAAAGAGGCTTTTTTTTCTTTTTAGAGATAAAGTTGAAGTGGCACTTGTGGTTTCCCTGCACCGCTCTGAGCATCGTTGTCATTGGTTTTGATTTTGAGACCATCTCATGGTCCATGATCGCTGGTTTGGTTTTGAACAGCTGACTCAAACTGGTGATTATCAGTCATGTTGCAGCACATCAGTGGATTTGTGGCAGACTTCAACCCTCTGGAGTTAATCACATGACACATTTAACCCATTGAAGCCTATGAGCCTTTAAGTCTATGACTGTCATTTTATACTTAAAATAAAAAAACTCTAAATGTGACAGTTTGACGTCAACTTCTAGTCTCGTCCTTCTAAGAACATGGTGAAAACCTTCCAAGAAGGAGGTAATTTTATTGAAATTATTATGATTTTCACCCCTGACATCTATATATCTATTTAATCATTCAAATCTCTCGAATAAACCCCAAAAAGAATTTTGTACATGGGATAAATAAATGTTCATGGGCAGATTTGTCGAGCGGCAACTATAATTTTCTATTTTCTGCAAAGAAAAGAGGACAAAATGGATAAAATAGATACATAACGTGATTGTTAGACACAGCTGCATGAAATCTGGGTTTAAATGGGTTAAGATGACACTGCAGCAAAAACTGTTTCATATAGAAAAGTGCAGACCTCAAACTATACAATACAATTCAAAAGTTTGGGGTCACTCAGAAATTTCTTGATTTGAAAATCATTTTGTTTATGAAGATAACTTTAAACTAATCATAAATCCACTCTAAACATCACTAATGTGGTAAATGACTATTGTAGCTGCTAATGTCTGGTTTTAGGTGCATCAATATCTACATATGTGTATAGAGGCCCATTTCCAGCAACTATCACTCCAGTGTTCTAATGGATCAATGTGTTTGATCATTGATCAGAAGGCAATTTCAATTAATTTAGATTTAATTGTATCTTGATGTGTTTAATGTTTTATGTAAAGCACAATGAATTACCTTATTGTTGAAATGTTCTATACAAATAAACCTGCTTTGTCTAGTGATGTTCAGTGTATTTTAAGTGTTTAATTACTGTTACTGTTTTTTTTAGTTTAATAATTTTTGTATATATTCCATTTTTTTGTAAATTTTATACCAATAAATGCCTGACACAGTGCCTGCATTTTAGTCTAAATTGTGGTAAATTACTTTGTTTTGTGTCAAAATTTTACATGGGTGTTGAAGTTTACAACTAATATTTCTATTCTAAGTTATAAAATGGTCCATTAAACATATTTTTGATTTTCACAGTAAGAACAATAACTTTTTTCTCCTTGGATTTTATGTTTTGTGTGTGATTTTAGGTCCACTGTGTTAATATGTCAAAATGAAAAAATAAGTTTCTATTAACACATGATGTTGTACTGAAAAAGCAAAATGAACAGATTTTAAGGTGAAATATGAAGCTAAAATCAAAAGTAGCCAGTTATAGCCCAGGCTGCAATATAACTCCATATTCCATCAGGAAATTTTCATCTTTCATTAGCAAAGTATAGTCTAGTGTTATATATAAATGCCTGCTTTTAGGATAACTATAGTACTGCAAACGTTACCAAGGCAACCAAGCAGGAAATGAACATGTCTCCTGTTGAGGAACGCTGTGATAAACCATTAAAATGTTAATCTGTGACATGCTAAATGGAGTGTGATACTCACTGAGCTGTAATTTAATGACATTTCCCAAGAGCAAAGCAGCAAATCCAGTGTGTTCCACCTTTAACTCAATCAACTGACAACATCCGTAATAAAAGTCCAAAACTCTGTGAACTAATACGATTTCTTGGTCGGATTATGATTATTTACCATTTTTGGGTCCCCTGAAGTAAAATGTTGCAGCAATTATTACTTCCTGAGTATCCATGTATTGGTTATTGAGGCTGAAATCACTACATACATGTCCTTTACATACATGATAAATCCTGTGTACTCCCCCTTTAACATATATAGGTATATAGGTATAACCAGCAGTGACTGCTGCTGTGTGTAGTGAAGCTCTGGGGTTATCTCCTTTACCTGGA
This sequence comes from Lepturacanthus savala, assembly GCA_030544235.1. Classification (NCBI taxonomy): domain Eukaryota; kingdom Metazoa; phylum Chordata; class Actinopteri; order Scombriformes; family Trichiuridae; genus Lepturacanthus; species Lepturacanthus savala. The sequence continues at coordinate 27,759,796 of CM060477.1, read as the reverse complement.
GCAGCTTAAATCCTGTATGAGTTTATGTCGTTCTACTCCATGAAATGTCGACGCTTCTGAATATATCTTCAGTCCGGAGAGGATCAAGGCAATGTCTTGTTGCCCATGGCGACAGTCACCCATTACTCATAACGCAAGGGCAGAACTGAAAGGTCAAGGAAAATGTAGAACTGCACCAGTTGAATGATGACCTGTTTTCTCCTGACTGCTGCCGCTGGATTTTTAGAAACGCTTGTTGTTACACATGCACGGCCGAGGGAAGCTGTGAGTTGTTCCCCAACATCCCTACAATCATTATTACACGCTGTACAAAGCTTTTAGGGTTTTACACAAACAACATCAATTATATTGACTGTATAAACACGGATTATGTCGACTGCATGAGACGTTGCTGCTGTATAATTAAATGGGGAGAGTAAATGCTGCTCTCACTGGGGCCACCTGTGATTATAAAGTGACCTACATATGGTTACCTACCATTCTGAGGGGATCCACCATCTGCACACTCACTTAATTACTTTCATTTTCACAGGTTATTTAAAGTAGAAATGTTCAGTTTTACTATATCACCAATGACTTGCATGATATAAATTCAAAGGGCTGTTTAAAGGCTTAATGTGTAAAAATACCTTTAAACCTCTGTAAGGGTTGTGAATTTTAATGATCACATTTCTAACCAGTTTTAAAACTAGAGAAATTCATCACTGGTACTTTAGAGTCACAAATAAACACTAGAGGTTGTTGTGCCAATTAACATCTTCACTTTGGATCTTGGCCTTTTTACATTCAGGGAGGATGGAATGGATGCTGCAGAGTTGTAACTTATCTCACCAACATTTCTACACACACGTTTAACATCTTCACTTCGGTTGTTAGACTTTAAAATTCAGCAAAAATCAAATTCACAACCTCAAAACTTTGGTTTTGATCTCAGCTTTTATGTTTCTGATTTAGTTTCAGTGCTATGTGAGTTAATGTGACTCCATTAGGTTGTATGCACTAGGAATTTACCATATTTGCATATTTTTGCTGTAGGGCAACAAATCTATTTTAGCATATTAGAAAAAACTTAGAACATAAAAATTGAATTAAATGTAAAATAAATAGATAGTAATGTTTACTTACCTCAGATAGTGAGTTCATTTTTTTACATGAGCAAAGAGGATATCCTGGTCATGTGACCTCATGAATTGTATGCCTTCAAAATAAAAGCCTAACTGTAAAAACATGGTCCTAATAGGACCAACATAGACATGGCTGGGTCTGTTCATATATCAATCTTTGATTGTCATACATTTAAAATAAAAAGTCATTGGATGTCTAATTCTTAAATTATCAGAGAACAAACTGAGCTAAAGCTTTAGCTAGCATTAGCTCAGCTAGCAGTGTCAAACAGCATCATACAAACATTAGCATTTGCTAATGCTAATGTTTAATGTGTATGTCATAGTTTAGCATGATAGCATGTGTTTATAGCACTAAACACAGAGTAGAGACTGAATGGGTACACAGTATAAATCCTCTTTTGAAGGTATTTATTAATATTTTCTGTTATTCTTTTACTGGTTTGTATCAGAGACTGTTTTAACCTCTGAGGGCAGCAGAAATCCCAGATTGTGCATTTAAAATCAGTCAGTCAACACTTTGGTGCAGATTCCTTAATCTGCACCAAAAGTCTATTAATCTGCAGCGAAAAGTCCTCAACAAAAGCACTATTTCCTTCTGCTTTGGTGATATTATGTACAGTAAGCAGCTGTTGTAGGATTTACTGATACACTGGAGCCAGAATCTGCTTTAAAAAACTAAATATTCTAAGCAGTTGTGCATCGAACTGACACAAGATAATTGTGAGTTTTAATTAAGAAATAACTCTGTATGTATGTTTATTCTATTTTGGGGTGTTGTTATCTGTGCATCTCTTCCTCATATCGGGATCAGCGCGGTGTCTATTTTTCCTCAGCATTGTATTGGTATGAATCACACGGTGAGAGAGTAGGAGGCTGTTTCTCAACCTCTCACTTTAGAACGAAATTCCTCATTTGACGTCTCTCGCTGCCAAAACCCGGAGGCCTCGGTGGGAAAGAGAAAGCAGGAAAAAAACAGAAAGCGAAAAGACTGCGTCCTCTGCCAGGAGATGCTTGTTTCCATGGCGACGTGGAGCACGTGCTTGTGTGTATGATGATGACCTCACGCGTGTGCATCCTCCTCCTCTGCTGCCACGACGCTAACGGCACGAGGTGCAGTCACATGTCACGGCTCCGGTTTATCAAGCAGCACGTGATGATCCTCAGCAGAAAAACTCAACAGTTTTACATTTTAGACGCATTTAATGCGTTTTATTCTCATTGCACGTGTCACAAGTACAAAGCAACGAAATAGATAGCATCTAACCAGAGGTGCTTCACTGGTCATTTAAATAGCTATGGTACAGTATATACTATTATTATTACTCATTACTGCAATAAAAAGCTGTAAAAAACAAAACAAAAAAAAAGCATGTATTTTAGTTACAGAAAATTCCTGCATTGATTATTATCCGTTATTTTACAGTATTTTATTGGGGATGCAGCTGTCAGATTAAAAGGTGTTTTTTTAAAAACATTTTTACAGTGTGCTTTGTTGAACATAGAATTCAAGCAGAATTCTCTAGAAAAATTCTCAAAGAAAGTACAAATACATGATATTCCCTGCATTCCTCTATCCTGTTAAAACCTGGTGCCTACATTACCCACAATGCAATTCAACCTTAAAAACTGGTAGTCTTCATCAGAACTGACAAGAAAAGAAAGAAAAGAAAATAATCATAAGAACAGAATAATTTTCTGTAGCTATCATACAGTTTATAACTTCAATTTGACATGAAATCAAAAAAGATAAATAATTGTATTTCTATCTATAAAATCTCTCAACATTTTTAAACCTTTTCTGTAGCTAAAATCACTTTAATTTGACATGAAATCTAGTGAATTTGTTTCCTTTTTAATGATAAAAGTATACATCTTCCTATAAAATACAGTGACACTGCTTTAAGACACATAATCAAGCTGAACATTACAGAAATGGCTATTATGAATTAAGTTTAATCAAATAATTCATGTAAATTCTACATTAATCTATATTAACTTACATACATGTAAAGTCACGGTGCGTTTTTATAGTTTCATTGACATTTGCATGTATTCATGAAATAAACAAAAATCTGTAGAATTAAAAAGTTGATGAAACATTGAAATTCAACATCTGCAGACACAAGCTTTTCTAACTGGAAACTTTTTGTCGTGATAGAAGTTTTGTTTCATCATCATCATCATTGACTTCACACAGATAGAAAAACACGTTCTTGGGTTTAAAGGTGACAAGAATGAAGAAGCAGCTGTAGAACTGATTAATGAAACTGAAAAAGCTGCTCAAGGTCAAGAAAAGAAACGTCTGCAGTAATAGTTTGATGTGAATTTTAACTACTTAAGAACTTTAAGCTCCATTAAACTACTTTAAACTACATTTCTCCACTCACATGTTTCTGTGCATATGTTGAGTTTAACATTTCTAACAATAACCAAGAGATTTTTAAACCAAAAAATGAAAAAAAAATGAAACAATAAATAAAAACCTTAATAATAATAGAAAAAACCTTCTTAGAACTGAGGGTCTAAGATCAGCTGATTTATTCTTGTTTTCCTGAATCTGTAATTTGTGATGAAACATTCACTCTGACATCACTTTATTCAGTATTTGACATTTCTGATGATGCTTATAGACCTAATCTAATGTTTTTATTAGAAGCAGCAGATCGAGGCTGTTAAAGCAGCAGATGATACCAACTCCTACATATGAATATAAACAGTCAGACAGTGATTTTATGGCCTAATAAATCTAAATAAAGATTATTCATTGGGGAAAGTGTGATGTGTTTCTGATGTGTTGCTGCCACCTAGAGTCAAACAGGAGAATTACACACAAATACACTAATCCATAAAACAAGGTAGATTTACTACTCTCAATTTGCACATGTATTATTATTATTATTATTAGTAGTAGTAGTAGTAGTAGTAGTAGTATTAGTAGTAGTAGTAGTAGTAGTAGTATTACATGAAATCTGATGAGAAGTAGAAATGTTTTAATTCATTTCCATACTCATCAAATCAGCAGTGGAGGAAATACCCGAAAAAAATAGAAAAACTGTCATTGAAGTTTAAATGTAAAATCTTAATTTAATCACTAAATAATACTCAATAACAAATCCTGAATTCAAGATGTTACTTAAGTAAAAGTACAAACATATTATCAACAAAATATACTTCATTCATAAAAAGTGAAAAATAAAAATAAAATTCTTCTTAACAATTAAAAGTCCTGAATTCATAACGTAACTCATAGTTTATAGACTATTATATTATTACAGTTCTTATGAGACTTGTTTTAATCACTAAACATATGTGAGAGCATTTTAATATTTTAGTCTATAAATATGCAGCTGATTTTATACTTTGAGTAAATTAAATGATCATATTTGATATCTTTTATACCAATTGCTAATTTAAATAAGAGCAACAATTAAATAGAATCTTAAAATTATGTTAATTTTATGTAAAACAAAACCATCTAAAAAGTTATTAAAGTTTCAGATAAATTTAACAGAGTACAAAGTACAAAAGTAGTCGCATCACATAGAAAAACTCTAAATATGGTAAAATTGTGCAATACTTGAGTAAATGTCTGTTTAGTTACTTTCCACCACTGCAAATCAATCTCAGTTGTTGGTCAGAGCTGTTAGACACACGTCTAGTTACTGTTCAAAGCTCAACATTTAAGTGATGAGTGGCAGCATCCATGTTGCTATGGAGACGTGAAAGTGTCATGGCAGCCGTTTAACCTTTGACAACGAATAACTTGACCACACGAGGAAGAGCAGCGAAAAATGTCGATTTAAAAAAGTTGATATTCATCAACATTATTTTACTGATCTGCTTTCAACTGCTGAGTCATTAAACCCACGTTACTGCTGAGTCATCAAGTAAAAAAAGCTTTTTAACTAATCTTCAGGGTCTTGAATGGATTTTGTGATTGTTGGGACCAAAAATGTTGATTTTGTGACGTCTTTTCTCAAAAAAATGAGATGCTGAAGGTTGGGTGGAGGTTTTATATAATCTTTTATGCAGTCACATTGTGGAAACTGGCAAAAAATTGTGATTTGAGGAGACATGAGATCTGTTGATGACAAGAAAAATGTAAAACAGCACATCCTGTTCTTTGGAGACTCTAAACGAGCTACACAAACTAATGTTCAAGCACAAAAGTCACCTCTTCAGGGTTTAGCATGGATTTTGTGGTGTCTTTTCTCAAAAAAAAAAAAAAGAAAAATGAGATGCTGGAGGTTTTTATGAGTTTTTATTGAATCCATGAAAATCAGAACCTCATTGAGGAATTTCATGTTTATAATCTGGGTCAAACAGTTAGACATCCCACACAGGAATGTACTTTAATAATTTAGAATTACGTCCACAGGGATAAATCACAAAAATACAGTGTTAACAGCTGGTTTGGCTGTGTTCAGAGTACAGTTGTGTTCAATATAATATCAGTGTGTTACAAAACATGAGTAAAGCCAAATTCTTATAATAATTTGTATGCATTGGGAACACTGCATTTTATATCCTAAATCACAAATGTGAAGAAAAATATGTCAATTTTTTAATTAATTTTGAGAAAATGAAGAAAAAATGAATATTAAGCTGCATTCTATTTTATATCTAAATACAGGAAGTGGTCATGTTGTATGTTATGCTGAAGAGGAAACGCCTTAATATGTGAGTTTCAACAAGACAATGACTCCAAACACACAGTGAACCAGCAGCATCCTGGTTCCACACCAACATAATTAAGGTTCTGGAGTGAACAACTCAATCCACAAACCATTTAAAATGGCATTAAGGTCTAATACCTGTTGATAGGAACCAGATGTTGGTCGAGTCCCTGCAGCACAGATGTGAAGCAGGTCTCAGACACCATGGTCATAACAATATTATTAGTATATATATATTAGTTTAGTGATTCATAGGATGATAAATCCTCCAGATTCTTCAGTTTATACAGTAAATATTTGAGTTTGTAAAGAAAAACTCAGACACTGATATTTCTTTAAACAGACATTTTCTGTAAAATAATTTAAAAAATGACACATTTTTCTCCACGTTTTGATTTTGATATGATTTATGATATAAAACGCAGTGTTCCCAATGCACCGAAATAATTATTATTATAAGGATTGAGGCTTTACTGTTTACTAGAGCTCTACTGTGGTCTGCAGAACACAGAAGGAATCAATAATAATCCAATTTTAGGTTAGTGAGTCATCTATAAATTACAGGACAATATAATCATATAATATTTGAGTTTATAAAGATGCTGCTATTTCTTTCAACAGCCTATTATTCATTTTTCTTCACATTTTGGTTTAGGATATAAAATGCAGTGAAATGTATTTTGTCTTTGCTCCTGTTTTAAACACACTGCTATCATATTGAACACAGCTGTTTTAATGTGAGTATTTGTGAAGCGTTCAGTCCTCGGTCATGGACGACTTCCTCTGGGACAGAAGCAGATCTTTGATCTGAGGCATCAGAGTCATCAGCTGTGATCGGACGCTCCTCGCCTCCTCGTCCTGCTCCTCTCCTCCTCCTCCTCCCTCCTCCTCCTCTCCGTCTCGCTGCTTCCTGATCTGACTCTGACTCACCAGCTGCTTCACCACCAGACTCTGATAGGTGGACAGCAGCTGCTGCTTCTCCTGAAAAACAAACAAACACACACACACACACCACGTTAGGCTTTAATCCGCTAAACAAACACCACATTACACCACACACACATACAAAATGAACCGGATTAAGTTGTCACTAACAAAGTTTTATGACACAGAAAACAATCGATAGAACTTTAATTATTCAATTCCAAAATCACGTAATTGAGTTGAAACTATATTTGACAATTTTCATTTTTTATTCAGAGAGAGCAAGTGGAGTATGAGCAAGATATGTTATAAACTACTATTCAAAAGTTTGGGGTCACTTAGAAATCTCCTTATTTTTGAAAGAAAAACACATTTTATCAATGAAGATAACTTTAAACTAATCATAAATCCACTCTATACATCACTAATGTGGTAAATGACTACTCTAGCTGCAAATATCTGGTTTTTGGTGCATCAATATCTACATAGGTGTATAGAGGCCCATTTCCAGCAACTATCACTCCAGTGTTCTAATGGATCAATGTGTTTGATCATTGATCAGAAGGTTAATGATGATTAGAAAACCCTTGATGCTAACATGTTAGCACAGCTGGAAACAGTTTAGCTGCTTAGAGAAGATAGAAAACTGACGTTAAAAAAACTGATTTCAAATACAAATCATTATTTCTAACCATGTCAATGTCTTGACTATATTTTCTATTCATTTTACAACTCATGGTGGTAAATACAAGTGCAACAAAACATGTAAGATTGTCTATTAGATGATGTCTGTGTGGCAACACAACAAATCTGTTTAACATCTCAAACTAAATCAGTCACTCAATCCTCTAAATGCTTCGTGTAACTTAAAAAATAATGATTTAAATAATTGTGATTTCAATATTGACCAAAATAATCGTGATAATGATTTTTTCCATAATCAAGCAGCCATATTTGATAACATATGGCCACAATAATCCTTTAGGATGATTAACCCTCTAATTCCACAGTGCAGTAATATGTCAACAGTTACTTTATCTTCTTTTTTCTAAAAAGCTGTGATATAAAATCTATGTTTTTACAGTTAGGTGTGAAAAGGGAGCTTTTATTTTGAAAGACATACAATTTATGTATATACAATTTATCTGCCAGTCCCTTTTTGCTCATGGACATAAAAAAAATCATTTTACATTTATTTAAATTTTGATGTTGATGAGTCCCATTGACTTACATAGCATGAAACTATTATGATTATGTTTACAACTTTTTCTTACATATTAACATATTTAAATATATCTATTATTTAGGCCATTTTAGGTAATAAAAATCATTCAAAACACATTCTATTACATAATATTTCATAAGGGTTTTATCATTAGGTGGTACCGTGGGGATTCTTCCCGTCAGCGTTCCTATGATCTGTGGGACACAGCGTCCTGGAGCGTGCAGCATGCAGTGGGTGGAGGCCTGGAACAGCAGCACACAGGTGAGGTGGAGGACCAGCGCCGGATCCTCAGACTCCTTCAGCTGCTCAGTGAGGGCCTGACGGTGGAGGAACACGGCCTGTCTGACAGGAATATACAACACACACTTAGAAACACACACATATGGACAGGTCAGTAATTAACATACTGTCAAATCATCTAATTTCCTTACCTCTCCTTTTTCTTGTCTCCCTTCTTCAGCATGAAGCCACACACCTCAGCACAGATCTCTATGTTGGTCAGAAAGTCTTCAATAGTCTGAGAAGAACAGAAACGTTTCTCTGTATTTCAGTTGAACCATTTAAACCACAGGTCTATTTGTCAGATTTACTGCTATTAATTATAATACATGTGAAATATTTCTACAACCACAAAGGTTATAGGACTTAAACCTGGTGTCAAAGGAAATCTACGACATGTCTTCACGAGTCAGAATCTATTCATGTTGCTGTTACAGAGGAAATACCAAACATTGTTTTACTACAGATAAAAACACTTTATTTAAATTTTACTTGCACCAGATAGTGAGTTCATTTTTTTTTTTTATTTAGTTCAATTTTCCAATGTCAATGAGCAAAATGGACTGGCAAACAGGATATCGTAGTCATGTGACCTCATAAATTGTACATTTTTCAAAAGCCCCCTTTTCACACCTAACTGTAAAAACATAGATTTTATATCAGTGTTTTTTATATCAGTGTTTCTGTGAAATAAAACCCAGTCATTCTGTTCTCCTCTGTAGTGTTGCTGAGCATAAGCCGTTTAGAAAAGGCTCCTGTTGTGATGTCACAACAGGAGTGGTAGTTTTCTAGTAATCAGCCCTGGTTTCTATGTGGCCTCCACTTCCTTCTTGTTTCTCTGACTGAGCCCAGCTCTCAGAACTTGGTGCTTTCAGGCCATAAAAACTCAAATATTAAACTGTGAAAATGCTAAACTTGTTCTCCTTTAAGCAGTGGCTGATGTAACCTCCTGGAAACAGACTTACTTTCCCATTCAGACAGTTGTGCAGCTTCATCAGCGGTGCTTTGGTTTCCTCTGGCAGCTTCCCCAAAATCTTCACTCTGACCTGAGACGACACATCAGAAACAGTAAAGATGAACGAGTCCTAACCAGTGGTGCATTTAAAACACTGACACACTTTTCTCTTTCCTGTGCTACAATGGTTACACCTCGTTGCTGATGGAGGCGGGGTTCTCCACCGACATCATCAGGTCAGCCGCCAGGAAGTTAACGAGGACGTTGGTGACGTCGGTGCACACGGTCTTCAGGACGTGTTTGGAGATGAGGATCTGGGTTTCATCTGCAGGGTCAGAGAATCCTGGTTAAATAAATCCTGGAAAAAACAAACTGTTGCTGCTGTTCAGCAACATCTGTATAGAATAAATAACCTACAAACAAAGTCGTGCAGTGTCTATTCCTGTCTTGTAAAATTAGATGTGAATATAAATCTTTGGTAAAAATAGCCAAAGGGGTAGAAAGACCTGCAGAAATAATATTAATATAAGTTAATATGGAAAATAATGTAAACGTAACTTAATGTAAAAATAATGTAAATGCATTTTAATGTAGAAATCATGTAAATATAATTCAGTCTAGGAAAGAAGTAAATATAGTTTAATGCAGCAATAATATAAATATAATTAAAGAATAAACAATGTAAACATAATTTAATGTAGTTTTTATTGCAGTTTAATTGCTTGCATGCAGGTGTGATGCTGGGGTCGAGATATGCAAGAACAATTATTTTGATTTATTTGAATACATGTCCATTAATTACACTATTCTTCTTTGATGCTCCTGATTCATGACTTCAGTCAATGACAAAGCGTGTGAGCGTGTGGATTCACCTGAGAAGAACTTGGCTCCTTTCTCAAACAGCCGGATGTTGTTGTAGATGTTGCTGATCTCCTCCTGAAGATCCTTCATGCTTTTCTTCTTGTTGGTTCCTGCTGGAGAGCTGGTGGAGGACATGAAGACGCTCCGCAGAACCTCCTGGTAGCTTTTAGTCAGCGGTCTGACGGGGAATACACTTATTATCCTGCAGCTTTTCTTTGGAAAAATGTTCAGACTTTATCTAAAATAAACCCCTCAGTATTACCGTAGTAAATAGTCGGCCAGCTCAGAGAGGATTTCTTCTGGACAGTCGCTCACTCGCTTCTCTAAAACGGCGGCGATCTCCTCCTGGGCCATAAAGACGGCTTCAGTCGGTTTGTTGCGATCTTGGCAAAAGGTAAAACAAACCTAATTAGTCACGCAGGGATAATAGCTTAAAAAAAAAGAAGAACACGTTTAACAAGCGGCCATTACACTCTTGTTGCAGTAAAATGCCTCAGTGAACAGGCTTAATGTGCATAGAGACATTATGTGTCAGTGAAGGTAATATATGGCGGCTACTCTGCTGAGGAGGTCCGTTTTCCTCGTCGCTGTCCTCCTCCCTCCTGCCTTTCTTCTTGGTTTTACGGATACGGATTTCCCTGGCGTTGCCTCCTCCTCCTGATTTGGTGCTGCCGCTGCCCTCTGGAGGAGAAAGAGTGAAAACGAACAACAAGTTCCTTCAGTCCATCACATATCATATATATATATTCTGTGTGTGTGTGCTGGGTGTCGGGTGGTGACTTGTTAACCAACCCGTGGTCTTCTTCCTGCGTTCGGCCTCTCGTTTTTCCTTTTTGGACGATGCTGTGTTTTCTGTCAGCAGAGACGACTGCTTCAGGTCCTCCTCACTGATCACAAACACCGGGTTGTTCTTCACCTCCTGAGAAGACACATCACAGCAAGTGTTTCAAACTTCATCAACCTTTAAAACCACCTTAGATTCAATAATAAAACTGCAAAAATGAACATACGTATCATCAACAAGGCTGATTACTACGCTCACAACCAGCCACTTGTTCTAAATTCCCATATTATTATTGTTTTATTATAAAATCATCAATCAATGCTCCCAGACTTAATTACAGAGGTTCTTTTCAATTCAGGAGACTGTATAATGTCAGAGCTGTTTGTAAATTTACTGAATAAAAAGCTAAAAGTTGTTGTTGTTGTTCTCTTGACTTTTTAATGTTACTTTTCTGGAAATATGTAGCCATAAAAATTGTAAAGGTTAATATAGGACAAGCTTTTATACGCAGTTTGCTTCTGCCTTTTCAGTCATTGTTCAACACATGATTATTGGTTTTGTGTGAAATGTCAAAGCTGCACAATATGTTTCTGCTGTTGTTCTGTCAGGACTCAATAAACTTCATTCATTCATTCATTTGGAAAAAGCTTGGCAATTTGGGGATTTTTTTAAAAATCAATTCAGATTTTTTTTATTTTATACAATCTGTGAAATGGCTCAACCACAAAATGTTTTTAATAACACACACACACACACAACATAATGTTTAGGGCTGCAACAAAAATGTGTTTTCATAGTCAATCTATCTAGTAAACTAATAAATCCATTAGTTGTTTGGTTCATGAAATGATGTAAAATGTTGATCGTTGTTTCCCAACAATGAAGAACGAAGATTCAACCTAAAATGTATTTTTTTGTCCACAACCCAAAGATCATCAGTTTATTATTATAGAGACTAAAGAAACCAGAACATAATCAGAGAAGAGAAGCTGGGACCATTAAAATAAATATAATATATATAATATAAACCATTTTTATTGTATTAATAAAGAAAATACTTCTTTAAATTTTGCCTTTTCAGAAAAAACTGAAATAAATCAAGGTTGGAATCAAACATTATAGATTAGTTTGGAACAAATAGATCTGATCTGTCTCTGAACATCTTAACTGAATCTACAGGGTGTTTCTTTTTGCACATTTTAAACTCTTCCCACCTTCTGGGCTTTCTGCTGCATGGCTTCATCGAACAGCGACAGGCAGCTGCTGATGAACTTCTCGCTGACGACCACGGTTCCTCCCAGGACTCTGGCAGACGACTGGACGTTGGTGTTCCTCATGGCCTCGTTGATCAGGATCCCCATGTCGTCTGTCGTCAGGCAGCTCGGCAAGATCGACTAGAAGAAGAAGGATCGGCGAGAACGAGGGACTGGAGTCAGAGTTCGATCATAACCGACCAGCGGCTGGATGGACGGTTACACACCTGGATGTCGGTCCATGTGGCGGAGTTCACGGCTTCCTCCACCGACGCCTCCACCTGGTCCAGCAGCTCCTGGTTTACGCAGGCCGCTCTGAGGAACAGCAGCTTGCTGGACTTGAAGCGCTTCTTAATGTAGCTGGAGGGCTCAGGGATCCCCAGCCTCACCAACGCATCGAACTCTGTGGAGGAGGAAGACGTCACCATGATGAAGCTCTTGAACAACTTTGGACTTTTTTCCTTCTATAACGTGCTGATTAGTGAAAAACAGTTGTTAAATTTATATAAAGGGCTCTAATTTGCCATTTCCTCAGATTAATATTTAAATTTTCATGGTCCATTTATAGAAAAGCGGATGTTTTTATGGTCCAAAAGCATCTATTTAGACCTGTAGCAGCAATACAGTCAGCCTTCTCACACACACTCTGAAAAAACCCTGTTTCTGCCCCTCTCCTCTCTACTAAAACACCAAACACGTGTCTATGTAGTGTAAGAACCCCAGTGGGGGAGTTTCATGGTGATTTCTGCTTATATCTTTAACCTCCTGTAGTTTCTCTCTCTATGTTATTGCTGCATTATCCAGTCTCCTGGGCAGATTAACAGAGGCTGGTAATGATTAGTGAATTACCTCAAGTGCTTTTTTCCCAAATTATATTGCAATAACCGTTAATAACAGCATATCCTATAAAAAAAGAGAGATAAAATAAAGATAAAGGCTCAGAAAGGCATGAGAATTCCATGTTAAAATAACAGTGATATTATAATCTAAGGAAGTTTTTATTACATCTCATACAAGTTCTACATAAATTATTCTATCAGGAATGTTAAACAAACATGTGATATCTGAACTTTAATGTTCATATTTTACCTGGAACAATTAAAACATGATCAGGTGCATCTCAAATAATTAGAATATATATGAATTCTTACCAATCACTTCAGAAAGCGACTCATATTATATAGATTCATTACACATTTCTTGTAATTTTGACGATTACTGTTTACAGATAATGCAAACAGAGAACTTGATGATATTCTAATTATTTAGAATATTCTAATTACTGGTGTATATATGGGTCAGTGATTAATAATGTTTGGCAGATGAGAAAGTTGAAAATACAGTTTTAAGAAGCATTTATCAGGTCATTGAACATAACATTGTGTGTTCATGTTGGTTTCTTGTTACTTAAAAGTCCATTTGTATAATTCTTTTTCACAAAAATCTGAATTTTGTGTGATTTTTTGACACAAATTGTCAAATATATAATCCACCTAATATAAAACTAGTTGATAACATGTTTCTTTTTTTCAATACATACAGGTCAGGGATGAAAATCAGAATAATTTATAGAAAGTAGCATGTTAATCCTGTATGAGTTACCTTTAGATTTTTTTTTTTATTTTGATAGACAGATGTTGGTAACTATAGTTACCGTGGGCTTAAATGGGTAAAAAGACCAAGTTTTTACAGTTTTGTCACTGAAACCATGAATAAAAGCAGGGAATTCGATGCAGTAGTCGTACCTAAATATCCGTTCTGCTGCAGGAAAGAGTCGACCCAGGCGTTCTGTGTTTTGGAGTAAATGTCGGGGATGTACACGGCTTTGTCCTGCCGCCCGCCCACCACCGTTCCTTTGAGGCGTCCCGTGTTCACCAGCTCCTCCAGGACAGCTAACGACGACAGAATCATCATCACAAAACAGAAAAAACACACACGGATACAGAAAAAACACAAAGTCACAGCAGGACTGTCCTTACAGTACAGGAGATGCTCCTGAAAACCAAAGGATCCGACCATGCTGCTGACAGGAGTCGGCCTGCACAGGAAAGAAAAACAGAATAAAACTTAAAACAACTGTTTACAGGACATATTAGACCATAATTAAACCCTAATTTAGCAACCTCCACTCCAAACCAGACCAATTGGACATATTTTTAAAGTTGGCTGCTGACTTCATTGCTGAGATTCTGTCAAATATTTTCATCTGAGTTTCACATATAAAATAATTCCTGGATTTGTGACTCTTCCAGAAGTAAACAACTACAAGCCAATCTCCAAGTTTTGAAAAACTGGTGAGTGAACAACTGAGGTTGTTTTTAGAATCAAACAGTATTTTATCTGATTTATAGTCTGGTTTTAGAAAGCAGCTTTAAAGGTTTTAAATGATTTCATCCACCAGACAGCGGCTGTGTTTTTAAATTAACCTACTGCACCTTTGCATTTTCTATAACTACCACACTTTATGTTTTAAATGTTAATATATATTGCATATTTCTAAATTGATTCTCAGAGATTCTCTTCCAAGACAACCTCTTACTACTTTCTGAACAACTCTTGTCTTTCATAGACATATTTCTGCAAAAAAGTAAAACATGGATTGTGATTTTTGTCAACGTTGTTTGACAGTAAACAAGAAGTTGTATCCATGGAGACGTGTAGAGCGTTCTAGCCATGTGTTTGGTTGAAATTAAAGAGAAAGGACACCAGGTGTGCAGGAAAGTACGCCTTTAGTTTTTTTTCAGTTCAATTATCTTCAATTAAGCTGCGTTAACTGTAGTTTTAGTTTCCTTTGATGAATGAATCCTGGAAAAAAAAATAAATGCTTCTTGATACGGAAACTTTGAGTCTGCCTCCTAAAAAAACAAACCTTAGCTGTGGCCTGGCCGACCACAACTGTCCTTCCTGTTAGTAGAACTATCGCCACCTGCTGCTTTAACATGTGCACGACATTGTTGAGGTGGATTTTGCAGTTTCATGTAGTCAGAGAAATTTTTTGGAAATATTCGTAAAGTTTGTTTTAACCAGTGTTTTTAATACCTGTGTTCGTGTGAACTAGACCTTAGCGGCAACAAAAATTGGACACTATTATTCTGTAACTGTAATGCTAATTCCAATAGGAAGTTGCCCTATTTGTATATTGAGTAAAAAGTCAAAACTTCGAAGGATCTAGGAGAAATTTGCAGCTTTTACCGTGTGATGGCGCTGAACAGCCCTCGTATCCTGGCTTTGTGGCGAGCGACAAAAGCCGGAGTGAATATGACGCCTCTGTTGTACTGGTCCATTTCTCCTTGGATGAGCTTCCCGAGACGCTTCGACAGCTCCTGATACCAGAGAAAACACTTGTCTTGTCTCTTTTTTTGTTTTTTTTGGGCACTGACATACAGTAGAAGAGGCAGCCTGAGAGCAGCGAGAGGAATCCATCATCTGACTCTGACGATGACACGTTTTTATAATTTACCGCCTCGTTTGGCTCTGAGATGCTCCGCCGGCTGCGTGACTCACCTCGGTGATGAAATCTCCCGGGAGGTCGTAGCTTTTACACAACTCAGCGATACTGATCAGACCCGCCTCCTGCAGTTTGTCATTAACCTCCTCAGCGAATCGGTCCAGGTACGTGCTGCACAAAACACACATGTCAAAAAGAAGAGCTGGAGGCAGTGAGATATGTCTACTTTTTACTCGACTACATTTATTTTACAGCTTTAGTGACTTTTCTGATTAACTTTTAACATCCAGCGACATGATGACCTTATAAATGAAGATTAGTTTACAAACTTTATAATAAATCAGCGAAGCTGCATCTGCTGCTCATGTTTCAGATGTCAGAGATTTCATCAGTTCCACCACAGACACATTTATCCTCTGAATATTCCATCACATGGTTGCAAATAAAGAACAAGGTCAAAGTCGCCAATATTTCTCAAAAAAATGGAAAGAGCTTTTAAAAATGCATCAAAATTTATCAAGCACAACTATGTTTGTCATTATTTCTAACCTAATCGTCGGCGTATCTTGTTACCTTTAAAAAGCAGTTTGAACCAGATGCAATAGTTCAAATGCTGCTTTATAATTATAACATATTAATATCAATCACAACAGAAATTTTGTAAAATATAAACTTTTTCTTTGGTACTTTTAAGTAGATTCTGCTGGTAATACTTTGATGCTTTAATTAGGATTTACAAATTAGGTCAAAATCTAGTACAGGATATGAATGGACTGTGTATGAAAAGTTAGAGAGCTTTTATTTTGAAATGACACACACAGGGGCTTACAAGGCTGTGGTTATTATTATAGTAATTAGATAGAAAGTTGTTGTTGCCGTTTCTTTGCTTTTCTGGAGGTTGGTAGCCATAAAAGTTGAAAAAGTTGATTTTATTAATGGTTTGCTTCTGCCTTTTCAGTCATTGTTCAACACATGATTATTGATTTTGTGTGAAATGTCAATGCTGTGCACAATGTTTGTGTGTGTTTTTTGTGGTTGTGTTGTCATGATTAAATAAACTTCATTCATTCATTAATGAAAAGCTGCAAACAGAGGCAGAGGATAGAGATGTGTGATTGGCTGGTGGGAACAGAGTAAAATAATATTTTTCCCTTAAAAAGGTTTAAAAAGCGGTTACAAATGACATCCTGCTATGATACTGATGATACTCACGTGTCGATCAGCTGACCCAGAACCAGCTGAACGCCTTTGTCCGACTTTGCTATGTCACTCGCTCGGTTTTCAACATGGACCCAGTCCACATTGATGATCTGTGAGGAAGAGGAACAGCATTCAGTGGAAGATCAAGCAGAAGATAAATTCTGTGTTTTTGTTTGCTTATTGGCACATGGTAACCGATGGTTACGCACCTGCTGCAGGTCCACGATGTTGATTCGTCCTGTGAAACAGAATTTGATTCAATTCACTTCTGAAAGTGCTATGAGTTATAAGTTATAAGACAGAGAATGACAACAGAGGGAACATATGAAGGGATCACACTATGTGATGAATAAAGACTGATTGATTTATTAATGGATAAAGAATGAGTGTCTGTGTGAAGTGTGACAGCTCTACAGCTGTCAGTCAGGAACATTTCTCACCTCCATGAACGTAAAGCTCATCTCTGATCTCACGGCTGATCTGAGCAGGTGTGATATACTCCTTCCCATCCAACGTGTGCACCACATCCAGCTTCTTGTCTTCAACCAGCTTCGCAATAATTTCAATGCAGTTCCTCTCTGACAGCCTGCAGGGAGACAGACAGAGAGAGAGAGATTCACACAGTGTTCAGTGTTTTTTCCTACTTACAGACACACGTTTGTTACGTTTTATTACTGACGACAGCTGAGAAATTCACAACTTCTACCAATATTACTATAAAACACTGCTGGAAGTACATTTACTCAAGTACTATGCCGAAGCACAATTTTGAGTTACTTGTACTGTATTACTTGAGTATTTCCATTTGATTCTACATTGCACTTCCACTCCAATACATTACTGTACTGACAGCTGTAGTTACTTTTCAGATCAGTAATCTATAGGTAGAATATATTACTATGTAGTCAAATTTGATGTCACCTTCATTTCAATACAAAGCAATGTAAGTTAACATTAGATTTACTTTAAGAACATTAAAATGCTGCTTTCCTGTACAGAATATATATATATATATATATATATATATATATATATATATATATATATATATATATATATATATATATATATATATATATATATCATACATACATACATATATAGGGAACATTTTGCACTTGTGCAAAATGACATATTGCACAAGTGCTTTTACTTGTGACTTGTACAATTATATTTTGCTGCCACTACATCTGTTCTTTTCCTTCAGTGACATTTTAATATAATACTTACAATAGATCAATCTCTCATTGAGGTATTGGTACTTTTATTTGAGTTAATATCTGCGAACTTCTGCTTTTGATTCCAAGTTGATGTTAGCAACCGTTAGCTTCGCTGCTAACAGCTGCTAGTTCCTCCAGCTCTATAAATTTAAATAATAAAGTATATATGTGTATATAATTATCTGTATAAATGTGTGTTACCTTTGCACCGTGTCAGCGAACTGAGCTCTCTGGAAGTCAGCGGCCAGCCGGCGGATCTCTTCCCAGTCAGCAGCCATCGTGAACGGCTACTGTCTCTGTGGAGGGTTAGCTTAGCATCCGGCTAACGGGAGCCACACGTCAACATACGGTGACGTAGGACGGAGAGCCGTAAGGAACAGCTGACGTCTTCCTATTAACGAATCGCCTTTTTTATGCCTGGGTTTAGAACTGGATTCAGGAGCAGGAATAAGTAAACAGTGATGGATAAAGCGCAGTATTGTATTAAAGTATAATTATGAGATACTAGTACTTTGATTGAGTATATGTAATAATTTAATACATGATGCTACTTTCTACTTCATTACACTATATTTTAAAGGGTATATTGTACTTTCTACTACAGCTTTTGCAGCATTTGCTTTTCATACATTTAGTGTTTTTTTCATTATATTATGAATATGATGTGTTACTGTAATAATTAGTAAAATACAATACAAGAAATACAAGAAATACACATATGGTATAATAATATAATAATAATTACAAAAAACATACATTTATATAATATAAGGTAAAAGATAAAATACAATACTTATAATCATATAATAAATGTACCCTGTTACTTTCTACCACTGCATGTTAATATGTTGATCTTGCTCTATTTATCCCTCCAGTTCATAATAACCATGGATCCTATAAAAAGAATAAAATCTATAGTCGCCCTTCTGTTTAAAAGATGATTTGAAGCTAATATGAAGCATCAGCTCCCAAATGAATCAAATCAAGTAGAAATGTCTCATCATTACAGGGTTTTTAGTGCCGAAATCTTTTTGTTACTGTGCATTTTGTCTCAGCTCAACAGGAAACACTGTCTGATTAAAACCAAATATGCTAAAATAGACTGTAAATGTGTCATTTATACGACTAACTCAGACTGATGAAGTCTCATAGAAGCTTCACATCCACTGTGGACTGAGTTTATTCTCCATCACTTACATTAAAGACCATTTAAAGGATGGTTTTAACAGTCAGTGTGAACAGGAAGGACGATTTCAGAGAGGAAAACCTCTTCCACTGCTCATATGGTGCAATTTTAATGTTAAAACAGGTTTAGATTTTATATAAATACACAACTCTCAGTCCACAGAAAAATACAGAGCCTTCTATTCATGAAACCCAGCCCTAAAACCAGCCATCAGGAGTTC
Source organism: Lepturacanthus savala (assembly GCA_030544235.1). NCBI lineage: Eukaryota > Metazoa > Chordata > Actinopteri > Scombriformes > Trichiuridae > Lepturacanthus > Lepturacanthus savala. Next base: position 27,740,438 of record CM060477.1, on the reverse strand, counting down.
TGTGAAGTTGTGATGTCACAACTACACATCCACAGACAATCAAATCAGCCAATCAGCAAAGGATCTATAATTGGATCCATATAATCCATGCAAACTGTACATCTGTCTGTCTTTTGAGAACCAAATTTAAATCATGGCACATTACAGTATTTTTCCTTTTACACTTTTACACTTTTATCCTTGAGATTCATTGCTTCTAATCCTTATTTCTATATTTCTTACACTAGTTTTTATGTGACAGTCTTTGATTTGACTACAAATATTGCCTGTAACTCTTTAAATCCTTTAATTCTTTCCACACTTGATACCCTTTATAGACACTGTGGATTTTATAATTTGTTTAATCTTCTGTCTCTGTGGATGTATTTTAATTATTATTTTCCTTTCTTATGTCTATATTTTTTTTATCTTTTTGAAAATCCAGCAGTTTTATATTAGTGCTTCTCTACGAACATTAAACACATGCATCAGTCTGTGCATCACTGTATATGTTACAGTTCCAATAATATGATGATGTCAAATAAAATAATTTAAATTTAACTTTACTTTAGTCCACTACTATGACAATTATGGACCCAATCAGCCATCGGGAGTTCTGTGAAGTTGTGATGTCACAACTACACATCCACATAATCCATGCATTTCTTATAATTTATTTATTTATAATTTTTTAATATATCCTTTTTATCTTCTGATAATCCTCTTCTCTACAAACACTAAACACATGCATCTGCCTGTGCATCATTGAATGCTGCAGTTCCAATCATATTGTGATGTCAAATACAATAATCTAAATTTAACTTTACTTAAGCCGACAACTACTACTACTACAATTCTGGACCCAATCAGAGCAAACGACTAAATAAAAACTGTTTCCCAGCTGGTGTCTGTCCTCGGTTTGGACATTTGGAAATCCCCCTCTACTAAAGACACTCCATCCTATAAAGGAAATATGATATTACCTGTAAATACAGATAAATATCCATGCAGGAATGGAAATATCCAGGTTGTAGTGCAGGTGTTTTACCTCTAGGGAGCAGTAGAGTACAGGCCATTAAATGACAGCTGACAGGACAGATGGTCGTACAGTATGTCGTATGAAACACTTCATCATGCCAGCAAAGACCTGATAGGAGTGAAATACTGTAATTATATGTCATGCATATTCACTGCAGGCCTATATGTAATTAATTGCAGGTTAATTAAAAAAAAAAAGTGTAATCTGAATAAGAAAACTGTCCCTCTGTGTTATGCAAGTGTCTCCCAGCCACATACGGTGTGACAAGCAGCCTCCTGTAATACTCACAATCCATATCTGCATATTAGTGCAGCTCCTGCTACTTTAATGAAACACACTCTTTTTCTATCACTATCCATTACTGAGAGTAAAGAAGAGAACTAATCACAAACCCCCGAGCTACGTCCTGGAATCAGGAGAAAACTTGTAAGTAGATTTGCTGAAACTTCAGTGTGTATTATATGATTCCCTTTCATATAATTTCTGCCTTCCAGCGTGGATTTAAATGACCAGTCAAGGTAAAGGACAATTATTAAGGAGATTATAATACATTTGAGAGGAGTGTGTGGGAGGGTTAGACGACATCTCTGGAGGCCTGAAAACGGAGAAGTTAATCATCATTGCTGTGTCCAATCTTAAAGTACATTACCTCAATACTGTTAGTAAGTACAGTTTTAGAGGTACTTGTACTTAAGTATTACAATGTACACTCTCTATTACACTGTCTTACTGTTTAATTGTTCTTTCATTCACTTGAAAAGGTTAAAACAACATGTGATACACCTAAATATATAATATAATACAATGCAGTACTTTCATTATTAATCTACCAAATATAACGTTTCATATTGATGAACTATAACATTAAAATACTCTCATGTGTTTGTTAGTCTTAGAAACAAATAATATACATAATAATATAATAATAATATAACACTTTCTGCATAATGAGTACTTTTGATATTTTAATTAATTCATTTAATTATTAACTTTTTTAAGGAAGAAAACTATAATATAGTATACTTGATTATTTGGATATAATGTTTCTATTTCACTACATTTATCTCACAGATTTAGTTTCCTATAAGATCAAAATTGTAATATTTGACACAAATTCATCATCATTAATATTATCTATATTCTATTAAATTGTCTCTTGTCTTTTTTTTTAAAGTTTCACTTTGTGCAAAAGATGCCAAATATTATGATGCACTGTTTTTACTATTAATCTAAACAAATAATCTTATATATATATATTAGGTATTATAATGCTCCCACATGTATTTAGTGATTAAAAACAAGTAGTATAATATATAATAATAATATAACAATACTTTTACTGAAGTAAAGAATCTGGAATACACTGTTTGTTTTAGTAGTTTGAGAGACTTTATTCCTAAATTCAATTTTAAATTATTCTTATTTATTATATTATTATTTATTATTTCACAACCAGGATCAGTTTTTTTTTTTGCTAAAACCTGAAAAAAGTGTTATAATATTAATAATATAATATAATATGTTCCTTCATTTTAGAATTAGATGTCACATACATTTCTGTCACCTCATCATTTAAATGAGAAATGTGACGTTAAAATCTTATTACAAATAAATATTAACGATAATTTCCTTAATTGACACTATTTCCTTTTTGACACTATTCCCTCCTTGGAACTATATTTGTACCAATTGTGTTTTTACATGAAAGTTTGACTTGGTCACTGCATCATTATAATTGCTGCGGATTTAAATGATTTTTAGTAAAAGTTGAATATATAAAAGAAATACTCAACTCTAAATTAGAACAGAAATCAGAAAAACCTGCTTGTGGCACCAAACATATGCAGAAATATACTGAAATGAGTTTGTATCAGTATTTGTGAAATATTAACATTTCCATTATATGACATTTATGTAATGTTTTTTTTACACTCAATGAAATGATGTTAATTAACATGTAGACAGAAAAGCTGTCTGTGCTGCCAATCAATTAAACATAATTAACTAATTCATCTTACAATTTGCTGTGATTAATTGTCTTTTTTCTTTTAAAAACAGGACCAAGTAATGATGGATATTCAAATGTAAGAAAAAAAAGATAATATAATAATAACAGCATCTTTTAAACTTTAAACACTGATTCTCTATTGTGAGTAAAACCATTAGGTTTGGTATCAATGAATGAAAACAGTAATTAATTGCTGTTCATTAATTAATTATAGAAATTGATGCATTCATTTTAATAGTACTAGTAGTTTAACATTGAAGTGGTTGAAGTGGAGTTAATTTAACTACTTAATTAATCTATTAACAATCATATTTTAACTGTCACATAAAGATAGTAAAGTTACAAAAATGATTCACATTTGACATGAAATAATATATCAATGTTCTTTATTTTAAATTGTTCTTGTTATTATCATTTTTAAATGTTTTATGCACGTTGTATAAAAGGTACCACATGAAGTGTATGATACATTATATATATATAATATAAAATAATATATTATATAATATGATGCAGTACTTTCACTGTTAATCTACCCAAAGTATCTCAAATTGGATCCACATTAATGAACTAAAACTTTAAAATGTTCTCATGTGTTTGTTAGTGATAAGTAATATAATGAGTACTGTACTTTATACTACTGATACTTTAAAGTACATTTTGGTCTTTAGACAACAATCTTTTTACTTTTACTTCAGTTAAAGGATTTTAACTTTGTCCACCACTGTTCTTATGCAAAAAATCTATGCAGAACATCAACTTTAATTCAAATAAGAGTAAAAAAATGAAAGCAATGAAACCAACCTGAATGACTTCACTGGAGTTTACACAGTGGGGAATCAAACACATGTTCATTCATATCCTTCATGTTTGTTTTAATCTCTAAGATTCTTTGACTTTAAGCAGTAAAGTGATCTTCTGGCTTCATTATTTGCACAGAGTGATTTAAGAATATGACTTTTTTGTCGGTCTGTCTTTCATCTTGTGCGATATGTGAACCCTAAATCTCTCCCCCGTCATGGCGGTTTTGCAGCAGTGTAACCAGATTTGCTCTCTTTAACAGATTGGAGTCAGATTGGATTCATGTGCACACACACACACACACACACACACACACACACACACACACACACACACACACACACACACACACACACACACACACACACACACAACCAGATGCTCCGTGGTTTATGTTGCTGTGATGGGCCGGGGATCCTGAATGATGTCATTGACACACAGAGCTGTAATGCTGTACAAACATACTCCTTTGCTGAATATGGCTGCCGCCAGATAGCAGCCAAAAACAACTCCAACAGCCTGTTTATATCACAGCTCAGTTCTCTAAGTCCCTCTATTAAATCCGACTCTGAAGCAGCTTTATGACAAGAAGATGGAGATGTGGCTAATTGAGTCCTCAAAAGCATTCATATTTAGACTTTAACTCTAAAGGAAGAATAAAAGTTTCCTGGTCTAATTTCAAACTTCAAAGCATTTCAAGCTTCTACAATTAAATTTAGGTCATAAGTCCACAGTGAATTATCTATGTGAGACTGCATCTTGGAATAGTAATCAAGTCAAAGTCCGCATGTAAACAGGTTTGTCTCAGCAGTGGAGAACACGTCTCTCCTGTGACTTCAAACAGTTGATCTTATACTGTTTGCTTTGAAGATGCCACTGAACAAATGGGGAGATGCTTGTTAATATTAATCCTTTTTGTTTCTTTAAATGCATTGGAGATCTCTTATATGCATAGAAAGCAGGTAACTAGAAATAAGGTGCGAGGAAATCAGACATATTTAGGTGTGGATTTTATGATTTCTGCACAAAACAGCAACTTTTTTGTTGCATTCTGCCTTTTTGTTTTACATGACAATGGTGTTGCAGGATCGTCGTGTGAACAACAATGGTTCCTCATCAAGGTGCTGTTTTTCTGCTACTGTCACAAAATATTTTGAGGTTATTTACACTTGAAGGCTGGGAATTGTTTTGCATTTACATGATGAAATTCAGTTGAGGAGTACACCTATATTTCCTGCTTTGTTCTGTGACTGGAGAACATAGGACATTATTCAAGAAAAGGTTGATCCCTGCTAACTCTAGACCTACCCCCTAAACACTAACCCTAAACCTCTAATCATTAATCTCTAGCCCCTAACCACTAACCCCTAAACCCTGGCCTCTAACCTTTAACCTCTACCCCCTAACCACTAACCCCTAAACCCTAGCGTCTAACCATTAATCTCTAGCCCCTAACCACTAACCCCTAAACCGAGCTCCTAACCGTAACCCATAACCCCTAGCCCTAGCCTGTAATCATTAACCCCTAGCCCCTAACACTAGCTCCTAACTACTAACCTTAACCCCTAAACCTTGTCCCTAACCCCTAAACCTAACCTAGAAGCCCTAGCCCCTAACCACTAATCCCTATCCTATAACCACTAACCTCTAACTCTAGTCTCTAAAAATTAACCCATAACCCTAACTCTTAACTCCTATGATTAACCCCTAACCCTAATCCATAACTCGTAGCCCCTAACTACTAACTCTAGTCTCTAACCATTAAGCTCTACCTCTCCTAACCTTAACCCCTAAACTTAGCCCCCAACCCCTAACCCTAAACCATAACTTCCAACCACTAACTCCTAACCCTAGCCACTTACTCTTAACCCCTAAACGTAGCCCCTAACCCTTAACCCTACTTTTAACCCCTAACCATAACCCTTAAACTTTCTTTAATGTCATACTTAACTTGTTCTAAATGTATTGTTTCCATCTTGAAAGAATGTTCTTGTCTAAATGAGGCCCTACATGCATCCTAACCTACACCAGACTTTATTGGCTGGTTGGCCATGGCTTATTTATTTCAGGACCATTGTGATACAAGACGTCACATTCATAGACTTGAAGAAGCTGCTTTGGAAACAGACGTAGTTTGTAAGAAATGTCATCTGACAACGTTTAGAAGCTGAACAACCACACTTGTTGGCAGCCTTCTCTAAAATATGGATAACACAGTTTTTTCCTAAGGACATCCAAGGAATACATACAAAACAGACATGTGAAGAATGAAACCAGAGATTAAGTGAGGATAAACTAATGTTGGGAAGTCGGAGTGTTATGTGTGTATGTGTTTGTATTAAACTTTCAATTTCTCTTCTATCCTGAGAATTATTGCATATCTTCCTGCCCTAAAGAGTGTAGGATACAGGATGTGGAAGGAAACCTTTTCTTTTTCTCTGAAACAAGAAGCATTTTACTTACTGTGATAATGATGATGATAATGCTACATCTGTCTTAGTTAAACACATTGTAGGAGTCAATGGGGAAAAAAGGATTTGTGAAGATTATTTTTCCAGTGAAAGCAAAATTGTGTCTTTTATTCTCCTTAACAATCTTAAATCAACAAATTCTTAAACAGATCAAGGTGGGCTGTATTGAAGTGTTCCATGGTAATGTAATCTAGTTTACCTTCACTGTTCATCACTGTTCATCAAGGTGCTCCGTGAACCAAGGTGGTCCATTTCACATCTCAAGGACACAAGGACGAGAAATGGACCATATGCTTAACAAGCCCATAGCCAAAATAATTCTGAATGGTGATTCTTTGTTGTAATTGGTGCATAATTAGTCAATCACTTGGATTCTATTCCCCACCCCTGACAACCATTGGTTAGTGTTTGAGTGATCTATGTCACTGTCATCACCCAGTGAAACGCTGGCATTGAAGTAGAGAAGATGAGATGAAATATTAAATTGTTGATGCTCTGGTAAAATGTCTGAGATAAAAACATATATATATGGAAATGACAGATATTGACTTATTAAGACAGTAGTAGTTTGATGTCTAACGCCAATTATTTGCACAAAAGTAAAGCTAACCGGCTACCTATGTGTGATGATTACCAAATGAAGCTAACAAATGATTCTCATAATGTTTTTAGTAAATATTAGGTTAATACTTATGAAGACAGTACTAGTTAGATGTCTCAATGACATTATTTCCACAAAAGTAAAGCTAGCTGGTTAGCTAATGCTACAAATGTATGCTAATGTGATTATCTTAATGTTTCTAGTAAATGAAATAAAACTCAACTTCTCTTGCATCCATTATTTTTGGATACCAAAAGTTGTCCTTACTATAAGTGAGTATTGTTGTTCTCAAAATGCATTAAATTTCAAGGATTTTCTCAGGGTTGTATGCCCCAGAACCCTCCTAGTTTGGTTGGGACACATGACCCTGTAGTAAACCACTTATATTTTAGGACTGCACCACTGGGTGGGACGCTAGACTGTGGGAAACCATGCTGCAATGTGGGCACAGGTGTAAAAAGCATTGTCCAGGACTGTGGTTTTCTGTTTGGCTGTAGACCAGAGGGCACGGCATTGGGGACAGAATTCCCTGAAACTCACAGCGGCCACCCTTAAACGACCTCGGCAGATGATTGCCTTGGGGGCAGTCTGACTCGAGCCGGAACCCACACCTTCTCCAGATAAAAATACAGCAGGTACATGAGAGCTGACACCAACACCAGACACATCCAGGTGCATTCTCTGTCTTTTCCAATGGCGACGGCACCTTGTTTGTCATCTCTGTCTGACTCCTCAAGGTGGAAGTGGGTGGTAAGAGCTTTGACAGTGATTATAGTGGTTGGTGGTGATGGTGGCCACATGTAAATGGAACTTATTTATGTAGGCAAAAACATTCACCCAGTTGCAGAACAAACACAAACTGCACTCATTCATGTCCAAAACATCTGCACAGACAAACAAGCAGACAACACGTTTTCAGAGTGTTCCTTTCAAAGTGTACTTTCATGAAAGACTGAGGGTACTTACCCCAGTTAAATTTAAGTCTTTTCATACACACTTCAAAAGGCAGCACTACAAAATATTTTTTACCCAACGGCGAAGAGCCCCAGTTAAGTCAGTCTGTTGAAAAAAAAAAGCTTCAGACGGCCTTTAGCCTTGGGCTAATTTCACTGATTGTGATATAAAAAAGGTGCATTGAGGTCAAAGCATATACAAACGGCGCTCTCTTAGAGGAGACATTTTACTATATACTTTGCTAATTCAATACTTCAGTCTGTGTTGCATATCTGCCGAATCAGACAGGGCGGGAGAGGTAGCTGGCAAGAAACAGAATAGGTGGTGGTGGTGGGGGGAAGACAATCTGAGAAAGGGGAACAGGAAGATTGTGTCGGTTGTCCAAGTTTTGCTAAAGCTGGAGAGGTTATGGGTGTGCACACTGCTGCCAAGTGTAATGAGGGTGTAGCCCAGTGACCACTAATCCACACAAGTTCCAATAATTCCAGTCAACTTCCCCCTCTTTTGTCATTACTCTGACCTTATAACACCAATCACAAGTGCTGATTTAAGAGCTCATTTTGCACAATCTGCTTAATATACCCAATCATGAGGATGCTGCATCTTTGAGTTAACAGGCTGAAAAATGATTTATGATCATTGTATTATGTTGCGGTCAGGATGAAGCATTTTTGTGGTGGATGTTGGAACTTCTCACTGCATTTTTTGCAGCACTCCACCTAGACAGCAGACACAGTTAAAGGCTGGAATTTCATTGTTCTCGCTCTTGTCAATTCCCAATTCCCAGATTTTTGATCTCCATAAACTTTGGCTTTTATTTAAAGCTTTTTATTTTCTGCATTTTTGCACGTTCATTTCCTATTGTCCATTGGTGTTTTATAGAAAATGAAGGCCAAAAAGGAAAGGAAAGTCAAAATGTTAAGGGGAAATGAGTGGAAACTGACATGAAAAGAAGAAGACAAGAAAGAACAAGAAAAACAGGAATGAAAGGTGTAGGGGGAAGAAACAAAAAAAGGGAAGTACAGAAAGAAGATATAAGGTAAAGAATGAGGATTCACATTTCTTGGATCTGTCATACTGAGCAAGAGAATTCCATCAGCAGGTGTCATGGTACTGTTGTGGATAACAGACCTTGGATAATGGGCACATTTTATTCTTTTGCGCATGCAGCCCAAAAGCAACGGAGCCAACATCACAGTGCAAATATTTGCACAAAGAAAGCAGCGAACTGAATTTCTAAACAATTCCCTGCAAACAAACAATAAGGGGCAATTAAGCTCTTTAATCACTAGGTTGGAATATTACGCTTCTTTCAAATGGGGGATGATAACCATTTTAAGAGAGAATTAATTGGGTTGTATTTACTGATAATTGGGCCTAATTGACCCCCAAGAATTCCCAAAGGATTGGACTATTCAACTTCATTTCATACACAGCTAGCTGATCTCTAGATTCAGCCACATATACATTAGCCATAAAAATAATAATATACAGTAATACTACACACAGCCATGCTAACAGCTTGTTGTTGAGGATGTATAAAATACTGCGTAGGCTACAGGGGAAAAAAAAAACTGGGCTCGATTTTTATTGACATTTCTTCTGTTTCAATTAATGGTGTGAACAGCAGTTCTTTGGACTGTTAAACAGCCACCAGTTTAGGAGTCTGTGTTTTTCTCTTTCTATGGATTTTCATGCATTTGTTTTGAAAGGACAGCTGGAGAGAGAGAGACGCTGAGTTAGAGGCAGATTGACAGGAGCAATAGTGAATGGACTTAAACCATGGATGTATTATAGAACTGGATAACGGACTGAAAAAAGGCTGCCAAATTGCAAAAAAAAAACCCTGACATGAGTCGTTTAGGTTTTTTATGGATAAAAGAAAGTAAATACAGACATGAAATGTTTCCTTCTATGTGTTTTATGGATGTATTAAGCGTAGTTTATACACAAGTGTACGTAGCTACGCCGTTAACGTGACACAAGCATCGAGGAATCAAAATTCTGAGAATGTGTTGCTCTGTCGAATCCCTGCTTCCTCTTAAAAAAAAAAAAGTCCGGCACAAGACAGAAAAAACAGGCAAAAAAACATCCTCATAAATATCACATATTCCAGACTGTATGTACCAGACTTTTCATTTTTGCCTGTCACTGATACTCCTTCATACAACCAGGATGTCGTGCATGTATTTGGAGCTCATTTATTTATAAGAGAAAATTCTTTTATTACAAATGTTGAATTAAATTACTGTCATAAATGGGTCAGTGACAAAAATGTGATGTGGTGTAACCCTAAAATCTTGGTACCAGATAGTTTAATTCTCTTCCCATGCTACCAACAAGTTTTATATTCTAGTTGGATTATATATTTAAAATGTATCATTTTTATCGGTTACACCATTTGACATTTCGTGATTTTTATTAAAAAAAAATTATAATATTGGAATTTAAAATAACAAGAAACCAACATGAACAATCAATGTACATTTTGAGAGACCTTTAAGCTTCTTAAAACAAAGTTTTCATCTTCATCGTCTTGCCAAACATTATTTGTCACTGACCCAAATATACTTTTCCCTGATATTCTAATTTATTGAGTTGCACCTGAAACCCTGCAGCAAAAGGAGGGGCCCCCTACTGTAATGAACCAGTGGGGGGCCCAATTTGCAAAAGGTTGAGAACCGCCGGTTATAGAAAATAAGCTCTATGACAAACAAAAGTTCATGATACTCGCACATTTTGTTTAGCAAGATAATGTCTGCAAATGAGGAACACACAGAAATTAGTTTTGCTGTTACAGGGAGACATAATTATGTCCTTTTCAGTGATATTCCATGATAACACAATTCTGCTACAAGCCATCCTTAGTTAATTTCTTAAATATCGTGTAACATAAGACCGCCTTCGTGTAAAAACTTCATTTTCTGTAGGAGGCTCGCTGACATTCGTTCCCGACTTGCTTCATTCTATGTGTCAGGTTTACTGCAGATGGATCCAGGAGGCAGAAACAGGATAGCTTAGTTAACAATTTATTCAAAATTACTCACTGATTGAATTCAAAGGGATGATATGGGCGGTGGGTGGAGTGGATGTGAGGTCCCAGGTTATAGAGCTGCTGGCAGGATCAGGATTTGGCCGGTCTGGCCTGTCTGGCAGGTTGGTGGTTCCATGCAGACAGAGAAAAACAACTGATTAACAGGTCTCCAACGAAAACTGGCTTTCAATAATTCAGAGCTTTAGCATCAACTGCAGCTTCAAGACAACATACACAAACTGTGTAGATGAAGACAACAGGAAAAAGAGGCTGGCAGCTCTATGATCTATCTAAACTGTATCTCCTATATCTAAAATATTGTATTTTATATTATTTATATTTCAACTTTTCCAGAACCCTAGCCCTTACTGGGAAATCCCCCCAAATATGCGTATAATCACTTATTTCACCATTTTATCTCCAAACACAACATAGTCCCACTGAAGGTTATTATGGAGCAGATATATTAAGAGATATATTAAAATAGTTGATTTTCAATTTCCAATAATATGAGATAAAAATATCTGGAAAAAATTGATTAAATTGACAAAAAAAAATGTAAATAAGATAAATTATCTGCCAATGGAATAAACTATTTCAAGGTAATTCTACTCAATATTGGATAAATTGTACAAAAGCAAAATTGTACAAAAAAAATTTACTTGTTATGATTTAATTGTTTGCAGTGTTTTTTCTATTATGGTATGTATCTTTGATGTTCAGGGTGTTTTGTGAGATATCATTTATAATCTGAATTGTTTTTGTTATCCTTTCTTATGTTTGAGATGTTAATTACCATCTCTATTTCTTCATGGATTAGCAGCATTTAAATCCCTTAAACAATGCAGATAATCCATTAAAATACAATACAGTAATCTATTCTCCCAAAAAGCAGCTTACTAGAGGTTCCCAGAAATTCTAAAATTAAAATGGTAGCAGAGCCTTCAACTATCAGGCTTCACTCCTGTGGAATCGTCTTCCTGTTTCAGTCCAGGGGGCAGACAGCCTTCCTACATTTAAGAAGAGGTTAAAAACTTTACTTTTTGAAGGATCTTATAGTTAAGACAAGGATAAAGATCCTTCTATTATCTGAGGTCTGATGACGTCCTGGTTCACCTGGAAGCTGCAATGAATCACCTCATCCTCCACATGCACCATGAATCAATATAGTTCTGTTGGAATTCCTGTCATACTCAACTCTTTTCCTGTTCTAAATGTATTGTTTTCATTCTGCGCTCTCATTATCTATTCATGCCTGTCCATCCTGGAAGAGTGATCCCTCCACTGTTCCTCTTCTTGAGGTTTCTGCCTCTTTTTTCCATTAAAAGGTTATTTTACAGAGTTTTTCCTTGTACAACAGGAGGGTCTAAGGAGAAGAGATACAAACTGTAAAGCCCATTGAAGCTAATCTGTGATTTGTAAATTTGGGCAACAAAAAATTGTCTCAACTATCTATTAATAATCTCATTAAAACATTATTATAATTATTATTAGTTAGGTAAATGTTTAAGGGGTCATATTTTGCTATATTTCCTCAGATTAACATTTTAATTTTAATGGTCTATTTATAAAAAAACATGCATCTAGTTAGACCTATAGCAGCAATACAGTCTGCCTTCCCACACACTCACTCTGTGTTTACCAAAATCACTAACTCTGTTGTGATTGGTCTTGTTTGTCAGAAATGTCCCGCCCTCAGAGAGCTGGGGCAGTCACTATCAACTTCCGCTCCTGATGTGACATCACAACAGGAGTCATTTCTAAATGACTTGTGCTCATCAATACTACATAGGAGGCCAGACCACAGGAGAATAAGTGGGTGGTCTTATTTTCCGTGTTAGCAAGAACACCAGAAACCTAAATATTTACACACAAGTACTGAAAAAGTGACTTTTTTCATAATGGCCCCTTTAAAGGTGCAGCAGCATCGATCCATCTTGGCAGAAATGGAATACAGGATGTGCTATGGCCTTGTTGCTGCTTTGTTTTCTGCTTCCTCTGCCACTGTCCTAACTCCAGGACGTGTCCCTCCTCTCTCTCTGGTGCAGTGATCAGCATCCACACCTGTAGCTGATCACCTGACGAGGGCCTGGAAGCCTGGAAGAGCTGCAGGAGCGAGCAGAATGGGGCCAGTGGGCCATTTTGACAGCCGAGCCTGGGGGCTGTCGAGGTGCTTTCGCTCGTCGTGTGGAGGCGGTGTATTCACTCAGGAATTCTTTTAAGGCTCAACAATGTTCCTTTACATAAGATTAGTCTAAATTTTGTAATTAGATTCTTTTATCATGTTGCTTTGTTTCATTGCTACTCCCCTCTTCCCCTCGACATTTAGGGTTCGTAATAGTATGCTTTAATTAGTATGTTCAATCATAAATAAGAATTAGTTTTTACCTCAGACTGAGGCGTTTATATATACATGGGGAGCAGGTCTGCTACGTTACACCACCATGTTTCTACAGTAGCCCAGAATGGACAAATCAAACATTGGTTCCAGGGATAGACTTTTGTCTTGTTTTTCAGTTTCACTGCCACATTAGTTGATTCGTTGATCATTTGGCTGCAATCTGCAACCTCAGTACTAAATATTGCCAGAAATTACACAATGCAATGTAAGATGACAAAAAGATGAATTGTTTATTGTGTGAAAACCCACAAAAGGGAAATCCACATGGCAGCAGTATAATAATAGGCCCTAATTTACAATGCTTACAATAAAATCATGCGTCTTTCACCAAATCCACTAAACCATTTCATTTATTCAACACCTGTAAACAGTGCTGGAAAGTATTTAAGCACATTTATTTACATGTGATGGTAGTTTTTACATCACTCCACTACATGTCAGAAGGAAATATTGTAAAATATCAGGAGGAATTTTCCATATTTGTGTATTGTTGCCATATAGCAACAAATCTATTTTTAGCATATTAGAAATAAAAAAAATGTATAACATTGGAATTAAATCAAATTAGTAAAATTTTTTATTTTGTGAAAATTTTTCCAAATTATGAACAAAAGACAGGCTGAGCAAAAGGGACTGGCCAACAGGATATCCTGGTCATAAAATTGTATGTCCTTCAAAATAAAAGCTCCTTTTTTCAAACCTAACTATAAAAAATAACATAGATTTAATATCACAGCTTCTTAGAAAAATGATGAAGTAATTGTTGCCATATGGCAACACTTAGCAATAGAGGGTTAATCATCTCACAGCCTCTCATATTTATCTGGTGACCCTTTGCATATCAATCCAATGGATGAAATTAGAAGTCTTACTTTAATACTTTAAGCACAGTTCCTTGGTGTAACATATTTTTACTTAAGACTTTTACTTGCATGAAGTATATATATATTTTTTACACTGCTGTATTGGTACTTTTAGTTGAGTGATGGACATTACTACTTCCAGCGCTGCCTGTAGGGTGAGCTGTCATTCTGTCTGTGGGGAAAAGTGGAGCATGAACTCACACAAAGGTTGCGTTTCCCACACAGGACTCAATGCTGATTATACTTCCATAGGCTGACAGCAAAGAGGGGAGGGAAAAAAAAGAAAAAAAGCCCCACGCTTGAATGTTTCACTCCTCAGAAACTCCTAAAGAGTATAGAGGACAGCTGGTCTGATAGCTATAGGCGCTGCTGTGACACCCACTTTTTTATAGGAGCACAATTAACTGCGGCGCTGGGAATGAATTTGGGCGAAGAGGCTCATCAATCACATTCCTGAGAACAGCAGGGCCACTCGTAACCTTGTCTTAAGTCCTGAGATTGTTTATATTTGTCAGTTTATTAAACCTTTATAGAATGTGATAAACCCCAGAGATGTTCCTCCTCTCTCTCTCTCTCTTTTTTTTTATACGACCTTGAAAGCACCACCAGGCTCTGAAATCAAAGAGCAGTGCAACTTAATCAAGAGTCTGAAGAGTCAGTTTCTTAGACGATGCTGCATATTGGCTTTAGGAGCCTCAAGGATCTAAGATCCTACAGCTTTTTTTTCTCTTTTTTTCCTCCTGTGTTGCACTAGATATGCACCATGAACTGCAGCCATGGGAATCCAGCTTTTTCTGGCAATTTACTGCGTACAAGGCATTTTCAGACGGTCCACTGGCATCTCCGGTGATGGCACTATTGCCCCTGTCCCAGCGTGTCACCGCTGTTTCCTCGCTCCCCGCTGACGGATTCTCTCGACCGGCTGTACTAGCGAGCTAGAAAAGCCTCTATCCACGTCTACTCCCCTGACAGACATCCCTATTTTACCACCTGTTATGGTGCCACTGCACACTCTTTACTTAAATCATGTTGAGTTATTTCATGTATAAGTCATACGGCTCCCAGCCTGAGAGTTGTCCATGTGCCGGCTGGTGAAAAGCGAGATTTGAGTCTCTCCTCTCTCACAGCCTGTAATAAAAAAAAAAAAAATCCACTGCTCACACCACATGATTAATTCATGAATCATTTACACAGTGGTGGAAAGTAACTAAGTACATTTACTCAAAGTACCGTATTTAAATAAAATTAAAATTTAATATACTTCACTCTACCAAACGCTCTAAAAAGTAACAGCACTTGATTTAATTATATTATAAATCAATATATATATCATATTATTTATCTCATAATTTTGACATTATCTTCTGCTTTTTATTTCATTTTTTACTTTTTATCTTGTGTTTTTTACTTTTTCTCATATATTTTAGTTTTACTTTTTTATGTCTTAGATTTTACTTTTATCATATTTTTATATTTTGTATCTAATAATAATTCATTTAATATATGAGAATATATTCTCTATATTCTCTATTTTTTTATCATGTCATTGTCATAATTTTGACTTTTATCTAATATTTTTTATATATTCTATTTAATAATAATTCAATATTTATTTTGAAATATCTTATTTCAGTGGCAGACAGTTTTGTTTATTGTATTTTATTCTATTTTTTTTTTTAATTTTATTTTTGGTCAATTTATCCTTATGTTTATCCAGCTCCTCTCTCACAGCCTGTAAAAAGACCCTATTAAAAAATCCACTGCTCACACGATTATTTACACGAATAATTCATGAATCATTTACACAGTGGTGGAAAGTAACTAAGTATATTTACTCAAAGTACCGTATTTAAGTACACTTTTGAGGTATTTGTATTTTACTTGAGTATTACAATGTGATGCTTTGTTATCACATGATTATTACATAATTGCGAGTAAGATGGTGCAGGAGGCTGAGTGGAATTTATTTCTAATTGGTTTAAATTGTTTCAAGTGACCTTCACTGAGATAATAATAAAAATTTAGCTTGTTTAATCGTGTGGCTGCTAGCTAGCTTACAGCACTGTTAGCATGCTGTTGCAATGCTCAAGTTCAAAATGAAAAAAAAGTTAATTGCACAAACGCAGTGGTTGAAAGATAAGCACAAAAATACAAAAAAGAAAAAATTAGAAAAAAATATTTTTTGTTAAAATAACTGTTACTTAAAAAGTTGTGTGCATTGTTATTGTAATTAACTATTGTAATTAACTAGATGACAAATTGACTTTTACTTTCAAATAAACTGGTAAAGTCAGTTGATTGAAATTTTTTTTGGAGTTAACAACTTCAAAACCTGTAACACTCTTAAGTAAGTACTATTTAACATGATCTTTGACTGAAGAGGAAAAGCTAATTCATCCAATGTAAAATTTGTTTGTTGATTCAATGAAATTTCAAATTAAGTTGAAAATACGTAATTAAAACTATGGAATGATTTTTTTGTTGAAGTTAAACATTTCTTATCTCACAGCTTGAGTTACTTGGAGCAGCAGATTCAACATAAAATAATATATTTTCATATTCATACTATTCAAAGTGTTTTATTACTATTTGTATATGTGTTATGCAGTTTGTATAAAAGGCTATATGAAGTATATTAAATAATCACAACTCCACTACATTTATCAGACATTTTTCACAAACCAAGGAAGAAGTTAATAAATTACTGTATTTAATTCCTGAGTTGTTTATAGCAAAGAGACATTTCCCCTCACCTGGTTTCAAATAAATAATAGTTTGAGGCACAAAGAGGTCAAACACACCGATATTTCACAAAAATGTGAAGATTAAACACCTCTTTCTACCAAAGCAGTTCAAACCTGAACCTGAAGCAGCTCCAATAATAAAATGCTGCTGATCTACAGACTCATTTGTATTCTGTATTATTAAAAATACTGTATTTGTACTTTATATGTATTATAGAGCCTGATTTTCTGATAAACAAGTACTTTTGCTTCTAATTGAGTGTTTTTACATTCTGGTATTGATATTTTACTTAACCCTCTATTGCATAGTGTTACCATATGGCAACAATTAATTTGTATTATTTCTTCTAAAAAGATGTGATATAAAATCGGTTTTACAGTTAAGAGTAAAATGGGGGCTTTTATTTTGAAGGACATACAATTTATGAGGTCACATGACCAGGATATCCTGTTTGCTCATGGACATTTGTCATTTGAACGTCATCGTCTCACAACCAAACATTGTCACTTACTCAAAATCTGGGGACATTTTCACCAAATAAACAAATTAACTCACTATTTGTGGTAAGTAAATTGTATTTTTTTATATGCATTATTTTCTAATATGCTAAAAAAGATTTTTTTCCATATGTCAACAGTATGCAAATATTAAAAATTCCTCGTGCACAAAACCTAATGGAGTCCCATTAGTTTACATAGCATTAAACTATCCTCAGACTACGTTTACAACTTTTTCTTCTTATTTTTTTTTTTTTTATATATTTATTATTTAGGCCATTTTAACTAATAAAAACATCCAAAACATATTTCCACGTCTAAGTTATATTTAATGCAATAGAGGGGAATTAATAGGCAAGGAGCAGAGTCTATTTGAGTAAATAATTAATAATCAGAGCTGTAAATTAATACCTATGATTAGTCTCACTACGCTGCTGTTTTGAGTCTTAGTCCTGCAAATTGTATGCCATTTTGTGTCCTTTCATGTGTTTGTTTTCTCCTGTGTGGGATTGGTAATGAAATGCAGACAGGGGTGTTTAGCATTTCAGAGCCTTCGATAAATGAGGGTCAAATTCCTAATTCAGGATTATTTTTGAAAAGGCTGTACTATTATTTTCCTTACGAAGACGTGACATCTGAACTCCTGCTCACTTATGTAAATGCGAATGCAAAGTCACAAAGTTCAGCGTGAGTGGGTTTCACTTCTAGACCCGTCCCCCCCCTCAAGGTCCAAAGCAAAAGAAACACATCAAGCTTCCTTTATGCTAACTTACAGTATATTTGACATGTGGAGCTGCAGGCTAACTATCAGGAGATGGAAGGGTCAGCTCTCAGAGGCACTTTATTTCTCCACAACCCTTGTATCAATACATAAAAATGTGGCAATACTTTCAGGCTTCATGTTTATGCATGACTGGTCCTGAGCTAAGATCTTTTTTTTTTTTTTTTTTTTTTTTGCATGGTGAGAAAAGCTTGTGGTTCAAGCGTCTGTAAATAGACTCCTGGCCGCCCTGTGTGGATGGAGGACTAGTGTGGAAGCTGGTGAACCCAAAAAGAATGTCGAGCTAAACGAAATGTCCTGCCAGTACACCTGATTCACATTAAACCCATTATCTTTGGTCGTCCACTCAGCCTGTATCTATTTTTCATAGCCGTTACATCAGGGAGTCGATGGGTCCGACGTTTATTGTGAAACACAAAGAGCTTTTTCTTCAACGTTGGGATTATGTGAGGTTGTGATGATACATGGAAATCAATAGGATGTTATATGGGTTTACAGAGTGGCATCTATGGACCAAAGGTTAGACCCCAAACTCAATATTTACTTAATAATCATATATATTGTATATTTATGATGATTAATGACTGTTTTGTGTAGGAATTATGTGATAAAAATAAATTATTTAGGCCCTATAAATCTTGAAATATCCACTGTGCCATTTTTTTTTGCATGAGTGGATGAGTGGTTTCAGATAAAATGGGACATCTCATTAGGTAAAATGGGCCAGTCAAATAACAAAGGGAAATTCTAATTCAAAATTAATTTGTCATCAGTTTTAACATCAAAACACAATTGCTTAGAAACACACAACTTTTAAAATGCATTAAACAAACTCCTATTGCTGCTATTAAAACAAGAACAGATCAGTTATGTGTTGTACACACACGCTAACACAGCCATGTATACAAGCTAAGCAATGCTACCCAAAAGCTAGCACCCAGTCATATGTAACAAGCTAAGTTACACAAACACTGTAAAAGTAGTGACGACTTTGAGTTGAACTAATTTTACATGACAATCAACATACTGTCCATGTTTTAGTTGAACCACATGTCATACATATGTGTGTTTGTGGCCCATTTTAGATAAAACCATGTGGCCCATTTTAGCTTAGGTAGCTTAAGGTAAATTGGGCCACCAAGATAAACATCACTTTTCCAAAAGAATATGTTAATATATCAAACTAACAGCATTATTTCTGATGGATGCCATCAAGACAGATGTCATGCATATTTTTTTGTGTATAGAATTGTTTCAGAATGAGTGTGTGAGAAGGCAGACTGCATTGCTGCTACAGGTCTAATTAAATACTTTTGGACCATAAAACCATTCAAATTTCTATAAATAGACCATGAATAAACCGAGTAAATGACAAAATATGACCCCTTTAAGAAAAAGTACAGAAAGATTATCATCAAATATTGTCTTTATGCGTGTAGTGATTTCATCAGATAAAACATTTGCCATGCTTTTGCATCGTCTAAATAGGGAGAATTTGGCTGCTGAGATATAGAATATGTGAGCACAGAGAGAGAATCTACCAGATGGTGAAGGCTGAGACCATCTGATACTAAGAAAAATGCATACGATACCATTATGTCACAAATATGCTAATTAGTGCATCGCCTTATTTATTTATTTTTATTTTTACAACAAAGATTCACAAAGCATACAACCAACTCTTGGCTTTACATCAACTCATCTGTGCATTAGTTTCGTACATTTCAACATACTGTGTTACTCCTAATCTTTGGGAGGTTGTCTTTTTATATATTAAATAGATATTAAAATTATAGATATTGAAGTTGAACATGTTTTTAGTATTTCAACTATGCATAGTATAGATGTATTTTCCTTATTTAAATAAAATCATAAATCATTGGCTTATAGACTAAGTTTGTGTTCACACTTACATTTCTGGTAATAACTTTTATTTATTGAGCTAATGGTTCTATTACTAGTGCAAATACAAATGATGATTGTCTTGTAGTGACATTTAGGCCTTGTGTCTACCTGGAATTAATCCTCTACTGCATCGTGTTATATGGCAACAATTACTTTATCTTCATTTTTCTTAAAAGCTATGCTAAAAATATGTTTTTTACAGTTTGGTGTGAAAAGGGGTCTTTGCTCTTATTTTGAAGGACTCTTTATGAGGTCACATGGCCAGGATATCCTGTTTGCTCATAGACATTTAAAATGTATCACTGTCTCTCAACTGAAGGTTGTCTTTTATTCAGAATTGTTAAAATAAAAAACTCACTATCTGGGGGAAGTTATCTGTATTTTTTGTTAGATTTGCTAAAATAGTTTATTTTTTACAATATGCAAATATGGAAAATTCCTAGTGTATACAACCTAAAGGAGTCCCATTGACTTACATAGCATGAAACTATCCTGAGACTATGTTTACAACTTTTTGTTATATTTCTTAAATATAACTATTATTACGTCCATTTTAAGTAATAAATGTCAGTGTTGTTGCTGTCGCTCTCCTGTACTGTGTGTGTGTGTGTGTGTGTGTGTGTGTGTGTGTGTGTGTGTGTGCAGGAGCAAAAAGGAAAGAAATGAGCACATTTCAGCTCAGCGAGTCTCTCTTGTGTTTTCGCTGTAATTTATGCTCGCACACGGAGCGGAGCAGAGGGGAGACAGACGGACAAACTGAACTACTGTCATTCATTTCCCGCCGTTATTTACCCGCCATCAAACAAGTTAGACACAGCTGTGGACGGAGGGTTCACGGATCAGAAGGAAACACTTTGCTGGCGAGTCTGCCAGACGTCAGTCGAATCCTTTAATGTGGCCCCGGTCATATTGCTATAATAATGTGGCCAGAAAGTGGCCCAGACCACCTCAGAATGTGGTTTGATCTCAGAGCATTATGGGTGCGTTACAGTACAGAAGAGTATAAAGCTGTAGTTAACATGACTAGCATTGTTAGCATAGGGAAAAAAACAGCAGTAGTAGCACAGTGCTGAGCAGGTAACAAGTGTGTTTATAGTGTTTGTTTGCTCTGAAATGGACTGAATAGACTTGCATTGCATTAATTCATTCATACACATCCACACACTAATGTGAGAGTGGGCGAAATTTGGTGTTAAGTATCCTGCCTAAGGACACATTGACGCTTCAGTTGCAAAGTATCCACCTAAAGCCCACAAAGTAGTCACACGTACTGTTATCTTAGCATGCTAATACCACATAAGACTGCATAGTAGATGCTACTAGTTAGCATCACTAACTACTAACCAGTAGATACTACTAGTTAGCATCACTGCCTAATAATCAGTATCTTCTACTAGTTAGCATCTCTGCATACTATCCATTAGCTGCTACTAGTTAGCATCTCTGCATACTATCCATTAGCTGCTACTAGTTAGCTTCACACCCTACTAACAAGTAGCTGCTACTCGAAGGCCACAGTAGTAGCTTCTATGTAGGAAGTTAGTCAGTAGAAGGCACAGTACTGACATGTTACAGCAGCCATCTTGGCCGTACAACAGCAGCCATCTTGGCTGTCCTTTGAACCCTGATGTTCAAAGGAAGAACTACAGCAACGCTGGGAAACAGCTTTTGATAAATATCTGATATGATCAAAGTTATTATTATTATGGGAAAATATCATACATATATATGAATGGAAAAATCAAAGACCTTCAATAACATGTTTTAAAAAAGACAAAAATAGAATATTTAATTCCTCTCTATTACTTTTAGCTGAAAAATATGGACCAATACAAACACTTTGCAATAACTTGGCACAATGTTTATTTCTAAACTGAATTCATCCTTAACATAATTTTCATGTAGTTGAATTGTGAATGATATGGTAAGAATGGATTGTCTCATTGCAAAAGACTGCCTGTGTTAAATAGTTATTATTTCATTAATGTATTTTATTATTATTTTATTTCCAAACCGTGTCATAGGATAAATATATTATAGTGGTTTGCTTGAATACTGCAAGATATGACCTGATGTAGTAAACCATCCGGACGTTGACTAAGGTATTCAGATGTTCTACAGAGTGGATTCCTCATTTTTGCCTCCTACGTCGGTGGGAAGTAGGTGGTTTAGGATGCAGCCTAAGCTCTGCAGCCATTATGTTTTATAGAATCACACTGGGAATGAATGTGTCCACCTGGTTGTTGTGTTTCCAACATTGCAGATCAGACCTGTAACTACTACGGGTCAGGTTCGCCAGCAATGAACAAAAAATAAATTGAGCCTGAGCCTCATCCACAAAGAAGGATCCAGGCAACATCAGAGTGAGAAAATAATGTTTTGCAGAGAGGTCAGTCCTCTTTGATTGCCTTTACAAATTCTGACATACAGCAGTGTGGCGAGGAGGAAGACGACCTTGAACAGACTAAACTTAAAAACTATTATGTATGCAGATGGGAACAAGCTGAGTCCTGAGAATATCCAGGAGCTGCTGAAACAGAAATCAAAGTGAGTCACTGACCTTGTCCATGTCAAAGCCCAGCACCTGTGCTACCTCCTTACTGTACATTCTAGCTATAGTGACTTCTTTATTTGAAGAGTTTGAATTACCAAACCTGTCTTAAAAATATTGTTGACTTGTCTATTTTCATTATCCCAAATGCTTCAACAACTTCCAAACCTAGAGAAATTCATTATTTTATTTAACAATACATTTAAAAGGATAGTTTGGTATAATGGGCATGTAGCACCATTTACCATGTTCCTGACATGTATCTGAGGCCTAGACACCATTAATCCATTGTTCCCTCCAGTATTGAGCTTCCATTACATTGTTTTCAATATAATGGAAGTATACAGGGCAGATTTTAGTAGCTTTCTCAAACAGGAAGTGTAACAGGAAGCTTGTGGTTTAATTTCTTAGGCGATTTGCTAAAGGAACATTGAAACCGGAGCTAGATTTGTTCCAGAACTATCTTGAAGACCACAGTAAGGTTCAGTAAACCTCCACCACTGAGCTTCCTACCAGTGTTTATTCAGTTTTTCACAAAGCTAAATAGTTTTTTCTACTAGGATTCAGATCTGTCTGGTGGGCTTCCATTATATTGAAATGTCAGAACAAAATCGTTACAAAGCTCATTATTGGACAAAGAAATTATGGACTTGATGCTTCAGATATATGACAGTAACGTGGGAAATGGGGCTAGATGTCATCAATACTGAACTACTCCTTTAAAACAAGTAACCTCTCAACTCAAAGCTGTCTTGAATTCACGTTTTCCCCAGTTTTAAAGCACATTTTTATGATAAACTCACCACATAGATCATGGTTGTTGTTTTTATTATCATTAGCTCGATGAAGGATTTCAGAATCCATCATACGTATGGATTAAGTTATCAGAGAAACAAGACAACGACCCGGGCTCTTCCTTTAAAATCCACTAAATCTTACACACTGCACCTTTAAATTGATCTGGGAAATGTTATCATAACATGAAGAAACATTTTTTAAAGCAGCCTTACTGCAGCTAAGATTAAGATTAATTCTCTGCAACTAAGATGACTTGGACTGGAATCGTTTTTACTTATCACCAGACCCTGAACATTACACACAACACACACAATTAGCTCCGTGATTTCTATTCTTGTGGGTGTATTTGGACCACACATTCATACACTCACTCATGTATGTGGAGGCATGTTTAAGGGGGGAGAGGTCTCAAAGGGAGTATGAAGAGTTCATTTTGATTCATTAAAAAGCAAAAAAAAAGAATCCATTGTGAAGAATAAAGGGACGTGTTCCCTGCTGGAACCGTAGCTTCTATTTCATTTGCATAAATGTGTGTACATCAAACATCACGGCCTCTTTAAAGGTCCCATATCTGCACTTTTCTTAGATTTATTTCAGGTTTTGATCCGTCTAACAGGATTTAAAGTACAAAAATTCCACAGAATATAGTCCTACAGCACTCTCTGCAGTCTAATTTGAGATCAATTAACCAATTATTTCTTTAGGCCAAGAATCTAATAATCCAATTATCATAATTACTGTCGAACATATATTAATATACATTTTATCAGGGGTGCAATGGCAATGTAAACAAATGACAATTGACTGCAGATTTCACTTTTTAAATGAATTGCTAACAACTACTTATATTAGAATAACGAAGTTACCAAATTAACTTAAGCTACTGATATGTCATGCAACATTAGTGGAAGTTGTTTTTTCATCTTGGTAAGAATCTTGAGCACTTAAAGATCCCACATCATTTGTACTTTAAGCCTTTTTTGAGTTTTATTTGAAGTTTTGATCCACCTTAAATGATATATTTGCGATTTAAAGAACAAAAAATAATCTCAATGTCGTTCTACAAAACTCCTAAAGGCACAATTATGTTTTTTGTATCTCATAAATATTCATGAGCCTCTCTTCTGATTGGCTGATTTTCACTGTGAAAGATGTGATGTTGGGGAGCTACTGTGTGACATCACAATGTCAAGGAAGTACAAATGAGCCATGAAATCCAGGTTGTGAGAAATGTTTTTGTTTGATGCATTGGGCAGATTTTATACAAGTAGACCTCATCTAGAATAAAAACATGAAAGTGGCTATTTGATATCAGACCTTTAAAAGAAGTGCAACAATAAGAGAATATTGGTGAATGCCATAAAGCTAACAAAATAAGAAGCTGTGAAATGACAAGTTTTCTAAAGTTTTTCTAAATCCCATTTGCCCTTGTTTGATGCAAGAGACATTTCTTATGAAGCTACCAGTCCATATCTAGTAGACTACAAAAAGTCGCTATTAGCATGATCCTTTAAGATGCTGCTTGTTATAATCTCAATTACGGCTTCCATCAAAGGCAGATGGAAGCAGAGGGCTTTCTCTCTCCGGTCAGTGCTGCAGTTTTCCTGCCTGCAGGGCTGACATTCTGTCATTCCGCTGGGCACGCCGCCCTTATCTCTCAGGAGGATATCGTGCTGACAAGCAGGAGCTGAAGTGAGCATGACAGTGGACGTGTTGACGAAGATGTTTCCCATGTGAAGGAGGAGCCACTCAGTCCAGAGTGTGAAGGAAAACTGCTGCTGTGGCATCTCTGCCTGGAAAAGGCAGTGTGAAAAAATCATGTGGGACAATACCACAATACCAAACATGCCTTTTCTATACACTGTTTCTGATCATTTTGTCTTGAAATTATATGATAAAATATAATTATTTAGGCCCTATAAATCTGTGCCACTGCATGAGTGGTTTTATGTAAAACGTTTTTAGTTAGATTTGTCATGTCAGAATACTTACCATGCACATTTCTGGTTCAGTCTAGATTTGAAGTATTGTCCCACCCACTAATAAACTCAGATCTCTGAATGAGTCTAGAGGGTTGGACATTTCCAACAGAGTGAGGACAATCCCAACATAGCAGATATTTCAGTAGGGAGGGGAGGGGCAGAAACAGGAGGGTTTTTTCAGTGTGTGAGAAGGCAGACTGTATTGCTGCTACAGATCTAACTAGATCTAACTAGATACTTTCGGACCATAAAAGCACATATATATTTATAAACAGACCATGAAAAAATAAATATTGGGGACATAACTGGGGACATAGCACACATAGTCTTTATAAGACATTTGATTTTACTTTATACTTTATTGTCCCCGATGGTGTTATTAGATATAACACCATTGAAAGCTAATAGAAAATTTTTCTAGTCCTGGTAGCTATGGTAACCACTTCTTACAATGCAAGACAGCCCTGCAAATTCATATTTACAGCTATGTACAACAGTGCTTGGTTATGAATGAAACACAGGGCTTCGTGGTGCATTCAAATGCACCTTGTAAACCCTGGGATCAACTTTGCTTTGTACTGCAAAGCGTGTGAGACTTCATGGTGCATTTTGAGATTTAAAAAGTTATTATTTTTCTTTGTTGTAATAAACCTGTAATTGCTTTATTCTTCTTTCACTTCACAAAGTAAAACAAAAATAAATAATAATGAAGTTAAAATTGATTGCAGTGATTGTGATCAGCAAAATCCAGCATAGTTTTGTACAATGAGTCTCTAGGTATCACAGTGATGAGTTTCCATTTTTGTTGTACTGCAGCATTTTTTATAAATAAGCATCAATCCTCCGTGCATGTGCACACGCACACACACACACACACACACACACACACACACACACACACACACACACACACACACACACACACACACACACACACACACACACACACACACACACACACAAATAGAATCAAATTCTCAGGTAAACACTGATAATCACAGATACTGAATATTTTGATGTTTTTAGTTACAGCTTTCACCACAGCATGTATGAGGAGTTTTGACGATAAATCAACCTCAATGACTCTTTTCATTCAGTTAAAGTGAGTGTTTAGTCATAGCATCAACACATAGCAGGAGATCATCACAGCTACATATTCACAGTATTTATCCATGGAAGTGATTGATATCACATGGAGCACAAAACACAATTCCTGGTAATTGTATTTACTGGTTTATTTGTTTATTTGTTTTTGCGTGTGTGTGTATGAGAGTGTGAAGGAAAATGTGTGTGTGTGTGTGTGTGTGTGTGCCAGGTGCTCCTCTGTGTGGGTGTGGATCCTTTTAGCCCTCACATATGCTCAGAGTAAAGCACAATAAATCAAATTAAAAAGTAATACTTGTGCTGTGTTTCTAGGCAGAGCAATCTCTAGCATGTATCATTAGCACAGATTGGCCATTCATCATGTGGCGCTGTAGGTTCAACGGCTGTTGTCAAATCCACAAATATCAGGTACGGAGTGAAGTTCAACTGAAGCCGTTACTAATGAACATATATTTAGAAAAATAGATGAGCCTTGGATGACTCTCTAGAATATTATTACCATCCGAACGGCTATTTGGCCATTAATCATGCTGATTAATCAGGTGCAATTAACTTTAAGGAGAGAGTTGTATCCTTGTATGGGATGCTGCTAACTCATTTACTCGCTGCTGAGAATGTTAATGAGATCTCTGCCACTAATTGTTTTTCTGCATCTCCCAGGCTTTGATTTTAAATGTCATTATGAAGTTCTTTCTTTACATCACAGTGGAAGACGTATTAATAATACAAAACAACTTGTGATTAGCACAGTGACTCAGCCTTTTACGAGTCTCTGCCAGCTGTGTAAAATGTTCCCGGTTTAATAGAAAATTAAAATATTAAACTGAGAACATTTTACTTGGTCTATTTATAAAAATTAACATGCTTTTGTGGTCCAATTTTTTATTTTCAAACTCTAAAATATCAGCATTACCTTCAAAAACTCAGTAATAGTCAGAAACCCATTGTTTAAGGGGCCATATTTTGCCATTTTGTCAGTCAGTCAGTCATTTTCTATACCTGCTTATTCCTCATTAGGGTCACATGGTCTGCTGGAGCCAATCCCAGCGCATTGCGGCGAGAGGCAGGGATACACCCCAGATGGTCGCCAGCCAATCATGGGGCACACACACCATTCACTCACACACTCACACCTACAGGCAATTTAGAGTTGCCAATTAACCTCAGCATGTTTATGGACTGTGGGAGGAAGCCGGAGTACCCGGTGAAAACCCACGCAGACACGGGGAGAACATGCAAACTCCACACAGAAAGGGCCAGACCCTGGACCAAGGAGGTCTTGAACCTGCGACCTTCTTGTTGTGAGGCAACAGCGCTAACCCCTGTTCCATTTTGACAGTTTAATATTTAAATTGTCATGATCTATTTATAAAAATGATCATACTTTATGGTCCAAAAGCACCTACACCCTGTAGCAGCAATGCAGTCTGCCTTCTTCCACACTCATTCAAAAAACATGTTTCCTCCCTCCCCCTCCTACTGAAACACTCACTTTATTGTGATTGGCTGTCAGAAATGTCCCGCTCCTCAGAGAGCTGGGGTCAGTTGGGAGAAACAGAAGTCAATTACAAGAGCTCTGTAAGGACAGGTGGGTATTAACTTCTAATCCTGTTGTGACATCATAACAGGAGCTATTTCTACATGTCTTGTATTCATCTGGGTGGGTTGAGTCCAGGAAGAAGACTAGAGAGAGGAGGACATGCTCCTCCATCAAATATTTGACTAGTTTTACCTCATTGATTCATGATCTCATTTGCTTTATGTATAAATATAAATAAATATGGAACATTGCTATAACTACTACTTTTAATTTTAAACATTGTTTAAAACATAGGGGCTCAAACCTGCAAGAATTTAGAATTTTATCAAATGTTATTTCAAGTAGCTACAATTTGTATTTAATTATTGTAGTAAATGTCCTGTTTAAACTTTCCATTCTTCTGGAAACTTTTCATCCAGTTCATGTTGACATAAAAGTCTGAGCTTGATAGTCTGTCATTGACTTTGGAAGCAACAGTTCATCTTAAGTCAAAGTTTGTTCAGTAGTTTTTGACCACATCACATGGTCTTCATCAGATGCAGCTCACTCCTTTTTCCTACGAGTGCCAAGAATAACGGAAAGTTTGGCCTTGACGTGCAGTTCCAGGACGAATGCGGAAACACTGCTGTAGATGTGTTTCCATCGAGTTGTCAAGTGAATCTGAAGCTGAGTCAATCCATCGATTGGTTTGGAGCAAAAACTGCAAAGTATAGTTTGGTCAGAAGAGGGCGGTATAGGCTACATTATAATTAACATAGAAGAAGAAATAGATGGTAAAAATCTGAAAACCAAGTCATTACCTATGAGGGAAAATGTGAGTTAAATGTTCACTTTGTTCATCTCACGTTTTGTGTGTTAACTCTTCCGAAAAAGCCAGAAACACAATTTTTTTTCAATCAAACTTTTCCAACTTTTTTTTTCATTAAACTCCTCTTGCAATTGAAATAATCAGCATATTGTCATCTGTATGCAGAGTATTGCGTGGGAAGAAAATATTATTTGGTCCGGCTCTTGAAATATGAAAAGGAAAATTACCCTAATCAAATATATAAACAGGATATGATTTTCAGAATTAGCGAACTATGCGTCTCACAGTCGGCGTCTTATGTTCAACCTTCATCAATCACAATGTTTGCTTTGCAATCAAGCAGCATTTTATTATATTTGGAGGGTCTGTCTGTTTCTGCTCAAGTTGATGGATGCATCAACAATGATTTTGACATATTGGGATTCATGCAGCAACATCCTTTTAAATTTCTGTTGAGAGAGAAAATTAAAGAAGAGTTCAAGTTGAACTCTATCTTCCTTCTCTATTTAAGAGTTCAATAAAACAATGCAAGCAAAAAAATGAGTTTTTCCAGAATATCAGTAGGTCTTACAGGAAAATTACATCAAGCACTGACAAAACCTGCTGTACATAAAGGAACATTTTGCATGTTAATGTTGGAGAGCTGCTGTATAAACACCTCCAAATTAATATCATCCAGAGTTTTTATAGTCTTAATTGGGATCAATTGACCAATTATTTTTTCTGCCCACAAATGTAATAATCCAATTATTATAATTACTCTAAAACATACAATAATCCAAGTTTCATTAGATGATATTTATCTGTCTACCATTGTTCCTCAAATGTAGAACTTATGTTTCCTGGCGTTGGACTAACAGTTTAGTGGACTGTGAAAACAAGATGTTGATTTGGTAAGTCTTGATTACATAAAGGTCCCAGATCTGCATTTTTCTGGATTTTATCATGATAAATTTGGAGTTTAAAGTGCAAAAATATAACTAACACAGTTATACTGTACGTTGCTCTTTTAAATGCCTTGCTGGCCATTTTTTTGTTTGTCTCATTAATATTCATGAGCTTCTCATCTGATTGGCTGATTTCCACTTGGAAGACAGAAAAAGGTGGGTGTAACTTTGGGCAGCAGGTGGGATAAATCTACAGGTGGGGGGAGGTACTGCATGACATCACAAAGTCAAGGAAGTACAAATGAGTCATGAAATGTCAAAGTTTCTCCATTTTTCTAAGAGTTTGATTCATGGGGCAGTTTTTATTACAACCACTAGACATTATCTAGAATGAAAAACAAATAATGAAGATGGCCGTTTGCATGCATCCAACAATATGAAAATGCCATAAATCAATGGGGAACCTACAAAATATGAATAAAATCAAGGAAAAGAACATTAATAATAACATAAGGGTAAAATAAGAGAAAATTTATTCGTATATCACTTTCCACATGCAGCCCATTGTTTCATTTCTGGGGCTTTGCAGAAGTTTCCTGTCAGGAGACACGCTCACCTCGGGCACTGGCTATGCAAGTTTAATTGAGGTAATATAGTATTGATTTCTTTTTCCGCCTCACAGGTGCTTGGCTGCAGGCGAACTAGTGGCCGAGCAGCCAGCAACACAAGCTTTGATGCTCCCAGAGCCCTGAATCATTGCTAAGGACCCAGCTAATTATGTGCAAGATCAACATTATCTGGTCATTTTTCACCTTGTACAAACTTAACGGACATTGACTTAGTGAGCTATTGATATCTGAAAGTGTGAAGGAGGCATCTTGGGATAAAAGGCTCAGCTCAGACAGTAAAGGACTATTCCCACGAACGTATTCTTCTCAATACATTTATTGTCCATTATAACATTGTCCTGCTGAGTGGATTCAGATCAATATGCCCTTAAATAAAGTTTTAATGTCCACAGGATCCCATCTTTCATGCGTACGTGTGAACAAAATGAACATAGCTTTAATTTATGCCTATAATATCATAGATAATAACTGACCTTCAGCGTGAAATGAGAGTGCAGGGAGCAGTCATTCATCAAATCCAAATGAAGGACGTTTTCCCCTCAAGTGTCTTTGGCATGGGGGTCTAGTGGTTTAATTGACCTCTTACTGTGATGAGTAGTAGAGTAAAAATAGACTCTGTGAAAGTTATGGCCAAATATAATGAGTTTACAGAGCGTTTTATCAAGTCTCTACATATTTGTAAAAATAAAATGTTAAAAACAAGAGCCATACCTTGACACTTTTGGTCATGCTTTCCCAAAAAGAGCATCTCAAAATCTCCTCGAAAAGAAAAGCACTCTAAGACTTTTCACTTTTCTACTGCATACATATTTTATGGTACCTACATTCTCGTAAGCATGGCTGCAGATGGGAGAAGACTGTTGAAAAGTATTCAGTGACCTCGATTATATTAAAAAAAGAGTAAGTTTTATTTGCAAAATAAAGCCGCAGGTCGCATTTTTAATACTGCATTGTTCACATTCTCGTTTTCATCATTCCCATGTTTGCTTCTGGCATGTCTGCTGGCTTTGATTGTCCCACTAACAGAGCCTGTCAATAGAAATCTGTTCAGTGGTCAACTCTCATGATTCTCAGATTTCAGAGTGTCTTACCAGCACATGAATGCACCATGGGACTTTCAAACTTATTGCAATTAGTCAACTAATTGACCCAAATACAAACATTTAAAAGACTTTCTAAGTGGTACATATTTTATACATTTTTTATTATAGTAATGCACTGCTACATCAAGTGTCAAAAAATAGTCCAAAATAATAGGATACAATTATGCTATACTACAATATTACAAGCTGTGAGTGTTGGTGATATCCTGAAGTAAGAAGAAAAAAAGATTAGTAATAATGAATCAGCACCTTAATGCCCTAAAAGAATCATTTTGTTGGGGATAAAGTGGGATTTTATTTTAAAATGATCCATGGTGTGGTTTACATTATAACAGGGTATTTTAGATCTGTGACAACCATCTTCTCTACACATTTTGTTATTTATGTCCATGAAAGCATTTGTATACACTGTGTATGGCTCCGCCATCCAAAATGATGTACGACGAGGTCAACACACTCACTGAAGAAAGAGCGACCACGTTTAGGTTTTACGGAGTCTGAGTCAAGGACAATATTGTTCCCGCAGGAGCGTTTTCTCTCAAGGGGCCAGTTCTGAGACCACAGTCTTTGAGCATCTTTGGAAGAAGGAAACCAGGTCTCAACTCTTTGAGGTACTTCAAGGTAGTGTGTTATCCCAATTTTTGTGCAACAGCAGAATCCCACAGGGTCTATGTTATCAACAAGGACCCTACTCTGGGACGAAATAATGCATACTTTTGCAAAAAAAAAGAAAAGAAAAAGTGCTGTGCAATATTAATCACTGGAATTGATGTCGTTGGTGATACAGTACAACACACATACAGTACACATGGGAAAACTACACATGGGAGAGTATATCCATGGCCACCAAGCAGAACTGTGACAACATCCTGGACCTCCATAATCCACTTCTAGATACGCCTTCACCAACCTGTCATCTGATGGCCTGAACTCTAACCTGAATTGTGAGTGTTGTTTACAGCAATACTGTGCTTCAGTCTTTGGTTTCTATGTGCAAGTAATGCAACAATTATGTTCTCAAAGTTGTTTCGCATCGATTGAGACCATGCACAAGCCAACTGAACAGTAGCTTGAAAGCCAATGAGGACTAACTATGAAAGCTGGACCACCTTTGATGGACAGCAGTGCAACCATCCAATCCTGATAGCCAATACCCAGGGCTTTAGAATGACATGTGACATGTGCAAACTGTGCTACTTACAACTTGGGCATACCATTTTCACAAATAAGACTGAAAGAGTGGGCAGGGGTAAGAAGGTCACCAGGAGAATCCAATGTGATCAATATCTCAAGAGCTAAGTAGTCCATGCCGAGCTCTGACCTGAAAGCCAAACAGCACGTAAAATGTAAACAGGACAACTCAAACTAGAAAGTATGATACAGTAGGTACATTTCTGTAAGATTGTCCATTATACCAGTTTACCTCTGGGTTGCTAAGTTGCTAATTTACCAACTGGCAACAATGGAATACTAACATGCTGCATATCAGCTCCTATTGTAGAGAATGTGACATGACTTCATCAATAAATTGATTACCTGCCTGTGCATGTAGACTGGGATAAGAACAGTAGTCAGAGGTGAAGGATCAATCAAGCTTAAAAGCTCAACTTAACTGTGCATGTAAAAAAGTAAAAAAAAAAAAAAGGTTTCCAAACATGAACATTTACACCAATTGGCATAAAAATATGAATATTATATATAAGAATAACACTGGCTGCCAGTCTTATATGGCACTGATTTTAAAATTATATTGATCACTTTTAAAGCATTAAGTGGTTTAGCTGTAAATTTTTTTTCAGATCTATTGACCCCTACATGTCTATGGTTCTTCTCTTACAACAGTGACTGCGGTGTAAAGCAGTTTGTAACCTTGATAATAAAAGTGCTATATAATACAGTTATTAGAGCTATTGTGGTTCAGGGCAAAGCTTCATATATAGAAATGAGTCATGATAATCCTGTATGACCTCTGATATTTACTCTTACAGATATCCATAAAGAGTTGTCTCCAGCCTCCAGGTCAACTGATTGTATCTGACATTGAATCTCTCACTGAGCCTTTCTCAGTTTGTCGACTTGGTTTATGTGTTGCTTCATATCTCAAAGACACAACTGACTTTTTGAATAATGTAAAAGATGTCCTGTGGACTCCAGTGATTTCCTGTTCACCATGGATGTCTCTAGTTTGTACCACAGTAGCTTTACCTCTAAAATATGCTCTTTAGACAATGAACGATTTATTGTTTGCATCATAGAACTGAATCCCATTCCTCCATTGGCTAAGAGTTATTTTAGGTTTCAAGATCAAGGGTTTGGCTCTGGGCTCAGCCGTGGCTCCTAATTACGCCAATTTGTTTGTGGGGAAACCTTATTTGGATTTTATTTACAATCATGAACATGAACCTTATTTCCAGTTTATTCAAAGTTATTGGAGGTACATTGATTTGTTTTTCAGCGGCAATCCTAGAGACTGAAATGACTCATGTGTTTGTGAATTCTAGAATGAAATTCATCAACTTTGTGTTATGATCTGACAAGCATTTCTTTTTTTGGATGTTTTAGTAAAACTTTGGTTTGGCTGTGAGTTGTGTGTGTTTCCATAGAGAGAGAAACACTGCAAAAAAATGACATCTTGACAAGTGAAAATATCTCATATTATATCTTATATCTTAGTCCAATAGAGTAGAATTATCACTTTTTAAGTTGTGTGTTCTTGATGTTGGTCAACTAAGTCTTGTATTCTTAAAATAACATACTTTTTTGTCTTTTTATCTCATCTCACCTTATAAAGGCAGTTCATGCTTGAAAGCCCTCCAATGTGGCTGAATTACAACAATTCTGCAAAGATGATTGGGTCAAAATTCCTCCACATCACAGTAAGAGATGCAAAAAACTAAGAAAACTAGGGTGCATTAATTAAAGGGTTAGGGTTAGCCTAACCCTAAGGTGACCAAACCTCAACAGTCTGTTGAAGCAGCTGGATGAAATCTGGACCATGATTTGGAGTTTAAAAAGTCACTGTTATGTCTTAATGAGTTTCATCCTTAAGGTGCCAATCATGAGAGAAAAAAAGAAAACGTCCATCATTAGAACCAAATTCTCATAATGCTATGCTGCTATGACCCATATCTACAACCCAACCAGCTGGCTGAATGCTGCCACTTCTTCTAAAACTATACTTCAGTCTCATTTATCAAAATTGGCAAAGCTTTATATAGAACAGATGGGGAAAGGAGCTGATGACTCGCCTCTGTTCTAATATACTTTTTTTTTCTATTTATATCACAGCGCTACTCTTCTCCATCAAATTTGCAAATGCGTCTCATTTATGCCTGACAAGCCTAAAATTGATGGGAATCATTATCAATCTGAATGATGTCATGACAGTTTGATGCAGAACAATTACAATCAGCAAATTAATGGAAATGATGCTTCTTTTTTGGTATCAATGCATTGTGCAATAACAAAGTCTCACAGTGTCACACTGACATTGTTCTTATATCAAGTCTGTTAATCTCCTCCATTCAGTCCTGTGTTATATTGATGAATTCTGGACATGAAGACAAACATACAGTTTACATGGTTCTGTAAAAAGTCTCATGTATTAGTTCAACAAATCATAATTAAAGCTTTGTACTTGGGGCCAATGCCACTGGTAAGGACAAAGTGTTATATAATTCAAAGAGTTACTTGTGCTTGAATGATTTCCAAGTGCTTCCTGTCATATAACGCCATTGACTTCCTGCTTCCTCCCTAGAACATGGTGAGGGCAAACCCTCCCAGAAAGAGGTCATTTAGTATATTATGATTTACAACTTTGATATGTATATATCCATCTCTATCTGGCCACTCCAGAACTTTAGTTTTGATCATGGGTCAGTTTGCATATATCAAACCACTTGTGGAGGTCATGTTGTCTTATGCTGAAGTGGAAATGTCCTTGAAATGTGAGTTTCAACAAGACAATGAACCTAAACACACCAGTAAACCAGCAGCATCTTGGTTCCACACCAACAAAATTAAAGTTCTGGAGTGAACAACCCAATCCCCAAACCTTAATCCCATTGAAAACATGTCGACTGACATCAAAAATTCTGTTTCTGAGTTTCTAAGACAAAACCAAGAAATTCAAGGGAATTGCGAGGCTGAAACACCTGTTGATAGGAACCAGAAGTTGGTCGAGTCCCTGCAACACAGATGTGAAGCAGGTCTCAGAAACCATGGTTATAACAACTAAATATTAGGTTAGTGATTCACAGGAATGATAAATCCATTTATACAGTAAATATTTGTTTTTTTTTGTAAAGAAAAACTCAGACACGGCTATTTCTTTGAACAGCCTAATATTCATTTTTCTTCATTTTCTGTAAAGTAATTAGAAATATGACACATTTTTCTTCACATTTTGACTCAGGATATAAAAAACAGTGTTCTCAATGCATCAAAATAAAATGATTATAATTTACTCATGTTTTTAAACACACTGCTGTTATATTGAACACAACTGTACTTGGTTTCCTGTAAAAAACACTAATTCATAAACTGATGCTGGTGTAAAAGACCGTCTGATGGAACGAAGATGAGTCGCGGCCTCCTGTTCTCACCTTAAAGGCGTCGTGACAGGATAAAAAGACGTTAAACGGCACCAACCTCTTACCTGCACATCAATGCGTTAAGAGCGTGGTGTGATTTACGCCGGATCGGTATTAAAAGATCACCCTCAGATAGTCACAGGTACAACAGCTCCTCACCTCCATGCTATTACACACAAAGACTTTCCTCTATTACCTCTGAAATGTGGCCGTGAAACGTTTTCATCCCGTCACGCTGCCATGTGAAAAGCAGCTTATACGACGTCCTCCTTGTAATCCTCCTCCTCCATTTGATGATGCAAGTTTCAGCATAATTTAACATTTTGATTCATTGATCTCAAGGTGAGAAACTCATTCCCAGCAGATTGCGGCCCGTTTCTAGGTTTTATTTTTTTTTTTCAAGTGTTTCTTTTTGGATTTGCGCCATGACAGATTGGAAGAGGAAGCGCTGTGGAACAGGTGGCGACGGCGTGTAATGGTGGTTGTTGCTGTCTGCAGGTTGATTGATGTGAGTAAAAAAGTGTTGACAGTCCAACAGGAACAGAACATAGATGCTGCTGATGATGGGCTGGAGTGGTGAGTTATGGAGCTCTGCTTTATTTCTGCTGCCCTGCACTAACACTGCTGCTCCGGAACAACAGATAAAATGAAAATAGCTTGTTTTTGGTCAAATTTGTGTTGGACTAATACAAAAATACATGTTTCCCCCAGATAAAATTTTATTTTTATCTTTTATAAAAGATAAAAATTTTAAATAAAAATAGAATTTTATTTAAAATTCTATTTTTATCACACAATTTTACAAATACCCATAAACAGAGACAAGTATGAATACTTTCTTATTTTACTTAAGTCGAAATTTTTGGGAATCAACACGGCAAAAGATAAAATCTTAACTTGAAAATATCTTGTTTTTGGTGCAATTAGCCCTATTTTATGTAGAATTACCTTGAAATATTTTTCTTCTTATTCCATTGGCAGATATGTTTTCTTATTTGAAGTTTTTATTTTAATTTAATTTAATTTTAATCTTCTTTTAACAAGCATTTAAGATTAAATTGTTTAACTTTTTTCATGTTTTATATCAATATCAGAGGTATTTATAATATCTATATTTATCTTGTTGTCTTTTTATCTCATAGATTTTTTATATTATAATTCTTTCTTTTTCCTATATTAAGTAGAATTACCTTGAAATGTTTTATTCTATTGGCAGATAATTTTGCTTTCTTTATTTTATTTTACTTTTCATTTCAATCAGTTTAGTCTCGTTTTCATAAAGATTTAAGTTTGATTGTTTAAGATTGATTTTTTAAAACATTGTTTTCATCTTTATATCTTCTTTTTATCTCATTAAAACATTTTATCTCATCTCAAAAATGCAAGTTTATTTTTTTTTTTATTTTTATATTAAAACAGTGGTAAAACGTAGCATTGATGATTTCCTTTTCTCTTTTTGGGACCTCAGGGTCTCACTAACTGCGAACAGTTCACAACTGATTTGGCGGTGGCTGAGCTGTCGGGGGCGGAGTCTAACATCCTCGCTGCTTCGTCTTGCCTGATTACTGCAGCTCCAGCATCGCTGCACCCCTCCGCTCCTCTCTGGTTGGAAATGAATGATTACCAGACGGCTGACGTGCCTCGCGTTAAAAAGCCTTTAAAGCTTCAATCTGCTTGTAGAGGTGAGGTGAGGGGGAGGAGGGGGGAGGGGGGTGTCATCTCTCCCTGAAAGTCAGTCAGATCACTCTCTGACAGGATAAATGGCAGCTCCCAGTGCAACAAGCAGAAACCACAACTTCACTGTGACCATGGCAACTGAGTTCGAGCGAGCACAGCCGAGGACTTTTTTCTATTCCGTGTGTGTGTGTGTGTGTGTGGTGGGGGGGCTGACGAACACACACACACAAATCCACTGCTGATGACCTGGATTTCACCCCATTGCTGAAACATTCCCTTCCACCGCAGGATTGTTCCATCTATGACAAATCCATATGCGCCTCCGGATGTGACACACATCAGCTACTTTTTTTTTGTTCTTCTTCATCCGATAGATTTCAAGGCTTTTCACCCACGGTTTTATTTCTCTATAAACTCTCATAACACTTCTAATTCCTTCGTTTTAAGGTCGAAAGGACACGAGGGTAAAAAGTTTCTCGCGTCGGCGTAACTAACAGCTGATAAAACCCGTCTTATCTAAGAAGACTTTTGATGTCTGTGTATTCAAACTGCAACTGTGTTCTTGACACACATTTTAAAGAAGAGCATCGCCTCCGGGACCAGAGCTGTGAAATTGACATTAATGAGAATTGAGCCGTGGGACGAAGATGGCTCTTCTCTGTCCTCCAGGACACAGAAGACAAGACCAACTGGAAATTTGATCATTTTCTTTTAGACTACTCAATGAGTCTTTTCTATAATATTTGACACCTGATCCAGCAATAAAATAATTTGCTTCAATACTTAACTCTACAAACAGGTGAACATGGCTCTGAGAATAAAAAGGAA
Source organism: Lepturacanthus savala (assembly GCA_030544235.1). Lineage (NCBI taxonomy): Eukaryota > Metazoa > Chordata > Actinopteri > Scombriformes > Trichiuridae > Lepturacanthus > Lepturacanthus savala. Next base: position 27,701,860 of record CM060477.1, on the reverse strand, counting down.
CTGATGGAGGAGTTAACAGGTAGAGGTGCTGCACACCTGATAATGATATTGTTACATCACTAGAAATAGCATGAACGGTAAGTATATTACATAATAAACCACATATGTGTTTGGACTATGATATTTGATACTTGTGTTGTGTTTTCATTATTTTAAATTAATGATTTGTTGATGGACAAACAGCTAATTTGTGAGATATGGAATATTAATGTTCATGATTATGTTTTAATTCATCTATTGATTCAAATCAAAATCAAAACAAGATTCGTTCTGTTTAAACTTCAACTGGAACGCCTCCCTGACTCAAAGTGAGAGTGAGTTGACATTCCAAGATGGCCGCCCCAACTGTAAACAGAAACGGAAGTTCATGTTATATTCAGTTTATATCAATTCTGACTAGTGTTTGTTGCACAAAATCAGCCATATGCATAGTATTGTTTGATTAAAGTGTATATATGTAAAATGCCGCCATGCTATTGACATTTTTCATGTCATATCTGCAAACTGCAATGCAGAGCGTGCTAACAATGGCTAACAATAGCCTGTCGCCATGGTCATGTTTTTATAATAAATTGTTAGTGTATCATATTTTTATTAAATTCAAATTAACTTAAATTTACTCTCAATAGAATATTATATAGAAATAAATACTACCTCCTCATAACCCTGGAAACCTGGCATGCACTTACTCTACTGCTACCAGCTGTGACTTCTGACTTCCGAAGTGAATGGAATACTCAGTATTACATTTAGATTGACCTGTTGACACATAAAACCCAGTTAGTTGCAATCTACAGCCTTACCACCAGATGGTGCCATAAAACACACACTGCACCTTTAACCCATTTAACCCAGGAAGTCTATGACTGTCATTTTATACTTAACCTATTTAAGTCCTGATTTTTTTCAATTTAGCATTTTAATGGCTGTTATAGTTGCTGCTTGCACAAATATTCCCATAAACAAAAAACAATTTATCCAATGTATAAAACTCTTTTTTGGAGACTTCAGTGATTAAATAGATATATAAATATCAAGGTTGTGAATCATAATAATTTAAATAAAATAAGTCTTTCTGGGAGGGTTTACTTGCATGATCAATGTCACGATTGTTCTAAAGAACAGAGGAGTTTTCTCTTTGTATTTGTACCTTGGATGCTCCCTGAAAAATCTGTGTGGACATGAGTGCGTGTGTACACAGTTTTAGTCATGAACCTACAGAGAGTTTAATGCATTTTGCCTCAGGTGTTTATCTGCACAAATGTGTTCCACACATGTACAGAAGTCCATCAGAATCTTTCCAGACATGAGCAGATGATGAAATTTTAACTTACACAGATGCAGAAAACACACTCGCGTTTCTGACATACAACACTAACTCTAAACAGGTTTTTTGGTATGTTCAGTTTAAACATACGTAAACTGAAAAACCGCCTGTATGTTGTAGAAAAAGCTATACAACTGCACCCGACTGTGTCCTGCAATGCATGAAGGAAGAGGAGCTGCTCACATCTGCAAGACACTAAAAATAAATCAGAGAATAGTGCTGACAGCTCTAGAAATATATTTTGGAAACAACAAAAAAATCTTCGTATTTTTTCCTCTCTTTGCGATATAAAGATTAAATGTGCTTGGAGACAGGACTTAAAGCCTAAATCATTTCCGTGGATTCCTGACCCTGTAATCATCCCGTGACCGAAGTGTATTTCTGAACGCTCTTCATGGTACTAACATCAGTAATTTATGTGAGATGTGGTGTAGCAGAGAGAAAGGTTACAGCATAAAGATAAGATAAGGTTGCTGCATGAGGAAAGGCCTCACACAGGAGGTTGTTCCAGTTGTTCTTGCAGGATTGGATGAAAAGAGATGGCATTTATGCTGTTATTCATATCGGACAGTAGATAGACTGATGAACTGGAGACTCATTGCTCAGGACATGTTTTGTCCATATAATACACACCTTAAACACTCGACTTACAGGTAACCTCCATTCTTTTGCCCATTTGGGCAGCAAATTGTAAGAAACAAGATTAAGATGATTAAACATTCTGTGCGTGCAACACTGAACCTCATTACATTAAAAGTGAAAAACAGATGTCTTTGAGAATAAATGGGATTGTTCTTCTTGTCTGCCTCCTTGAATTTAGTTAATTATCCTTTTTCGGAAATCCCCTTTGTTGCAATTATCAGAGAAACGCACCTCCAGAAGATATTATACGACTCCACAACATCCATCCATCCAGTTTTATACTCATTTACTGTTCACTAGGGTCACTAGGGTGTGTTGGAGCCAATCCCAGTGTACTACGTCTCCAATTAACCTCAGCATGTCTTTAGACTGTGGGAAGAAGCCGGAGAAAACCCACGCAGACAGAGGAGGAACATGCAAAGACCACACAGAAAGTCCCAGTGATTTGTAACAGAAAGGTCCTTGAAGCTGTGACCTCCTTGCTGTGAGGCAGCGGTGCTACCCACTGCACCACAACAATCAAAAACAATACATGAGTGATATGTGTATGTGTTTAACCTGTTCCCCTCTAGGCCTGTTTATCAGCCTACCGCTTACAAATGACATGCTCAGACTTAATGTAGTATATCTCTACAGGGGTTTTGTGACTGATGTTGGGTTTAAAATAAAGCGAACACCTGGGAGATAGTTGTATCAGTGCCAGAATCATGCTATGATACAGGAGGATTCAATACTTTGAAACTGGAGTTTTCCATTTCATTCTCATTGCAATGTAATTCATTTCATTGCTCTTAAGAATGTTGTCTTAGTTGGTATTAAATTCACTTATCTTTCTTCTTGCATGATATTGTTTCTTTTTTCTTGAGTTTGCAGTATTTATATTGTAATTTGTGTTGTACATTTTGATATTCTAGCATTTCCAAAGGTGGTGCATTATGCTAGCTGCTACATGTAGCCACACTCACCTGTAACTTCACCTGTAATAAACTATCTTTAATTTAATCAGATGAGTCAAACTCAATTTAGTTCATGGGCCACATCCATTTGACCTCAAATGGAGCGGACCAGTAAAAAATGATGCATAAATAAAAACAACATTTACACATTTCTCTTTTATTTAGCAGAGCAAATATTTCAAGATTTATAGGGCCTAAATAATTATATTTTATCACATAATTCCAACACAAAATGATCAGAAACAGTCATTATTAATCATAAATATACATGGAAAAGGCACATTTGGTATAATGTTATTGGCCAAATTTACCTGATATCACCCTATATTGATTTAGTATTAAAAAAATAAACAGAAACACGAGTGTAGTAGAAGTGTCCAGTTACAAGTAGTTTTCCTGTGGGAGTGTTCGTCAACACTTCTTCAGCTGTAGAGGTCTGGATTAATGCTGACAGGCTTTCGGGGTTTTTGAAGCTGCTGTAATTGAAAAACGTTGGAACACGCGGACACTTTGCATTAAAACTGACCAGCGGATCTAAGTGGAGCTGCCAGGTGTGGCCCTCCGGAGGAGATCGGACCGCGCTCGGATCGCAGAATCGTCCGGAAGGCTCGACTTGATGAACCTCTACCTGCTGTGACGCCATGCGGCTAATATTCCCTGTCAGATTCACATTCCCCTGCAAATAACACACACACATCTACACACAGTATGGACTATCTTTGGTTTCAATTTCTGCACTAATCTCTCCCGGCATTATGCATGCCCCGCTACTCCCTTACCCCAGACTATCCCAGGGAGCTTTGCTTTAACGAGATAATCATACTGACGAACAGATTGACATTTCAGACACTCGCCCCACTCATTCCATCAATAGGGAACCCGACTTCTATCACTGGATCCATATTAGACTTGGCAGATTATCATTTAGAGCAATTCACACTTCATTGTGAGGTACTCACAGATGATTTTTTTCCTTCTTCTTCTTCTTCTCGCATTGAAGGTTGCAGCCTTTCTGCGAGTAAAGAGGAACACACTTATGATTTGAATTCAATTAATTTCCCCCTTTTTTTAAATCCCACTGAGGGGCCAGAGATACAGAGATCTTCCATTACTCTCCATTATTGTCAGTTCCTCGGTGCCTTGACGGCTTAGGAAGTAAATCCAATTATTTGACTTAATATTCACTTTAGTGGACTTGCAGGATCCGGTCTGGGTGTCCTTGCTTGTGGTCATTTTTCCAAGAAAAAAATAAAAAGCCGGTGGAAGGAATTGATTATTTTGTTTTATGGCCGGGCTGCGCTCGTAAAAGAAGCGACAGCGTAATTCAACCGTTTTTTTTCTTTCTCTTTTTTAAGTAGAGTATACAAACATAAATTCCGAGGCAATCTTTGCAGATTTCCTTAATTTGACATTTTCAGAGCGGCCACAGCGGGAAGCAATAAAAGCAGCGAGCAGGGATAAACAAGAGTGGGTTTTTGTTTACACTTTGTTATGAGCTTTAGCAAAATCTGGATGCAATCAAGTCATAATGCACCAAGAACAGGTTTAAAGCATTAGTGGTGCTGCTCATTCTCTTCTAAATGTATTATATATGTCTAAATCATCAAATAATTTAGCCTATTTCAAGTTTTTTTTCTTGATTTTAGTCTGTTTAATCTTTGGAAAGAGAAAATGTTAACCTTAGTTTGTTAAAACAAGATCAAAATGACCTCAATAAGGAAAAAAAAGAATGAGACAAGTTAAATTTGCCAATGGAATAAGATAATTCTACTCAATATTGGACAAATGGTACCAAATGCAACATTTTCACTTGTTAGAAGTTCACTTTTTGCAGTGTAGTCATGTTAGAGAATAATGTATTTGACCGTTGGTGTCAATATTACATGTTAACAATGTGACAAATAAATAAAGAATTCTCTAACAGAGGCTTTAAAATGAAAACATCAATAAAACTACTACAAATTACTGTAAATATACAGATATAACATCAAACAACATGACAAATGTGTTACTCCTATTTTACTTATTAAATGAACATGATTGGTGCAATTATAAACCTGATTTTTACATCCATAGTATATTTTAGAATCAAACATGTTATGACATTACATTTAGATTCATATGCAGTAGATTTTACATAAAATATAATATGTATATATGCAATTAAACTGAGTTCATAACTTCATGATTCTGTAATTGTTTCTGATTATTTGTAGGATAGCATTACATTTTATCTGATGTTTTTTAGTTTTAGCCATAAATAAACATATTTATCATTAAAAATCCAGAAAATACATGTTTTATGTCAAATTAAAGCTATAAACTGTAATTGAATTACAGAAAATTGAAAATCTTTTTTATTATATGGTTATTTTTTACCAGCTGCAGGATTATTACTCATATATATATAAATAATGTGTTTAAGGGTCATTTCAATCTAGTTCAGAGTGGAAATGGACAATTACCAGATGTCCAGCAGCTTCCTTCCTGTTTAAACATCACTTAGTCAGTACATTTCTATAGGTTTTTTAAAATATTTAGTCATAATTAAGCTTATTTATCATTAAAAATATGCATTATATGTCAAATTAAAGCTATAAACTGTAATTGAATTACAGAAATAACTGCCTTTTTATGTTTTTTACAGTATTTTGTTAGCCTCCAGCTGCAGGAATATCACTCTTCTTTCTACACTACTCTTTTTTTCGTTTAACAGGTTCTACTACAAATACATGCAAATGATTTACAGAAACATAAAGAAATGTAAAAAAATATCTTTCTTTTTAACACAGAAACAATAACGAGAATGTATTTTTTAATTTCCCTGTGTCTTTAAGGGCCATTTCACTCGATGCAGTTCAGAGTGGAAATGGACAATTACCAGATGTGCAGCAGCTTAAATCTCACTAAGGACAACAATCATGGAGTCATTACATGATAGCGAGCAGCAGCCTTCTTGGTGACAGAGGTGCTGCTCCCGGTGCAGATCGCTCAGGTCTCTGCTGTGTTTCTTCCCTCCTCCTAATGCAGAGCGTCCTCCACGGCTGGGTTAGCTTCATGTGGAGTGACACGCCGTTAGTGAAGGGCCAGCGGGTGAAGATACTGCATCTCAGCTCAGTCCTGCTGCTTCTCGCCTGTCAGCCATGATGGCGGCCTGCTTGGTTAAAACCTGTTTAGAAGGACGGCACTTTAAGCTGCTAGGACCCGGGCCGCCCCTGTGCAGATCGCCCGGCGCTGCTGCACCGCAGCGACGGCGGCCTGCACGTCACTTTTCAGAATCGTTATCACGCCGCACAGCCACCCACTTCCCCCTGAATGTGACATGTGTGACAGCATATTGACAGCAGCAGCCGCCCGCTTCCATTAGTCCACAGCAGCCACTTCGCCGGCGGTTTGTGGCTGAAGTCGGAGCGATCAGATGGAGGTGAGGCGGACGTCTCCTGAAGCTGATTTGTCAGAACAAGGACATGTTTGCTGCTGCGTTCTGTGTCGGGAGATTCCAGACATTTCCATCCTGATGCAGGCCAGACATTTAATAAATCACAAAGCCATTACTGATTTACTAAGATAAAATGCTCCGACTGGCACATGCAACCATTCATATAAATCCAGAAATAAAAAGGTATATAGTCACGCAACCACATTAAATGTGGACCAAATTATTTTAAAATAATACAATGTATTTATTATTTTTTTATTTTTTATTATTAATATCTTCTTATTATTTTAGTATTATTTTTCATTAATTTTAAAAAATATGTTTTTAGTGATTCATTCAGTGATGCTTTTATTTTTTACATTTTACCACTTTTAAATCAGGCAGGATATGGATACAGTTAACATTGAAAAATGTTGAACAAATTATTTTAATGGAAATACAATGTAAAAAAAAACATTAATTATTTTTAGTAGAATTTTTATTTTTGTATTATTTAATTATTATTTAATTATTGTTATTTAGTTTTTAGTAATAATTTTTATATTTAGTTCATTTATAAAATTAAAAAAATACATTTTTCTTTTACTACTACTGCCACTTTTAAATAAGGCAGAATTTAAAAATGGTTTATAATTGAGCTGCAATCAGTCAATTAATCAATTAAGCGACAAGGTTCCAACTACCGTATTTTCCGGACTATAAGTCGCAGTTCTTTTCATAGTTTGTCCGGGGGTGCGTCTTATACTCTGGAGCGACTTATGTGTTAAATTATTAACACATTATTACTGGTATATCATTTCACATGTTATTTTCACACTGATCTGTAATAGGGCGCTCTAGGCTTGTGTTGATAATTTCAACATTGACAGTAACTTTTAAAAACAACTGAGAAGAGCTGAACAAAAACGGCAGCGAACAGAAAATCATATTCTGCAGATCACAAGCTGCAAGTAGTAAAATACGACGTCTGAAGTCAGCGACGTAGAAGAGGAAGCGCCGCATCTTCTACCTCTGGAGTTAGAGGAGTTGATGAAAAGTGACACCGAGGATGAAGAGTCCATTGGGTTTTAGTTACCGGGTATTTGGAGTGAATCAGATGGTTTTGGTAAACTTCTTATCATGTTATTGATGCTGTAGTTATGGGAATAACTCTTAATATGTTCTGTTAACATACCAGGCACGTTCTCAGTTGTGTTATGTAACGTCAGCACCGTTCAGCCTGTTGTTGCCTCTATTCTATTTTGAATTGTTCGTCATTTACATTTTAAATCTGTCTGTTCTTGGTGTTGGATTTTATCAAATAAATTGTGGTAACTTGTCAAAACAAACAACCACAAACGCAGATGTTGAGTTTCACTTTTTATCGATAGACAACAATACATTCCTTCCAGTCCTGGGGAGAAAGACAACTCACGCATGCGCAGAAACTTCACTCTTCTTCAGTAAACCTTCTTACAATGATCACACAGCGCCACCCACTGGATAAACAATCATTTGCCCCCTAATTACCTCTGCTTCACAACATAAATTTACCCCAAAAATGCGACTTATACTCCAGTGTGACTTATATATGTTTTTTCCTTCTTTATTATGCATTTTATGGCTGGTGTGACTTGTACTCCGGAGCAACTTATAGTCCGGAAAATACGGTATTACATTAATTGCCAACTATTTAGATAATTGATTAATGAATTTGACTTTTTTTTAGGTAGATGTATGGATACTGGGGTTTAAAAATAATATTTCAATATAATTATACTCAATTCTGGACTAAAAACAGGATATGTTCACCTGAAAATATTGAATTATTTACAGTTCAAGGCCAGAAGTGTGGTGGATCTTTATCCTATTAATTTATCCTATATAATACTTTTCACTTTCCATTCTGTGCTTATGTTTAGGAACTAAAGCTGCAAGGGTTAGTCAATGACTATTTTCATAATCAATTAATCAATTTGAGTCATTTATCAAGAAGAAAATGTCCAAATTCTCTGGTTCAAGCTGCTCAAATCTGATTATTTTCTTAGTTTCTTTAGTCTTCTCTAATAGTAAAGTGACACTTTAGATTGCAACTGTAGCTTTGGAAAACAGTGATTAACATTTTACATATATTTTATGAACAAAATTAATCAATTAATTGTAATAAATCAACCCAAATGAATTGCAGTGATTTGCAGCCTGAGTTTCTAAATTGCAACTAGCAAGTGTTAATTGTCAATAATACTTGAATCAGTTGTTAATTTGAGCAAAGTTTGAGTTGCCAAGTTGTGAAAAATATCCTTTTTTTTTCTGGTTAGCCATTAAAAGTCAAGTCAATAATAAAGGCAATGAGGATTCTGCCAACTTTTAATGAGGCATCAATCTTCCATTAGAAATGTTGAGGCCTTAATAAAGGGTCACAAGTTTCTTACTTACTATAAATAGCCCTTCTGTGTCACTTTTTTTTCACACTGGGCCATACATTTTACTTCTATAGAACTCCCACAATGTCTGAAATAGACTCAATTAGAACAATGATGTCTGTATAAGGTGACAAATGTCCTCACTTGGCAGGTCGGCTGGTGATTAGTTACCACAGATGCAAAAAAAAAAAAAATGAAAAGCAGCAGGAGAGCAGTGTTCCAGACAATTGACACTTTTACCGTCACGTCTGTCATTTTTACTGATCATTATAATTTAAACAACGATCTAAGTGTTTTTTTTTAAACCACAGACGCTAACCGCAGCATTCTCACACTTCAGAGCTGATTATAATATACATAATTAACAGTGATTTGTAACGGTTGGTATAACATCTAATAATGATGCAGAAGTTGAAAGCCTCATACAGGAGCTCAAAGCCTCGTGTTTCAGTATCAGATGCTGAGAGAAAATCTTCTAATAATGAAAGTGATGGGTTTACATTGAAGTGAGATGAAAGGCTGCTGCATCCTATAACAACACAGACAGGTGGCTGGTTTGTCAGTATCAGACGTTAAAGGTATTTGATGCCCTGGGATGAGAATGTCCACCAGATATTATGTTATATACTTTAAAAATCTTTAAAAATACTGGAACAGATGCTTCGAAGCGAGTGTCAGAGGTCAAACCAGAAAATAAAAGAAAATTCCTGAATATTTAAAGAGCAAAAATGACAAGTGTCGTGCTTCAAGAACATCAGAGTGGAAGATTCATACATTCATTAATGAAGCCATTAATGCTAATTTATATATTCTGATGCTGCAATTTATTCTTAAGATTTCTAAATCTATAATGATATACAATGGTATATAGGTTAAACGTTTTATTTGACCCATTGTAAAAAAAATAGTTACACATAGGAAACAAATACATTACAGACAGTGAGTAAATGTGCAAACTGACAACAACACTATATATCTGCAGGTGAGAGTATGAATTGAATACAATGTGTGTGTGTGTGTGTGTGTGTGTGTGTGTGTGTGTGTGTGTGTGTGTGTGTGTGTGTGTGTAATGAAGTGGAATAATACTGAAATAATATTGTTATGATATCCAGTGGTATAACGTAATAATATAAATACACAATACAGAAATGTATGTATATTCTAATGAGAAATTGATGTGTGTATATATATATATTATATATACACATATATATATATATATTATATGATATTAATAATACCATATATTATATGTAGCATAATATGAGCTTAATGTAATGCAATATAATAATAATATACCATAATATAACTCAATGTATGTAAACTCAATATGAAAACATGCATTGTACGGCACAACATAATAAAATGATACAACATATCATGATAATGACCCCTATGACAATAACAAATACTAATATAGTAGTAATAGTGCTGATATTTTCATGAATGAATATGTTGTAAAGTGACCTACAGTTTCAATTGCAACTAACAACCAATTGCTTATATAAAAATACATGTTAACAGATGGAATAGCTGGAAAGCATATTAAAAAGAAAAAAGAAGCTCTGGAAGGTTTTTCTCATGTATTGTTTTCCATCAAAGCTACCAACAATTGCCAGTTGACGTCTTTACTTTTTTCTTTAATCAAGAGATTTCAAAGCATAAACAAAGTTTTCAATTTCCCAACATGTCACTCAGGATCCTTTCACACTCGGACTGCTAAACTCAGAGATTCCAGGCAGCGCGGTGCCCGGTGGTTAGCGTTGCCTCCCCACCGCAAGAAGGTCCCTTTGTTGGAATCTTGGCCCTGATCCATGGAGTGTGAGGTTTGTGTGTTGGGGCTGCGTCTGTGCCAGTTTCCTGCCACACCAAAAGACATTCCATGTTTCATGCTTCTTGTGGTAGTCAAACAATCGCTGTGTGAACGGATCCTAACCATGAAACTGAAAGGCGAAACACCGCAGTTGGCATGTGTGACGCAGGCCGGGCCACACGGCCCGAGCAGAGACATGATTCTGCATGAGACAGGACGTTTATTGACATGCAAATTGAATAGTTTTTCGAAAAGAATTTTGAAAGGATGTCAACAAATAATCATCAGCAGACGGATCCAATGAAAATAATGAAACCGACCATCAATCAGTACTTTTCTGACTCGCACCAAAACCATTGGTTGCTGTTGGAGTGTTTTAAAAAATAGGCAACAGACAAATGATTTCAGTAATTTCCTTAAAACAAACTGCTGGACAGATATTCTATTGTGGATTGATCCATATTTCTTGTGCCAGTGACTCACTCAGCCCCATTCACACCATTGTGTTTTCTCAGCTGTGCCAGCATTGTGTTCTCAATATGCAAATTAGCTGAGCAGAGCCGGCGGTTTTGTCAACAAACATCAGGAAACTGCTGACACAAACAGACGTCATCCACATTTATGTGATGGAAACTTCTAGTTTCTGCTGCTAATACCTGTAGCTTAGTTAGCAGGAAGAGGCGGAGCTAGGTGACCTCTCAACTTACTTCATAGGTAGACATGGATGCTGTTTAATGATATTGGTTGAATGACATTGGATAACTAAAATTCAATGTCAGGAGAACATCTGAAGTCAATATTAAATTGACATAGAATACTGATGACAGACAATGTCATGGATTTAAGTTGTGTTGTTAAGTAACCAAAATCCAGTGTCTTCCAAACATCATCTAACATTTTTAGTCAGACTATTGTTTGATTTTGACTTCAATACAATTTTTATTTCTAACTTAAACTTAACGTCATGTTAGGAATCCAACGTGTCCAATGTGTCTCTGACTTCATATTGACACCCAGTGCTTGCTGCTAGATGGACTGATTTTCCTTTTTATATGAATGTTGTCTTCATAGACTACATTTACACCTTCGAGCTTCAATGATAATACCTGCTGAGTCTATATTTTTACATTTGCATTAACATGTGTTTGCTTTCATCCAGATAGCCTATACAGAAACAGATCAAATGCTTTTTTCATCTTTTTAGACTTTTGTCCTTAATATGTCCATATGGAGCCACCATTGAAACTGTGGATAAACCCACTTTGAACCCATATGCGCAGACCAAACATACCTCTTATTGGCCCCACATGGACATGCTGCCTGGGATATCACTTCCCTGCTCATATTCTTCACTTATTTATCAATACTTGCCAAAAACATTACGAAATCTAACATTTCTTTGTATTTTCATATCAAAATTCCATCACATTTTCCTCTGATAAAAAACAAACCAACAAACATGAAACAATAATCATGGTAAGTGGTCCTGTATGATAGAATGTAAGATAAACTATATGATAGGCTATATCCATTAATCAATGCCCCAATCAAATTACAATACAGACTCACTCTTTGTAACTGTGGGTAATAATCAGAGTAAACTTCCATTTCATTTGACTTAGGAATTCATATTCATGTCAGCTGAGGATGAATTCTTTTTTTATCTACCATATGCATTGTGTATTCATGCACTTGTTGGAATTAGCTTACTGCTAGCTAGCTAGCTCTGCAGGAAAAAGGCATATCTCATTATTACCCACAAAGTTATGACTGATTTCTTCACTTTTCTTTTGTTTCTCCAGCTAGTATTAGTATCCAACCAATTTGAATTGCTGAAAAAAACGCTTTAGCTTAGCTTCCAGTCTGTGATTACAGGTCTGGTTTGAATGACCTCCACAGAATAGATGGGGCATCACACTATACCACTGTGGGAGGTTGGGAAAGGCTTTAATTTGCTCTCATTGTGCGGCTAAGACTTTTCCCCATGGACAGAAGTGGATTAAGGTCGTGGTATTACTCAGTGTGAAGTAGCAGCAGGTAGATAATCAGATACTGTACCACTTAGCATTTACTTCGCAGGTCTAATGTTACGAGCTTGATCCTTCCATCGTATTGTGTGGACTCATTGGTGCCTCGGCATTTGAACGAGTCTCCACGGTTGCCTGTGGGGGTGACAATGGCTAGCAGGTGGCGGCTTCTTTCAAGGGTTTAAGGCTTACCTCCAGCCAAAACAGCTACTTAACCTAAGAGTCTCCAGATGAGAGGAGTCGTAAGCAGCTTGCTCTATTTGATGAAGTGATGGGTTAGAGGAGCTATGGTGCCAGGATTTGCAGGAAGTTACATGCCAAGACGATTTTGTCTGGCTCCAAGTGAAGCAAATAAAAAGAGAAAACAGCTTTGATTATATCAGAAGTCATGTTTAGTGGATTGATGCCTATTGACTGGCTGTCGGTTTTTAGGACTTTGTTGTTGTTGTCAAGGGAGACGTGATTAACAAAGTCACCTCTCAGCGACACGGTTACCCTTTTCAAATACTGCCTGCTAATTAAGTGCTTTTAGTCCCCTTCCAGTCACGACTGAGAAGGGCAGTAATAGCACAGAGGAAGGACATGTACATACTGCTGGTTTTGCTTTTAATCCCATAATGACATGTAGAATATCGACAGGGAAACTGACAAGATGGCAGTCAAGATATTTAATTAACCCCTACTGACCACTGTGGGCTTATTCACAGGAACTAGCTGAGGACTGTGGTGGTGCTGCAAACATAATAGTGATCATGGAATGAATTATGCTCATGGCTCATTCGGATGAGGTAATGTTCAGATTGACATTAGCTGAAAAAACACTTCCTTTACTTCATTAGACTGTTGCATGGGCACAGCAGGGGTCCTGTATAACAAAGGCTTACTCTGTAAAAATCTTTAAAACTGACTCCGTTTTTGTTCAAATGTAAATTATTTTTCAGTTTCTGTATTGATGTATGGCTTCACCATATCTGTTCAGAATGTCTTTATGGTCAAGTTCAACTTCGGGGATATTTGTACCGGTTACTAATAACAAACAGTCTTGACAGTCCTGACCTTTGAGAAAACAGTGAGCCAGGGGTCTGAAACAGAGGAAGCTGTCATAGGTAATTAGCTGTCCACTAAATGACATAGCAAGCCAGCCAGCTTGGAGTGCTATTGTAACTGATCATAGACAAGTGTACCGCGTCTGACCCATGGGAAGCATCTCAGCCAACCTGTATCCAGTGTTTGGATATGATACAGAAGGAAAAGTCAAAACTTAGGAATGAGGAATAAGATCTCATAAGTGTGCACTTGTTTTACAACAATCATGTCACATGTTCTAATATATCCTAGTGTTTTCATGGTTTTGATCTTGGTGTGCAACTTTTACAAACTACCAAAAGTCCAAATTCTGCAACTGCAGTGGTAGTTGAAGTAATATTAAAAAGTTATTAGATTTCCTTGTAGAATCATTTCATATGTTACACATGTTTTGTACATAGTGAGAAAAATGTCAGTAATGTGTGTCAACATAGTAATATAGAAAAAAACTGTGAAAAACTGTGAAGCTTGTCAAATATAAAACATTGAAAAAAAAAATCCTCACAGCACAATCAGAAACTAGAATATACTTCTGAATTAATTAGGAAATGGTTTAACTTTGGTTTGTTATAATATTAGCTCACAGAACAGATCTCTTCCCACAATTTTGCATACTTGTAGGCATTCAGATGCTTGACTACTTCATTCCAATTGATATGAGAAAAGCACTCCTAGAGGCAGACCTCCGACCAAGCTATGCAGGTGCCAGATATCACCACCAGGTGGCCCCAAATGATGGAACCTGTTTGAAAGTTCTAACGTTATCAGACAACAAAAAAGGATTTCTTCTGGATCATTACCTAAATTTCATCATCTGTTTATGGTGCCTTTTCCAACATTCACTGAAAGTTTGGCAAAAATCTTTGCTAACAAATAGACAAATGCTGTAGAAAACATAACACTAGCCGGAGATAATAATTAGGGACCAAATGTCAAACTGGCAGTGGAGGAACTGCCTAAAGCCTTACGTACAAGCTGTATAAGCAGCAAGCAGCGTACAAGCAGCTACAAAAAAGAAAAAAAAGCAGAGAATGGCTTTGATCCATCAACCCCCAGGTTAAGGGTCCAACACACAAGAACGCCAGTTCTTTCACACACATTACGCAGCAAGCAAAATGAGGACCTTATGAGCAACTGCTCTTTCTAGGAAAGCCTCCAAGTACCAGAATGTCACAGCAGTGAATTTTCATACTGTACTGACAGCAGGCAGCCGCCTTACTCAACAGCGAACATAGAATGGCAGTCGTGGGATTCACTACCATGCCTCCTCAGAGACTGGAGCCTTAATGCATCGCCTTAGACCACTCAGCCACACTACCAGTCTTGGAGGCTGGGTTCATAAGCTTCTGTGAAGCAAACACCTGAATAACAGTGGTGTGATTTGTATTCAGGCCTAATGAGAAACTAGAGCCATAATCAATCAAATATTTACCAGTAAAAAGAATGGAACCAAGGTCTGCAAGAGCACATATTGCATTAGCTGCTTACATTATGGTGCATCAATTATGGTGTCCACAACAGGAGAAATGGGGCAGGACATCTCTGTTAAAGCAGTTGTGGCAATGAGGGCGTGGAAGAATAAGATGAAGACCCTGTGGAGCCTTCTCAATTGACAACATCAACAATTAGCAGAGGATGGTTTCGATCCATCGACCTCTGGGTAATGGGCCCAGCTTCCTCTGCGCCACTCTGCTGTTAGATGGAGTATTTGGCCTTGCACATGACCACTGCACTTCTTTTCCACAAAGGCCTTCAGAATTTATAGGACAGAGGAGCTCCTTGAGTAATTGCATTGCTTTGGGTTTTAAATGGCTGACGGACAGGTGCAGTGATATTGAGGATTTCTTTGCCATATTGTTACCAGATTGCACAGACCTGAGACCTTCTCAGGAACATTGACTGAAGCAACACCTTCCTGCAGTGGTGGAGGGAATCTCCAAGTACCAGGAGCTAAAGCTTGGAGCACTCTGCCACATTACCTGCACTTCTGAAATGTCATAGTTTCACTATGCCAAATGATGCAAAAATCAGGACCAAAATGGCAACTACTCTTTCTAGGTAGACAGAAGCAGGAAGCAGTGAGCCAAACTGGAAGTGTTTAGGTGTGAAAGCCTCCAAGTACCAGAATGCCACACTGGTGAATTTTCATACCACACTGACAGCAGGCAGTCACCTCATTCAACATAGTCAATCTTGACCACACCAAGCACCTGAATAACAGTGGTGTGATTTGTATTCAGGCCTAATGAGAAACTGGAGCCTTAATCCAGCACCTTAGACCACAAGGTCACATTACTGGTCTGGGAAACTACATTCACAGTTTCTGTGAAAGATCAATCAAATATTTACCAGTAAAAAGCATGGAAGCAAGGTCTGCAAGAGCACATATTGCATTAGCTGCTTACAACATAATTATGGTGTCCACTACAAGAGAAAAGGGACAGGAAGTCTTTGTTAAGGCAGTTCTGGCAATGAGGACGAATAAGATGAAGACCCTGTGGAGCCTCCAAAATTGACAACACCAACAATTAACACAATGGTTTCTCTCCATCGACCTCCGGGTAACTAGTGGCTTTCCTAGTTTAAAGTTGAATTTGACTAGTTCACTAGCTGGTGGTTTATTTGTAAAGCAGAAGACTCTCATATTGGAGAATTCTTACCCACGGAATGTTCAGCAGTAAAGAGCTCAGATATTAATCTTTTAATGCATGTAAATGTCAGGCCCCGAACGGAAGGAGGACTCAAACGTGGAAGTCAGGGATACAGGTTTTATTATTCCCGGACTGCAGCAACAAGGAGCTATAAAACATACAACAAAGCACTTTACTACTAACTAAAAACTCTCTCTACCTAGAGATTTAACTATACTCACGCTATCAGAAAATAAAAGGGAAACTAGTATCAAAAAGAAAAACACTTCACCAAAAGTGGGAAGGACTGACTTAAAAGGTTAACCTAAAGAAACTCACTCCAGAAGGAGGAAAAACACTATAATATCTAATGGTAATCGAGAAGCACTATCTAAGGCTATAAAAACAAACCCGAAGGATGAAAAACTTATCAGAAAAATAACAAATGAAACCAAAATCAATCCGGGCGACATGGTGGCGCAGGGGTTAGCGCTGTTGCCTCACAGCAAGAAGGTCGCAGGTTCAAGACCGCCTTGGTCCTGGGTCTGGGACCTTTCTGTGTGGAGTTTGCATGTTCTCCCCATGTCTGCGTGGGTTTTCACCGGGTACTCCGGCTTCCTCCCACAGTCCAAAAACATGCTGAGGTTAATTGGCAACTCTAAATTGCCCGTAGGTGTGAGTGTGTGAGTGAATGGTGTGTGTGCCCCACGATTGGCTGGCGACCATCTGGGGTCCCATATCCCTGCCTCTCGCCATAACGCGCTGGGATAGGCTCCAGCAGACCCCTGCGACCCTAATGAGGAATAAGCAGGTATAGAAAATGACTGACTGACTGACTGACCAAAATCAATCCTGTTGGACGAAAGGCTATGAAACGATACCTATTCTTACTCTAACAAAGGCTATGAAAACTTACAAACAAGTAGGCAATGCTTGTAAAAATGCAAAGCAAACAGGCTGTGGGACAATGACTGGCTTGGGTACGATGAACAGGGATGAACAGACACTTTGGCATAAGACAAGGGGAGACACAGACTATAAATACACAAGGAGGGGAAATTGGGAACTGGTGGACACAATCAGAAATCAGGGCAGACAATCAGACAGGTGACACCTGAGGAAGGGCAGGTGACCTGAAACAAGAGGAGAGTTAGGATTTCAAAATAAAACAGGAAATGCACATGACAAAAACCCAGACAGGACAACCTCACCACTGTGTAAAATATTGTAACTTAGGATTCTTTTTAAAATGCATATTATAACCTCATATCAATTGGTATTTGGGCCGGGAAACATCTGTTCATTTGTTAGTATTGGAGGCATGTTTTATGAAAGCCCTGACGCATTTATTGGGTGCTATGAATGTCTGTCAAATATGTGTGTACATACCTTTTAGCCAATCGCATCAAACATACTCATTGATGTACCTGATACCTGATAGTTTAGCACTAAAGGTTGCTCATTTTTGAAAATAAACTTGTCTGTCATCATGTTGGATCCACAGTTATCAGCAAAGTTGCTTCTGTGGCTTCTTAGCTCCCAAGATGATGAAAAATGACTGAATTTCACAGCAAAGTAAAAATGCATGCAATGAAGAATGGGTTAACTCAGGATAGTTATAAGGAGGTTATACATTTTGTTTTTGAACATTATGTCAGAACAGTCTTTAGGTGACCAGGCTGTGAAATAACTTCCTCTGATATGACACTTGCGCTGCCTTTTTAGCTCATTAACTTCAACAAGGAAAAGCAGAAAAAAATTTTAATTTACAACTGCAACACTCAGTGGCTCATTAGAAAGTGAGAACCAAAAGTACATTTTTAATGACTTACTAACATTTATAACCACAGACCTGTTTTATTAGAAATTCAACCATCAGGTCTGTCTAAGCAATAAATACATTTTGTTCTGCAATTATTTGCTGGAAAATAAGCTGATCCTTTAATGAACCATCCATTAATGGGTCCATCCTGATTAATTTAACAATACAAAAAAGTTATGCAGACTAATAAGCAGGTTTTAAGAACACCAGCAAATTTGATGTTTTATCAACCCAGGATTTTCCCAATACTTAATTAAAAAGGTCTTTAATCTATCAGCTAGCAGATATTGAGCTACATTAACCTGCAAGATAAATGTCATACTTGTGTCAAAAAGTGCAATGTACTTTGTAGTAATAGAAGTATAAATTAGAAAATTGTGTCATATACTTATACTTGAATATGAATATTCAAGTATAAGTATATGACACATAGCAGATATTTCTGCAGGGGATTGATTGGTGTCTGTGTTTGACTGATTTAGTTTGTACCTTTTAGTTTGGCCATGGAGACGGTGGCTGCATGGAACACGTCCCCCTGCTGCTGTGCCCCTGATAACTATACAAATGGAAAACAGTCAATATCAGCTGAGATGGAAAAATCTATCAGTAATGGTATGGGGGTAATGATATCTGTGTCAGCGGCTCAAAGGGATCTCGTTCCGTCCTTGAGCAGGAAACCGGCTTCAACAGTCCATGCCTTTGAAAAGTATCATTAAAATTCAATATAGTTCCTAGATAGAAATTGCTGACTTGTTACATAAGGCAGTCCTTGTCTGACTCATTGAAAAGCAATCATCCATTTGTGGTTGAAAATGAGGATAAATCCCTAATGTAAGCACCAACAGGCTGGAACGTATATTCATCTGGTACAAACTGACAGATAGAATGAAAATCAGTTTATGTGCAGTGTAAAACGTCCCACCGTAACAGACTATACCTGCATCGGTCCGTCAGACTCGCTTCATTCTGCTCTGCTGAACTTTATTTGCCTCCTTTGGGCACTAATCCAAAATGAGTTATCAAAAAAAACCCACTCATTAATGGAATGTTGTTTTAATCTCTATGGGCAAGAAACCTAATTACTTACAAATGATTTTGTTTATGATTATGCAATCAGAACTGTGATTTGAGTAATGGATATCAGGAAACTCGTGGTCTCGGTGGCGTTTTGGAAATTAAAATTTTCAGCTGGGATCAGTAAAAAACAAACAGAATGATCAGATAGGGAGGTGCCAAAGTCTACAAGCATGCATCCGATTGAATTACATGGACATACATGGTGAAGTAAGAAGTTCTCAAAACATGTTTTTTGGCACCTCTGTAAACTTGTTGGTGGAGCAATTTTGGGAAATGGAAGTGATTCACGCCTTGAAGTGAGTGCAGCTGTGGTCATACACATCAGTGGTGACCCTGTCACACATCAAAAATACAGCAAGACTCCTGCTATCAGGCAGCCTGAGGCCAGAGGCAAATAATCAGCTGCTTTAAGCCTCTGTATCATCGCTCGATTGATTTATTGTTGTTTCCTGTTGTTGTTTCCTTTTTTTTAATGTTTTATGCACTTTGTGTAAAAGCTGCTATATAAAGTGCATTAAACAAACATCTGGTACACTTATATATGATATGATTTTACTTACTTTTTATTGACTAAAAGTTGATGAACATTGATAAACTAAAGCAATGGGACTCCATTAGGTTTTATATACTAGGAATTTTCCACATTTGCATGTTGTTGCCATATGGCAACAAATCTATTTTAGCATATTAGAAAAAAGATGATATCAAAATTGAATAACATGTAAAAAAAAAAAAAAAAAAAGTTTATTTACCCTAGATAATAAGTTTGATTTTTTTTATTTGGTGAACATTTTTCAAAATTCTGAATAAATAAATATCCTGGAAATGCATGTCCTTCAGAATAAAAGCCCCCTCTTCATGGCTAACTGTAAAAACATAGACTCTCTATCACAACGTTTTGCCATGTGGCAACACTATGAAATAGAATTGATTATTATTCGTTATTTCATCTTTTAAGTACCTTGTTCACCACCGGTGCTCAGATATTAATATAAAAAATAGTGGATATTAATTAGCATTTTCTTTTATTGAACTTTAGAAAGCAGGTCAGATTTTTGATGGAAACTTGATAAAGCAAATCAAATGACACACAGAATTGTTTCCTTATGTCCTATCAGCAGTGATCAGCAGGACGACTTAATTCAACTGTCAGTTACTGTTGGAAAAATAAATAAATTTCATGCTGTGTCAACACTTCAGCCAAATGAACTGAACATAGACTAACAAAATGGGAACAAAAGTTTTAAAACATTTTTCTAGCCATAGTGAAACACGCAGAGTGCAGGTAGAGGTCATCTGGGTTGAGCCTTTCTGCTTTTTACAGCAAAAAAATGACTGTGCTGCTGCATAGTTTATTTCCTGTATAGTTTTGGGTTGAGTGTGTGTGTGTGTGTGTGTGTGTGTGTGTGTGTGTGTGTGTGTGTGCGCCTCACTTTGCAAAAGCAATTATAAAAAGACCACCTCTCGTTTGATAAGATAAGATAATCCTGGTTTAATTCCACAATGGGTAAATTGCAGTGTTAGAGCACTGGATAGCTGACATAGAAAGAGAATCAATAAAAAACAACAATAAACATGAATTAAAGTAAAAAGTTAAGTAAACACACAATAAAATAAGAGGAAAAATAGCTTGTGTAAATAGTCTTATTCCCATTTTTATCTCACAATATCCATGTTTTCTGGAAGACACACCAACAATCTTTTATATCATTTGGAGACAGCTTATTGGTATTTGCTTTTAGTGGTGACTGGTGACCCAGTGGAAAGAGACACAATCTTGGAACGCTGATACAGTTTGTTTCATGTCTGTAAAAGTTGCATTTGGTTTATTTACCATGAGCATATTAATGTTTTATTTTGAAAAGGCACCATGCATTTGTGAATTGTCTGGAGAAAGTGCACAGATTATCTCTCTGTCCATCTCCTGACCACCTCAAAAATATTTAATCTAAACTAAAATGACACGATAACAGTCATACAGTGTCAATTACAGCAATCTGCCATTGCTGGTGTGAAATACATTCTGGGATATTCAGTCATAGAGGTATTAAAAGTATTTACATTCAATACTCAGGTAGAAGTACAGATACTAGATTTTAAAAATACTTCTGTAGAAATTGAGTAGAAAGCTTGAGATTATACTTTAAGTAAAGGTGTGAAGGTACTGGTCTCAAAACCTCTCAAAGTATAGAAGTAAAAGTAAAGTAAGGGACAAAGAGGCTATAAATATCTCCAAAACTAGGATGGTGCCAAGCTGAATAAAATGCTCCCAACAGGCCAGAGTTTCTGAAGTTTCTGAGTTTCCATTGACCAGCAGGAACCACTAGTATATTAAATGAAATTATCGTCAGCATGTCCCACTAAAGTTATTTAAATATGAAGTAAACTAGAAGAGTTAAATGTATCAAACCATCTTAATTAAGTTATAAATCATACAGCTATGTTGAATTTACTAAATATTATTCTTTTTACTTTACTAAACACCATTCTGTTGAATTTACCAAACATTATGTTGAATTTAGTAAATATTAGTACACTACCTTTAAAATGTTTGGGTCACAACCAGACAATTTAGTGTTTTCCATGAAAAGCCACACTTTTATTTATCATCATGAGTTGTAAAATGAATAGAAAACTTTATGCCATTAACCTTCTGATCAATGATCAAACACATTGATCCATTAGAACACTGGAGTTATAGTTGCTGGAAATGGGCCTCTATACACCTATGTAGATATTGATGCAGCAACAACCAGACATTAGCAGCTACAATAGTCATTTACCACATTAGTGATGTATAGAGTGGATTTCTGATTAGTTTAATCTCCATTGAAAAAGCAGGGCTTTTCTTTCAAAAATAAGGACATTTCTAAGTGATCCCAAACTTTTGAACAGAATTGTAGGTTAATTCATGAAGAAAAATGTGTACCCCGATATATTTTTCCATAAAACTGTATCTGCTGCAGCTTGACTGCTATTTAAAACATTCATGTCTAAGAAAATTAGAATCAATGGTCATCACAATTAACCTTTTATTTAATTTTATTGCCAGTTAAAAGGGTATTGGTTAAACTTTTTTTTCCTGGGTTTTATTTGAGGTAATCTATGCAACTATATAGATATCACACCAAAAAACAGACATCTGCAGCTAGAATTGTGACCATAATAACAATGTATCGAGTCTATTTCTGATCAGTTTAAAGTTATCTTCACTGAAAAAAAGTGTTTTTCTTTCAAAAATAAGGATATTTCTAAGTGATCCAAAACTTGAATAAACTACAATCACTTCTGTTACACTAAACAAATTAAGTGATATTTAATTTTATTTTTAAGTCCAACATGAATACAACTGAATCAATTTACATTACCCGACTTCATTGATTTATTTTTTTTAACAAATATCCAAATCTATCAAAATGAGGCATGTGCCAAATGAAGTTTGTCAGTGGCTATAGGCACTAAAAAAACTAAACTTTTTAAATTTTCACAATTTGGATCCACACCTTTGACTGAGTCTACATCCAAACATGGACCCAGTAGTTTTTCCTGTTCACAGTCGGAACAAACAGAAGAACATGAAGGTAAAGATTCCTTGAGGGATTCATTATGGCTCATACACAGGATTTATTTTTTATCGCAAGACTTACTGTTGGGATTCTTGTCAACGAGAATCAAACAGTGTGGCTTCTCCCTGACTGGTGTGGACAGAGTCTATTTTAGTTGGAGGTCTGGACGCCTCTTCCCTGGATCCTCTCCTATTATCGACCAGCAGCAGGGAGTCTTTATCTCTCACCATGAGCTGAGCTCTTTACTCTGGCAGGCTGTCAGGGAGCTGCTCGCTCTGGCACAGCATCACAGCCTGGGTTTTTGGAGAGAACTCCACCTCCCCGACACTCTGGGGCAGCGCTGAACTTCTGACCCCTTTCTGTTTTGGAGACGAGTGTCACCGCTCTGTAATCCCCCCTAATCCCAGAACTCATCAGAATAATTAAACACACACACAGTGTTGTGTGGAATCGCTGGGTCAAAGTTTGATGAAGTTCCTGCTAAGGTCCAATTTATATCAGGAAAAACTTCTGTTTGGTTGTTGGCAAAACAGGAGAAAGTTCTCAGAGGAAAATCTAAAATTTAGTAGATTTATAAATTGATATTTACATGTTTCTGTCCACATGAGTCACATCTTCGTCCATCTGTACTTTACAGCTCGACAAATCGTTATACATCACTGTTGCTAGGTCTAAACTCTTTATGTTTACGTTCAGGAATGTGGTCTTCTGTCTGTTTTCCTCTTGCTTTCCCATTGTTTTACACATTTGTTCCTAATCCACTCTTAATAAAAATGTATAAATGAAGTTTAATGTACACACTTTGAATATTAACCAGTAGAAGTACTGTAATTACATGCAGTACAATATGTGCTTGTACATGTACGAGGTATATGAAACATGATTAGTTTAGTTATAGTTTATTTGTTTTGAACGTGTAAAAGAAAATAAAACAAATAAAAAAGGTAAATGAAAGGAAAACAACATCATTTAACACCCATTTACACAATCAAGAAGCAGTAGGAAGAAGTGTAGACATATTAAATCCTCCCCCTCTATCACTCATCTCAATATACAAATAATAGTAATGTAATTTTCATTCATAATTACAATACTATTAGCACCAATAACAATCATTATATTAATGCAATACTTATTTATATTGATAATATTAATGATTAATGATAATACAGTGAAGATATAATAGTCACAATACCACAGTAACACTGATGTCAACTATAATGAAACAGTTTGTTCATTAAATGTTGTGGCTCGTTTCTGTAGTTTGGATAATGGTTGTAAAGTGCTGTTGCCTCACACCTCTACATAATAACCTAAGAGGAGTAATACCAGTGTTATAATACAATGTTTTATAACAAACCTTACTATTTATGTACAGTACAATTGTAATACAACACATCACAATTATATCGTCACCTAGTATTTTTGCACGTCACAGTCAAACACAGTCAAAATTATAAATTAGGTACAGAGGTATAGTTGTAGTCAATATAACATCAATGTGTTTAAAAATGTGAGTAAAGCAAAAGTCCTTATAATAATTTGTATTTTGATGCATTGGGAACACTGCATTTTATATCCTAAATCTAATCAAAATCTAAATGTAAAGAAAAACCTGTGAATTTTGTAATTGTTTTAGAGAAAATGAAGAAAAGATCATATTAGGCTGTTCAAACAAATATCAGTATCTGCATTTTTCTTTACAAACTTACTGTATTAAAAAACCTTCAGGATTTATCATTCTGTAAATCACTTCGATTCGACCAACTTCTGGTTCCTTTCAACAGGTGTTTCAGCCTCAAAATTCCTCTGAATTTCTTGGTTTTGTCTCAGAAACAGCATTTTTGATGTCAGCCCACAAGTTTCAATGGGATTAAGGTTTGTGGATTGGGTTGTTCACTCCACAACTTTAATTTTGTTGGTGTGGAACCAAGATGCTGCTGGTTTACTGGTGTGATGAGCAGGTCTCAGAAACCATGGTTAACTAAATATTACTTCAGTGATTCAAAAGAATGATAAATCCTGATGATTTTTCAGTTTATACAGTAAATATTTTAATTTCTAAATAGAAACCCAGACACTGAACAGCCTAATATTATCTTTTCTTCATTTTCTCTAAAACGATTAAAAGATTCACTGGTTTTTCTGTACATTTAGATTTTGATTAGATTTAGGAGATAAAATGCAGTGTTCCCAATGCACTGAAATAAAACATATTCTAAGGCTTTTGGCTTTTAAACACACTGCTGTTATATTGAACACAGCTGTACAGCGTTTGTCTTGCAGCAGCAATGGCTGCGGAGCTCGTTTCGCATTTCGCAACATTTCCGTGAAGTTCTCGTGGAGTGGGCTCGATTCGAGCCGTCGCCGCTCGCCATCTGTTTTACCACCTCTCGCTGCCCGTGTGTGTAACATAAGCCTGTTTTCAGCATGTAAAGCCGCAGAGAACAGGCGGAGCCCAATGCAGCCGAGCGACTGACCGACTAATCCCCTCAACACTTGGGACAGCGCCGGCACCGGCTCTAATTGATTCCGAAGACGACCGCGGGCCCGGTATCTGCGAGGTAAATGAAAGGTTTGAGATTCCTGCGTGGGATGGAGACGTCCAAAGCAGCCAGACTCTCCAGGTGCCTGCATATCTCAATCCATAATCAGAGATAAGACATGCAGATTCCAGGGAACATAAATCTACCTATGCTCGTTTCCAACTTCTGACTTTTTAGACTCTAGATGTTTGATTCCACCTCCCTTCCTCCCTCCTCCTCCTCCTCTTTCCTTTCATATATTTATAGAATCTCCTTCAGAGGTTGGGAACGCAGAAAAAAGAGATTACGAAGGTTCCTCTGAGGACCGTCCTCTATGCCAAACCTTTCTCTTTTTTTCTCCGTCTGCATCCGAACATCCCTCCTGATTAGGCTGTCAGAATCTCACTCCCAGATATCTCAATTTGTAAACATCCGAGGAGAAACATTTCCATCTCACGCTGTGTCATTCTCGCAACAGATGCAACGAATGAAACCCCCTTCAGCGACGTTACACCGTCAAATGGGAGCACTCGGGCCTTTTCACGTCTTCCAGCGCTGAGCCTTCCCTTCTGAGCCAGAGTGAGTCCTTAAAACCCTCTCTTTTATTCTGAGCATTAATAGCTGTTGATTGCGGTTATAGAATATTTACTGAAGTGTTCAAATATGTTTTAATGATGCGATTCAGCAGGCGTGAAAATGTTTTTTTTTAACAACCAGTGTTGAACCTTCATGCACATCTAATGTGACACGCAGCTGGATGCGTTGTCCTAATTAGCAGCGCTTCAACAGAGTCATGGATCTAATAGTGCATGTATCGCTGGCCTACATTCATGTCGAGCATCGAGTGTTGCAACGGGTGATCTGTGATCTGAGAAACCTCCCGTTACACCCCGTTTATTTTCCCCTCTTCTCTTTCATGTAATTCTAACGTCGTCATCCCCATCAAAAAATCACCATCAGTGTAATTTAAAAAAAAAAATGTATAGATAAACCCTGTTTCTTCTTTGAATGACTGATATAGAGAAACGTCTTTGAAGATTCTCCTTGAGCTTCAAAGCCTGTGAGTGGGCGGGCTTGTCTTTGTGGCTGATTGACAGCCGAGACACAATATAAACATGCAGCAAAAAAAAAAAAAAAAAAAAAGGCAGAGATGGCTGGGATCATGCATACAGCGTCTCCCACATAGAACACACAATGTGTGAGAACTGCACCTCACACAGACGTGTGAAACAGCAGAAATCTGCATTCTTAACCCTAGAACATTAACTTAAAATTAGTAACACCATCACTAACATCAGGTATATTGGTATATTTTAATATCCCAGATAAAATAAAGAATTTTCATCACTCTTTATTACTCTTCTTTAATTTCCTAATATAAAATATCATATAAAAAAGGTACCATGGGATCATGGGGGACCCTTTAAAAAGGCAGCAAAATTATTGAAAAATCAGGTAATACTTAACGACAAATTCTTCTTGTTCTTGGGTTCATCCATTCCTGAGACATGTGAGTCTTGGTGAAGAAACAGTCTTCCTGCATCACTGACAACTGGGAGAGAGGTGAAAAATAACCACATTTTTTGACTATATGAGCTTGTCTTTGTAAATTACCATTAAATGATGTTTATTAATAGCCACTTTACTAGTGAAGGATTACACGCATTCTGGGACAACTCTAACTCACCTTATGCCTTCCAAAAAAATCACCTGACATTAGTGTTCTAGGGTTAAATAAATCTCAACTTTTGGAACTGGGCACACAGTTATCTATAAATAGATGAACCTTTACCAGCTGTTTTCATATCAACCTGCTGTCTTGCTTCAGCAGTCTGCACCTGTCAATGAAACAGGTGAGAAAGAAGAAGAAGTGCAGTTTCACTGATTGTGTTACATCACCAACAACCAGAACAAATGTGTGGGGTTATCACATCATAAGACCTATTCGGCCAATTCACTTCACACTGTGTTGTGTAGGTGTATTACTGTGATCCAAGTAAGAGGTCAGATAGATAGATGGATAGATAGATTTGAAGCACACACCTCACATCATACTCCATATTGTACATTTGTCCTATTATTGCATAGTCAAGACATCCATACATATCCTGCATTCACTGACACTATAGCCTTTGGATAGAAACTGTTTACAGTGAAATTTTCACACAACTAGTTGCAGGTGGTGAGTTGCATGAAACACAGTGGAGGCTGATTTTATTGCTTGATTTTTATACGACCCCCATAGTCTGCTACACAAACAATTACAAAATAATCAAGTAGGACATGTCTTGATTTGACCACTGTAACAGGGTCCTTACAGGCCGCTCAGACAACTGCAGCTAATTCAAAATGCTGCCACTAGAGTCCTCACTAAAACTAAAAACATAGATCATATCAGTCCAGTTCTGAGGTCCTTGCACTGACTTCCTCTCTGCCAAAGACTTAACTTTAAAATACTTTTATTGGTTTATAAAGCACTGACTGGTCTAGAGCCTAAGTATATCTCTGATCAGCTGACCCCTTACGAACCTTCCAGACCTCTTATATGGTCTGGGACATGTGTACAAATGTACAATATATGAAAAATACTCAAGCAGCCATCATGTCAGTGCTGACTAAGCTATGGCTAACAGTAGCCACTGGCTACTTTACTTTACTTTAGCATTAAACAAACTTCGCCCAACATTAGCCCACATTTGTTTGTCAGTTAACATGGATCAGCTGTTTGACATCATCATCTGACATGTTATCTAAGTGTTTTTATTGGCTGTGGCATGAATCTGGTTTCACAAAGAGAGGCTTTAAACCATGTAGTTCCATACAACAGTTTCATAAACGCAACCACAGTTGCATGAAAGTTTCACTGTTTAAAAACCGGCCTAAGGCTCAGAAACCACATTTTCCTGCATTCTGTGGATCTATCCATTTCCTTCTATATTTTCCACCTTTTTTTGATTTTGTACAAATCTGTTTTTCATCAGTCCTACAAAATTTAATGTGAAGTTTCATGTGAAGTCCTCCTGCTTAAAACTTGGAACACAACTCAGACTCTCCTCTTTGAACCACTTCACAGATACACCAGACTACAATAGTTTATCATTTTCTTTATGCTTAAAGTGGTACTTGCCTGGAGTAGAGAGGAGAGATTCATGCAGAATCTCAGCAAATGTTCTGCGTATGAAGTGAGTAATCTTCTAATCCCCCAGTCACATCACCCTTTAAATAATGACAAACACTTAAGGTGGCTTAAGAGGGAGAAAGGGCAGCCTGCTCTCTACAGAAAATACTTCAGGAGAGCTCTGAGCACCAACCCAGAGTGCAGTGATAAAATAGTTTGTCCTTGGCAGAACATACTTCCCTTTGGGGTTTCTTGAAGGGTGAAAGTATATCAAGAGCTTTGCTTAAAAATAGCGAGATTTTCCATGATCATATTTGCAGTGTAATGAACACAGGGCTACAGCAACTGTTTTTTCTCAAATAAAATTATATTTTTAGCAGATTGTCAAGCTGGTATTCTAATAATTACAGTGAAAATAATGTTTGGATTCCCTACAAACAGAGGCATCCTCCAGTAAATGCTGAGAAAATGCATTGAGTGCAGTGGAATTACCTAGGACCTACTAAAACGTAATTTCAAGATAATTACAGTTCTCATTCTATATATTTTTTAAATGCTTCTACTTTGCCATGTTTTTGTTCAGGTTTAAAATACAGTGAATATAGAGACTTCACTTCACTTAGCGAAGCTAACGTTAACCCAGAGACGCTGAAAGAAATTTAAACCTACAACCTCCAAGCTAATGTTGTCCCTGAGCCTCTAAAGCTAACGTTAACCCAAGCTACTGAAGCTAAAGTTAACCCAGAGCTGCTGAAGCTAATATTAACCCAGAGCCTCTAAAGCTACCGTTAACTCAGAGCCTCTAAAGCTAACGTTAACCCAAGCCACTGAACCTAATGTTAACCCAGAGCCTCTGAAGCTAGCGTAAACCCAGAGCTGCTGAAGCTAACATTAACATATTGCCTGTATGTTTTGTACAAGAATTTTGTCAAACCTTTAATGGGGCTGACTTTTGTGTTAGTAGGAACCAGACCAGGGACAGTTATAACATGGGGTGGTTGTAACACCTTTAATTCCTCTTATTAGAAGCAATTAATTGGATACTATTCTGAGATCCGGGTCTAGTAATAAATAGTTTTACAATCACTGTTTTGTCAGCTAAAAGATAGAAATAGAAATAGAAAAGGCTAACATCTTTTAAGCTAGGAGTCAGGTTAGCTCAAATCAGGTGAAAACATTGTTGATACTGGGATGTGTTAGTGTCTGTTCTGTTTTCATGATGATTGACTAGCGAGAACCATGTTGTTTTCTAGATTAGAATGTAAAGAAAGGCGACACTGATTAACTTGATAAAAAATATATTGATATTTTTTACCAAGGGTTGATATCAAGCCTTGCTGTTGTGGCTCGTTTACAAGATCCAGCTAATAATTTATTGTAATTTATTGATTTTAGGTATAGAAGTCTGGCTTTGATTGAAACCCGGGTAGAGAAAGGAATAGCTGGAGCCAACACTACCCTGTTCCATAAGAAACCTGCAAGTTGACAGCCTCTTGTAGGCTACAAGCTTCAACAAACCCAACCAGTTTTTTTTTGACAACATGTCTGCTATCCTGACCGAGCACAACTTGTGGCACGGGACATCTGGAATACAGATGAGAGTAGAACTGCCACCGTCCAAATTGCAGAAAAAATCATGGCCAGACAAAGAGAAAAAAATGACGTTGGGTACCCTCATTACACTCACATGTGTCGGTAATGCCTTGGGGAATTCCATCCCACCATTATTCATATTCCAAATTCCATACCTCCTTCATCAGCAGTGGTCCTCCTGGCTGGATCACCACAACAAAAGGGTCCGGATGGATGCAAGACTTTTTGGTCTTTGCTTCCAGATCTGCACCAATTGTTCCCTGGAGTCCAAAGTGGTGCTGTATCCGGACAATCATTCCTCCCACGTTTCCTTGGAAGGGATTTATTTTTGCAGGAGCTGTGGGATCGTCATCCTTTTACACACTCTTACCATGAGCTGCAGCCCTCGGATCGCATGTGTGTACAGGCCGCTGTAGAGGTCCTTCTGCAACAGCTGTCACAGCTGGATGAAAGCTCATCTAGGAATCACGATGACAACATTTGATCTGCCGGGCATCCCTTCCCCAGGCGTCATTGCCATCAAACATTCAGGCAGGGTTCGCATGCATCTGGGATTTGGCTTTTCAACAGAGACGTTTTCAGTGACAGCGACTTTGCTCTGTCACTAGTCACAGACCTGTCGCTGCTGCTAGTGACACCAGAGGCTTCAGCTTTCACTGCAGTGAACACAGTTGTATGTCAACCTACAGCTCCAACACCCCAGCATCCACCACACCACTTGCATCATCTTCCCCTGTCATACAACATGTGATGCCTGAGCCTGAGCCTGAGCCATCAACCTCTGCTATGACCTTTTCACTAGAGTCCATCTGTCCACATCTTTCTGCTGGACCAACAAAGTCGAGCACAAAAGGGAAAGGGAAGAAAACAAACTGATGTCCCCAGTGAACCAACTACCAGAGGCTGAGAAAACCTAAAGCCGAGAAAAATTGTGAATTTCAGCACGAAAAAGAACAAGCAACCTCCAAACCCAGGGAGAAACTGAAAATTCAGGATTCAGGAAGAATTCTGCCTTGTATATCTGGAGTCCTACTCCAGGTAAAAAGAGATCTGAGTCCAGTGCTGGTTCTGTAAATCTTGGACACACAAGGACTACACAGATGTAAGTTACTTTCACTGTGTAGACTGAAAACTGAAACATTTTTTTTAATTGTCTTTAGAGACATGTTAAAAGACAATAATTCAACTTCATAGAGATCTTCCTTGATCTTCATTGTAGATACCATCTTGCCTGATAGAAATAGCCAATTATAAATATAAATACAAATATAAGTCTCTTAGTTACATTGTTCTATTCATTATTTATCTCAAATGTCAGGTAATGTTACAGTTTGCAGCTTGAACATCTTAAAGGTTTCCTCTATGATTAGGTTCATAATTGTTAGAGGCTCTTGGAGATGAAGAACTGACTCACTGTGTATTTGCTTTGCTGCCACTCCGACCCAAAGTCCTCCTCCTTCTCTTTCTCTCGTTGCAAATGATGTCCTCAAACATTTTGAGTTCATGTTTAGAACTTGTCTGAGGAAAAATTAATTATTTGTGCATCATTTGGCAGATTCTCCTTTTTTCTCATAGTGTGCAAAAATAAAAAATATGCTAATTAACAAAACAATTTAATTATCTAATTTTCAAACAGAAGAGTTGTAGATGGTTCATAAGGGATCAGCACATAAGAGATATACTTAGACTCCAGATGAGTCAGTGCTTTATAAAGCAGTAAAAGTATTTACATTTATTTCTTTGGCAGACGGGAAGCCAGTGCAAGGACCTCAGAACTGGAGTGATATGATCTATGTTTTTAGTCTCAGTGAGGACTCTAGCAGCAGCATTTTGCATTAGCTGCAGCTGTCTGATTGACTTTTTGTAGAGACCTTTTAAAGACCCTGTTACAGTAGTCAAGTCTACTGAAAATAAAAGTATGGACAAGCTTTTCCAAGTCTTGCTGAGGCATAAGGCCTTTAATCCTTGATATATCCTTCAGGTGGTCGTCGGCCATGTAGTTGTAAACTTTTTAGGCTTTAGCAAGCTTGTTGGCATAATAGAGCAGTAGATTAATATAGATAATTTACTATTTATTAATGGTTAAAATTTGTTTGTAACTACTGGTAAACAGTATCTTCATGGTAAAGATGCAAGTATTTTAAATTTCATGGTCAATTTATACAAATTAGCTGCTTTTATCATACAAAAGCATATAGTCATCATATTATTAGCAATCAGTAGCAGTGTGCCTGCCAGTCTCCTGTTGTGACATCACAAGAGGAGCAGTTTCTAAAGCGCTTGTGTTTAGCCAGGATTCAGCAACATTCCAGAAGAGGCAAATAGAATGAGTTGGTGGTCTTATTTCACAGACATTTAAATATTTACATACAAACACTGAAATAGTTGTTCTTCAAAAGAGCCCATTTAATATTTGATTGATAAATTCTTTCTTTCTTTCTTTCTTTCTTTCTTTCTTTCTTTCTTTCTTTCTTTCTTTCTTTCTTTCTTTCTTTCTTTCTTTCTTTCTTTCTTTCTTTTTCTTTCTTTCTTTCTTTCTTTCTTTTACATTATACATTAATAATAATAATAATAATAATAAAATAGTATTTTGGAATGAAGGTAAAAAATGACTGTGTAGTGCAGCAGGAATAGCCACCACAGCTGAATGGACAAATAAATGATGCAAAACAAGAGGCACAGCAGCAACAGCAGAATTTATCTTTCAAGCAGGGTTTAGATGGGATGGATGATGATTTGTCACATATGTGAATGTGTGCCTGCTACATTAGATCGGAGTAAAAAATCCAAACAACCCAACGACATTTTAAATGGAGAGCATGAGACCTCTTTATGACCCGTAAGCTCTGGCTCCATGGGAACTGAACGGCGCTTCAAATTGCAGGGGCTTGTCAGGAGATGATGCCAGCGGCTGTAAAGTGTTGCACGTCCCCCCGGTGGCTGCAAAGTCCCCAGTCAGGAACCAAAAAACGGGAGGCTGTCGCCAACATGCCGCCTCCAGCAGAGAGCTCCATGATTAACCCTCTATTGCATAGTGTTGCCATATGGCAACGATTACTTTATCTTCCTTTTTTTTTTCAAAAAGCCGTGATATAAATTCAATGTTTTTACAGTTAGGTGTGAAAAGAGGGCTTTTATTTTTAAAGGACATACAATTTACGAGGTCACATGACCAGGATATCCTGTTTGCTCATGGAAATTTGACATGTGAGCATCACTGTCTCACAAGAATGTAACTTGAATTTAATACAACTTTTAATTTAATATGATTTTTTTGTCATTTTTTGTTATTTAGGCCATTTTATAAGTAATAAAAACACTTTTTTACCCTGTCTAAATTATATTTCATGGAGTATATGGTAAAGCGTTTTGTTTTGATACACTCAAGGGAAATAAATAAACAAATGAAATGTAAATTTGCAAGAACAATGTGGAAATTGAATTTTCTTTTTTTTATTTCTGTCAAACGTTTTAACATTTCTTGGCTCTACATCAAACAGTTAGGATGAAAAGTAGTTAAAATCAATTATACAATGCTAAATCTTCCATCTTTAATAGCTCCTTTGGGAGGCCCAGTGATGTTCACATACCAGGTGCAGAGATTAGATCCACAGATCCCTGGTGCTGATTTCTCCCTTCACAGACCAAATTTCACAATATCTCCTCCTGTATTTATACCACCACTAAAACCTAGCCATTGAAATATTTCCTAAAGCCGATACATAACTGATAAATGCAGTCTTCAGCCGCCTTAATACCCATAATTCATGGCAATAAAGTGAATTCCATCCTGCCTACATCAATCTCGGTCTTTTATCAGTTTTTCAAATTGAATTAAAGTCAGCGCCTCGCTCAAAAGGGGATTTAAAGCAACCTGCTCGGCATATTATGGGCTTGTGAGCCTTCACTCTCCTGCCTGGAATGCCAAGCAACAATTAATCCCCATGAAATGGAGCTCTGTGGCATTAAGATCCTAACACAAAGTCAATCAAGAGGATCAGCGGGGCCGGCGAGTGGAGTGCGGCCGCGCCATCTCGATATGCTAACTGATGGAAGATGAAGCAGATGAAAACAGACGCCGGCTGATAAGAAGCTACGCCGAGTGGCCTCAAAATCCCTCTGTTACGTTGGAATGGCAAAATCTCTGAACTGTTTTATCACATTGTAAAAATTCTTCTTTATTGTCACTGTCTAGTGGTCCTCTAGTGATCTGACAGGGCAATAGCTGATTGGATTAAAGTAAAGAATCACTTTATTGTTATAAGATGAAAAGAAAAATGGTCAAATCTTGACTCATGTTCATGCCTTGTTCCATTTAGCTTTTTGTCTTGCTTGAAAGGACATGTTGGTTGGCCAGTCCATCCGTCTGACAATATGGTACAACTTAAAAACTCATTTTCAGATTTGGGTCAGTGACAACTCAAAAACTTGGTAGCATATAGTTTAACTCTCTTAAAAAGTTGGCACAAAAATGGCACAAATGGACTTGTAAATAACAAGAAGCTAACATCAACACAAAAATGAAAATGAAATGAAAATCTGTAATTACAAAGTATATTGCACGAGACAAGTGAAGTAGTTCATTCAGCAAATTATCAAAATATTATCATGTTAAAACTCTCAAATCAAAATCCATAAAATAAACAAGTTTTTTCTTATTATAATGTCTACTTGTTCAAGTTATTTACCAAATCTTTTACAGAATCTTACTATTATAGTTTTCTCAATGCCAAATAAAATGAAATGGAACAAAATCTGCATTATACCACTTGACTATTGTTACTTTGTGAATTTTCACATGGACATAGTTGTTATGTAAAAGGAAACACTGGAAATTCAATCATTTTATTGACTTTATACATACAGGTGTATTTTTATTATTATGTTATTATTGTCACCTTTTTACTCTGAGCTCTTATTCTTGAGTTATGGCAACATGAGCATTTCCTTGTTGTGGGATCAATATAGTCTAATTTAATCTACCATATAATGTTCAATAATTCTTAAACTTCATAATACCCTCAACATGTTTTCATATCATTTGAGAAATAGTAATAGATTCAATAAATGTGTATTTTTATTTAAAGAAAATCCTTATTTTATGGCTAAAGGCATAATTGAAAATCAAGATCACTGAAGACATCAGGATTTATTCCCAGCTGCACTAGTTAAACCTAAACTAAATATTGTAGCTGAAGGTATCCCACAGTATATAGACACTGACTGAGTGCTACTACTTTCACTAGAGGACAATAAACAACCAATGCTGTTGTTTTTCTGGTGATTTTAACCTCCACCAACAGCCAATGTATCAATTCAAGGTGACATACTGTCCCAGGACACCAGAGTTATGGGTTTACCTGAAAAGAACACGCACTACCCCCATTTATTTTACTGGTAATACAAATGTCCTGAATCCATCGTACGGATTGATATACCATGCAGATTTTATTTTGTTTGACATCTACAGCAGCCTATTGTACTTGCTATGATATAATTCACATTTTCTTTTTATACTCTGTGCGAAGATGCCACCCACGTTCGCAGCACGTGACGCTGTGCTGTGTTCAGGAGTGTGACATTTCTGTTTGCCAGGGGACCCGCCGAGAGCTCAGCCATGTTAAATCCGCCGTCGTATGGCGTGTGAGAACGCCAATTTGAAGGACCCCATTATTCACTCAGAGGTCGCGTTAAAATGGAACACCTTGTGATTTTCCCCCCACTTTCCTCTCGCCAGAAGCAGTCGTGAAATTAGAGGGTGAGCCGTGTCAAACCTGGCAACAAATTGCAGGTAGGAATAAAGCCTGGAACCTGGCGTGGATAAACACCTCGTATAAATAGAATCAGGCGAGTATGGAATGCGGGGGGAAAATGGCGGACCGGCACATCATGTGTGTAAGAAGGGGTTGTCAGGTCCACTGTGAGAATGGGCCACCTGCAGCATAATGAAGTGAGTAGGCACCAAGTGTGGAATCGACTGCACTGAAAGTCTTTCATTAGTCGCAGTCATTGTTCCCACCAGAGTACACCTGCAACTCTGGGTACTTGAGTCAGATGGAAAAAGAAAGAAAAAGAGAGATTTTTCTTATGTTAAGCGCCACAGGAAGGATCAATTCACCCAAACTAAGATACAAAAAAGTCAAATAGATGGTTTGATTTGTCCCGGTTTAAGAGAAATCCCAGAGATTCCCATAATACAATGGAGGTGAAAGGAATTTCATTTGTGGGGCTCGCTGTTGTTTTGAAGATTGACTCAAGGCGTCCTTGTTTATCCTGGATAATCTACAGATTTCAATGGGAAGCATGATCATGGATCTAAGACCAGACCCCAGGAAGAAAGTTAGGAGCCATATTACTAGAAACTTCTCAAAGATCTCCTAACTTAGCCGAAAACAAACAGAAACTTAATGCTTCACTTTAATGAAGAGGTGTGGTTGACCTGGTTGCTAGGTATAACACGTTCTTTTAAAAGAAACATGATTGGTTGATCCATGATGATGGATAAAAATACACACTTGTGGTGTGTCCCAAATCTCATACTTGCACATTCAAGTGTATTCACACTGGGCAGTGTACAGAAATGCAGTGCACTATGCTCACTTACTTGGCATAATCAAATGTATGGATCATCCGCCATTTTAGTGCTGTAGTGGGACCTGTATAAACTATGCAGCGGAAGATGATAGCAGACATTGATTAGTGGGAGAAGCAGCAATAATGGAGGCAGGTGAAGCTGATACCATAGTGTAAATGTAAAAACACCCGTTGTAACAGAAAAAACGTGCAACAACAGTAATACACTACAGTAATACAATGCTTGTTTCCATCACCTGTAACGTTTTTGGTAATCAGGGCTCCATCAGGGTTGTTCTAGTAAGGTGGTAGGGTTTGATTTGTGACAGTATGATCGTTTTGAATTCAGTTGGAGTTTACTAAGAGAAGTACATGATTTGGGACACACCGCCAATCACCAATTACCATATTTTGAGAATTGATTATTCAAGGGCAAAATATTGATTTTGATTGAAGCAATTCACCAAAGTTGTGCATTGTTTACCACACATAGACCAATTTGTGGCAAAAACCGAGCACCACAAATTGATTCTGTTAGTGGGGCTACACTGCATTGCACTGGCCTGATGTTTTCAACCTGTACCTAGCACAACTCAAAACTCAAGTTAAACTCACTTAATATTTACTTTACTCTACTTCTTCATCTATGTCACATGCAAACTGTTTAAAGACTAAAAATCCATCAGGTCAGACCTAAGCTAATTTCTATGAAGATTGTGTAATTATGAATAATAAAAAGGACACCTCTGTTGAATAAATAGCAAACCATCTTTTATAATGATCTGAAAAAATGTGTGAAAATGCATGCACAGTTCTCCCATGATGATATCTATATTTATTTGCTTACATTTATTTATCAAGCTGGTAATTTTAGCTTCATGCATTGGTATTAACGAGGGTAAACTGGCTCAGCTCACATCAGTGATGGATGGCTGCTCTATAAGAAGCAGTGTTGGGCGGCATTGATATCTACCACAAACATGATTCATATATGAAGAAACCTGTAGAGTTTAAATAACTCACTGTCATTTCTGTGTTTGAAGAATATTTCTTATTGCTTAAGAAACTCTCCCAAGCCTCTGAAAAGATTTCACCTCAACAGCTCTTTTAAGAGTCAAACCTTTTATCTTTACCAGAATTTACTCTTAACTGTGTGGGGAAATTCTAAGAAGAATTTTATAATTTTCTTAGAATTTGGCCACAAGGAGCAACTCTTAATAATCGCAATAAATCTTTATTAATACAGACATATTTCTATTTACCGTGTAATCAAACCTAGAATTTTGGTGCACAACAACTGACTATGTTTTTTCTGGCTCAAAGGACATGGCTCGTCATATTCCATACTTTTGTGAACAAATCTCACGGTTATAAACACATAGCTGCTCATTGATTTGATTGATATGAAAGTTGGTTTTAGTGGCTGTTCATTCAAAGTGAGGTCTGTGGATTCATACTCGCCTCCTCAAGTACTCTACAAAGCTTCTCTGGATTTTTGAAGTCATTTTTTTTTGAGTGGGACATCTCATTCGGAGGAGTCTCAAGATCCCATCACAGTGTTTCATCCTGGTTCTTATTTTGTTTTTTTTCTTGCAAGCCTTTAAGCAAAAGGTCTTGATTGATGTTGAAGAAGCTTTTCTGTGCTTTCAGGCTGATGTTAGCTGGTTTTTACTATGAAGTGGTTTCAAAAGGTAGATGAACGTCTGCTTATTGTCTTTATCTGAGGTACACACACATTTCTGTCCCTCATCTAAAGTGAGTCCAGTTTTCATGGCTTTTTTTAATGATTGTACTCCCATCTATTTATTTAGTCTTACTACTAATACTACTTCTATTATTACAATTATCATTAGTATCTATTTCATTTATTTTAGTTTTGTATTTTAACATTTTTTTTTCTTTTCTTCTATACCTCACACAAATTACACCAATATTACAATTATTAATCTGTTTCCGCTGTGCACATTTTCTTATTTTCTTCATCTCTACCAAGATATGTAGATATGATTTTACCCTTAAACTTTGTATTATATTATCTTATATTATCTTTCAATGAATTGAATTCCCATTGTTTTATTTATTTAGAGGCATTTGGGGTTTTCATCCCTGTTGCAGGGAATTTTTTTGTACAGATAATCTCCTTTTATCTCTGTTTTGGTTTCCACCACCTCCTGAAAAAATATCATCTCTTTAGCTGCTAATGCTAAAAGCTAAAATGCATGTGTTGCTTTTAGCTAACAAGTGTCTCAACCCTCCTCTACTGTAGATGTCATCACCATTTTGTTCTTCTGTAACCCTGTTTATTCATGACCAGTCCTGGTTTGTCAATGATCTCCTGATGGTCTCTGACATCTCAGCCCTGCAGTAAGAGCTGCTGTCAACATTTCTACTTTGTCAATCAGCCACTGTCCTCCAGGCCTCTGGGTCTTTCCCACAATCGCTGACAATCCCCCATGAGTCACGCAAAGTCCAACCATAGGGTATAGTGAGGTGTGGCACTCACCATGCCTTGACTATAGCATGGGCACATGTTTTAATTATAATCATGGCTGTTACACACAGAGAAAACATCACAGATGTGTTCAGAGTCCTGGTTGTGTATCACTGCATCTACAAGTTGGACCCTACACTGTATAAGTAGGACTCATATTACTCAGTGATGATACATTTACAAGTCAGACTGAAGTTAGTTTGGTTTGTGTTTTCCATGTTTTTTGAGCCAAACTGATGTTTCTTATTGTTCCAATAATCATAAACAGGTAAATGCCTAAAGTATATTTGTCCAGTAGTAGTAAAACCCTGCTGTTAGGGATGGGTCTCCAACATTAGTCCTGAAGAGTCCTGGTTTGTTCCAACCAAGCAGTAACATCTGATTCTACTAACAAAGGTACGTAGCAAGGCTCCAAGTGGTTGATTAGTAGAATCAGGTGTGTAAAGCCTGGTTTATACTTCACACACCCCTACACTGTAGGCTGATGCACACCTTCAAAATAGATGTATGAAGTTGTATTAGGGCCAGGTAAAAAAAAAAAAATGTATGTAAGAAGGAAAAAAGAGACAAAGAAATGGTCCAAAAACCTAAGAAAAAAAGTTCACACAATCAGGAATATGTGTAATTTAAGGCGATATGTTTTCTTTTTGCCTGTTTTTTTTTTCTGTTGCCTGCGCTTCAACATTTGCAATAAAAGGCATTTTCTCTTTGATATCGATGAGCTCCAGACACACACACGTTCTCTCCCAGTACAAGAACGAAAGAAAAAAAAACAGGCAAAAGTTCAGAATATGTGTTATTTAAGGGGTTGTGGATTTTTTTGCCAGTTTTTTTTCTGTTGTGTTGAACTTTCTTTCTATTTTTTTCTGCCTGGTGTCGGTTGCCACTGTGAAAAGGAAACAAGGATTTGACTCTATGATCATGTCACACATGTTCTACTACATAACAAGTTGTTCATCAGCCTGTAAGACGTCACTAAAGCTGATTGAAACAGTTTATAAACTAGCACTGAAAGTATTGGACAAAAAAAATCAGATCATCACTGTCAGATATTAATAAAACACAAGGGCCGAAGTTTCTAAAACATTGTTAAAGACACTGACTCTATTTTGATTTATAAAATCTTTCATGACAAAACACCTTCTTCTCTATGAAAAGATTTTGTTGTTTTTGATAAAAAACAGTTCAACCAGATCAGTTTCTAGAGGTGACTGTGCCCTTGGTCCAGCCACATTTTCTGTTCGTGCTTCTCAAACCTGGAATTTACCACCACACACAACACGTGAACTCCCGACTCTGACTTCTTCTACAAATAATCTCAAATGGAACAAAACTGGCCTCCACAGTGTGATTTCTCCAGGATTCCTCCAAAGTGTGACTAATTTGTAATTGGTGAGTAGCTCAATCTGTAGGTTATTATTATGAATTATTGATAGTCTATAGCTTATTGATTTTGCTTTAAAATTGCACCAGATTTCTGCATCTAAACTTACAATTTTCCAATTCCAGATCAACCTACTGTGTAATAAAAGATTTGGACAGGACATTTAGTCAAGTAATGGTTTATAAAGGTCTGACTCTCACAAGCTGATAAACACAACACGGGTTTGACCTATTCATGAAAGTAGCTCTGACCTTTGCATAACCTTTAGTTTTGCCAATTGTTGTTTGTGTTGCAACCTCCATCCGACCCTTCAATGCTGCACAATCTGGCTGCAGTTTGGAAATCAATGGAATTAATCTTGTTATTATCTTAATTTAAAATTATTAAGGGCTCATAGTTGCAAAATATCCATATTTTCATTCTTTAGATACATACAGGATGAACGTTTGGAGCCTAAGCTCAGGCGGTATCTGTACATATGAGATCTGTTCATTTCATGGCTGAGTGGGGATGATTAACCTCAGGAGGATTCATGATAAGCTGCACTATGGCGTCTTGTGTTTGACCAACCTGCCAGATAATTCATGTTACATTGTAGGAGTGGAGTTCACAACATTTAATGGAGGGCTCTTTAACCTCTGAGAGGAGAACTTGTTAGACACTTGAATAGCTGAGTAGCTGTAGAACAAATTACCAGTGGCCACAATCTATGTTCAACTGGACCGTTGAAGGATAAAGTGAAGTACACATTGTCTGCAGCTAAATTTAATTTACTGTATTTTTAGTGCACAGGTGTCAAGTAACAACGTGCAAATAATTTAACTGGAGTTATTATTTTTCAGCCAACGTTTTACTTTTACTCATTATATTTTCACACAATTATCTGTACTTTTTCCTCCTTATATTGAAAATAAAAAAAATAAATAATACTCAATAAAACTCATCCGAAAACATAGATAT
The DNA here is from genome assembly GCA_030544235.1 of Lepturacanthus savala. NCBI lineage: Eukaryota > Metazoa > Chordata > Actinopteri > Scombriformes > Trichiuridae > Lepturacanthus > Lepturacanthus savala. The sequence goes on along the minus strand of CM060477.1, from coordinate 27,660,429 downwards.
TTAATGCTGCAAAAAATGAGTTCTGATCAGGTGAAAACATCTTGTTTTTAGCACAATAAATCTAATATTGAGTAGACTTATCTTGAATCGTCTTATTGGAACATAGTTTTACTTATTTCAGGTTTTATTTCTTGGTTTTAGCCAATTTCATATTCTTATTTATTTATTCTTATTTATTTATTACTTATTCTTATTTTTCAGTTTCCTTCAAAAATAAGAGAAAAAATAAAGTTATTAGATTAAAAAGACAAAAATGTCTATATTATATTATAAAATGGCATAATTTCATTTCCCCCACTGTTAACAAACAGTTCTTTGATGCTGAATGAATGTAATGTATTTCAAGTGAAGTTGCAATGCAGCTGAAGCAGGAAAGTCAGTGAATCATTGATTTTAAAATGGATGTGGGTGAGTTTTACAGCATCTGTTTTATCCACAGCTGCTTCTTCCTGGATTAAAGAACAGAACTGTTATTACTGAAATAGTGTTCTATATAGTCACATACACAGCTTTACCAAATCACTTTTTTTTTCTATCTCTAGAAGTAATCAATAGAAACAACTCCTCCATCTCTCTCTGCAGATTTGTGATAATTCTTGTTCATGTCTTGATTCTGTTGTCTGTCCAAACTCTGCAGCAAAACATGCAAACTCTCATTTATTTTACAACTATTTGTTAAATATCACCTTTAGATTTGCCATCTGTTAGAATGAAAACAGTTCGTTTCTTATAAACTCTTATATATTCATATAATTGACATTTTCTGGACTCTTAGCAGCATTAGAGTCAAGTCTCTGAATCTAAGGCCAGAGTCCCAAGAAAAGGACACTCAACATTTATTGTGATGTTTTATTTGGGGAAATAATATTTATATAATATCTGTTCCTGTCTGAAATGAGACAAAGGACCACATCACCTTTTACTACGACTACTATTATGATTATTATGATGATGATTATTATTATATTTATGTTATTTAATATTCATACATTCTCTCATATGTTTGCTAATGATATTAAAACTGTATAGTGAGTACTTTGTCTTACTTGTAAATGAGTATTTTTAGATAACATCATTTATTTTATTTTATTTTTATACAATTTTTTTTATACATAATACAAAAATAAGTATAGAAAATAGTAGATAAAAAATAGATAGAAAATAGTAGATAAATAAAACAACAACATAATACAGAAAGTGTGGGACGGGTAAAAAAACAAAAATGAGCTTATTCAAAGACACCTCCCAAAAATAAAAATCAATTAAAATGACAGCAACAACAAATGTAAAAACAAAAACAAAACAAAAAAAAAACAATACAATTAAGAATTACGAGTGAAGTGAAATAGAGAAACTATCGAGTCTTATTGTATTAATTAGGAATAAACTTAAAATTAATCAAACATGTAGATATTTTACTAAATGGACATAAGAGTTTCAAAGTAATGAAGTGAAATAAAAGTGTTGAGTGCTACGACAAAAGGGAGGATGACGTTTAACTGTGTGTTTTCTATTGTGAGAATAAACCTGAGAGTTAATTATAAAGAATTCATTGAAGGATTTATCAAACATTTCTACTTTTACATAAGCAGCAGTTCCTTCCTGCTGCATTCACCATGCTGCTGATGGGATTTTCATCCTTGTGAAATGTCTGCTTATGCTTTTCTTTTAGGACTAACTGAAGAAACACAAAGCTCAGCAGCTTGGTTTCTGCTCCTTTATTAAGGAAATGTTGCATTTTAGCAGATTTATGCCTCTGATTTCTTTAAAGTTATGTAACAACCTGTTTACTAATGGACATTAAAAATGATTAATACGTGTAAATTGCTTCACAAATCTCTCTGAAAGTAAAACCTAGTGGCAGAACAGAGTAGGCAGTAACCTATGATATTCATAGGTTAGTTTTATTAAGTATATAAATCAATCAAGATAAGTTTGTGTTACCTTAGGTCACATGTTTCAAACTCACGGCCACAGACTTGTGCGATTTATTGAGAAATGAGAAAGTGAATAAATGTTTAAAGTCAATGTCTTAACGTCCTTCATGAAGGTTATTTAAAAGAAGAAAGTTCCATTTGTTCCTTTGTTGAATTACATCTGTCACTACTTTCTTGTTCGTTCCCTGCAGTATGTTTAATATTCAGCGTAGCATCGCAAAGCCATAGATTGCAGTCTTGGAAAAATCCATAACATAAATAAGTAAAATTGTTAATAGTGGTCATCAGCAAATTCTTGTACAAGTCTCAGGATGCAGGATATTTATAATTAGATGCTAAAATCCTAACAATACACTGTTATTTCTACAATGCATATCATTTAAATTCTATTAAAAAAACTTAGCAAGTTATCAGGTGTGCAGAAGATGTTTTAAACAGGAGAAGCTGCCAAATAAAAACAATGATGTCATGTTAAGTGTGTGTAAAGCAGAGGGATGTGAAATGAAGTAAATTACTGACTAAATGGTTAGAATTAACCATGAAGCAGCAGCAGAAACAGCACATCATTCATCATCCTTCATCTCAACTTCACTTCTCATTCTCTGTTATTCAACTAGCAGCATCCAGAGTAAAGAGTAGGTAACAGCGTTAAACAGCATGTGAAACATTAGCAACACAACAGAATGGTAAATGTCCAGCAAGAGACAACTTTTTCAAGAATTAACAATCAAAACACAAACTGCACAAATCATTTTGTTATTACAACTGAATTTCATGAGTAGACTCCACTGACAACCAATAACCAACTAAAAACTTGTCTTGTTTGTTTATTTTTGTGTTGAATTTAACAGTTATAGTAATAGTAACAGTAATAGTTTTCTCAAATAACATCCCCAGGCCTGAATTAGAGACAATTTTAGAGAATCACTTGCAAACACCAGTCAATAATAGAGAATTTAAGGTAACACATTTTGTACAGTGTTCAAAATAATACACATCTACAACTACTGTACAAATCTACAATGATTTTTTAAAATAAAATATACATTTTCTATATAGACAGTGTAGAAAATAAAGGCATTTTTTGCATTTATGTTAACAAAAGTTTGGCCCAACAGTTGGTTGTGAAATAAACTACAACATTATAGAGCCCTATAATAACCTACTTACCGCTCTACCATTTTCATTAGCAGCTAATTAATTGTTATTTATAATAATTTAGACCCTATTATGAATAAAGAGGCAATTCTCAAATATAATAACAAGTAGATGCATTTATATGATTTTGTTTTCCTCTTTGGCCTTTATGCTGATGTGGCCCGGGATGAAATTAAGTTTGATGCCCCTGTTTCAGACTGAGCCCATGGATGTATTATAGACCTGGATATGTTTCTGCCTCACAGTGGCCACTCGTGGTACTGCAACAAAAAATCCCATGCACCCCAAAATAACCCCAGCGAATTACCCCCCTGTTAATTACTGATCTTTGTATTCAAAAATTTCAAGTAATGGACATTTTATCCATCAAAAACACCAAAAATGGGCAGAAAATCTCTGGAAAAGTTTCTATTCACAGCGTGGCGTCATACCTGTGTGAGGCAGCATTGTCGGTAGTTTTTTTTTATGCAATTTACATGTTCTCATTGCCCCTGGGCATGATGGGAGGCCCCAGAGCATTATGGGAGTTGAATCTACTGAGCAGCCTCTATGGGTTACCGGTATCCGCTTTTATAATACATCCATGATTAAGCCTCAGTGTTTCTACAGTAGCCCAGAATGGACAAAACCAAACCAGACTTGTTGTTTGACCAGGTGAGTGGTGCTAATCTAACACAAGGTGAGCGGTTGTATTGTAACATTAACATTCTAAAGGCAAAGTGTTGCTATAATAGTCTGCTATCTAATCCATGTCTCCTCTCTGTACTCCAGCCTGTGTTTCAGTGTAGAAGTTGATAATTCTAGTGTCACCAAAACACACTCTTCTACATTCGCTGTGTAAAAACGCCTCAGATGCTGATAAAATCGGGCTATTACTCTGCAGTCGACTGACTTCTCCACCTCCCCCCTGCTGGCTCAAATTCTTCTCAGAATAATAAGGGTTTTCATTACTATTTCATACACTGCACTTCCAAAGACTATAATGTAACACAGCTAAAATAAAGCAAAACCATCCCCTGCTTATTTCAAATATGTGAATAACACGTTAATAGATCACCACGCTGACAATAAATGCTCAGCTTCTTTTTTGAAGAGATGAAACGTGGACGTGATCGTCTGGTGCAGTGTTCAATATTTTATTTTTTCTAGCCCCTTCTGTATTTCACTCTTTGCTTGCACAAAAGCCAAAGCCCATAATGATATCAACACACAATATGTTGTTTTTGTTGTGTTTTTTGAGCCAGTTCAGAAGGGATTTCCCAGTAATAAAGTGTTACAAACTCTCAAATGAGATTGTTGATCATTTGATTGGACCCATGAGGAATTATCATTCAGCAGAGTTTATATAGTTGTTTATTACAGTAACTGTGTACATTTATGAAACTCTGCTTTCCATTCTTTTGCAGAATAAAACCCTAAAAATTGTACATGTTGTTGTCTAAGCCTTTAACTTGATACCAGGTAGTTTAACTCAAAAAGCTTTTCATAACTTAAAAACACATGCAACATCAATAAGTTTTATATTCTAGGTTGGTTATATATGTAAAATGTATCATTCTTTTTTTCAGTTACACCATTTGACATAAAAAAATCAAAAAATTGTGATTGAAAAAAAAAATACAAGTTTTACTTTTAAATAACAAGAAACCAACATGAACCTGATGAATGCTTCTTAAAACTGTTAAAGTTTCTCTTTTTTTCCTCATTTTGCCTGTTTGGCAAGATGAGAAAGCCACAAACTTTTATTTGTCACTGACTGGCAGATAATTTTATTTATTTCATGTTTTTTTTTCTTGTTTTTAGTTAATTTAATCTTATTTTTAAAGTAAATGTTAGTCTTGTTTTCTTAAAGTGACCAAATTGACCTAAATCAGGGAAAAAAAACAAACAAAACTTTAAATAAAATCATCTGTCAATGGAATAGGATAATTCTACTCAATACTGGACTTGTTAAAATTCCATTTTTTTGCAGTGTGCTGAGATGCCAGTGTGCTACACTGAACCTACTATTTTTATACAGGATGTAGTTGTGTAGCATAAATTACCATCATAAATGTCTACAAAATAATGTTGTTTGCTCTCACCCTGTCTGGTTGTGGATTGGGGATGGAGATGTCAAAACCGGAAACTGGAATCAAAATGAAAACCAGCAAATGTTTGTATCAAAATCCCTTTAATTTGTATTATTTAAATCAAACTGTCCATGCTGTAGTCTATTAAATGATATAAATGAAACAATCAAAGAAAGTGCAGACATTCAAACAACCCAAGATCAACTAAAACAATGAATGAATGAATAAATAAATGAAACAGGCCACAATTGAACATATAAAAGCTTACATTTAATGATATCTGGGAAGCAAATACATTTTGGTGTTCACAGTACCCTGATTATTGTTGATAATAGTGTGACAGTTTAATTTGATCCCAATTATGACTCTTCCCTAATTAAGATGATCCAATGTTTATGTTATGTGATTTATAACAAAATCTCAAGAAAAAACAAGACAGGACATCAAGAACATATCATATAAAGTTGTTGTGGATAGGACCTTTTTATTTTTTGTCATTTGACGTAGTTAGTACAAAGCACCTAAACCTGTACATGAGCCCAGGCCAGACCTGCACCATGAAACCAAGTTCAATTCTGCTTACTTTGTCAAATAAATGAATCTCCTCAAGCAAATAAATGAATCTCCTCAAGCAACTAGGAAACAATATGTATGCTAAGTTGGAAGATAGAGATTAATTCCATAATATCTTATCCTGCTAAAGAAATCAATGCTGTGTATATGAAAAATAGCTTATATGTAGCTTTAGTGAACCTTACTGCTTGCACTAATTCATTATGGTATTACTTGCAAAGTGCTGACAAAGGAATATTTGCTTTATATACCTTGCTTACATCCTCCAATGGGAGGGGGGAAATCTGTGAAAAAACAGGCAAGCCAAAACAAAACACATGAGCCGTAGAATGTGATCATGTTAAAACACACGTGGAATTGCAACTCATCGAGCAGTATTTCCCATAAACATACCTCTGTAGCGCTGCCAAAGAAATCACCACTATGACATGATATTACTTTTTTGGAATTGCATGAAATAATTGCAAACATCTGATTTGATGCAAATCAACCTTTGCAGTGAGGGAAAACTAAACAAAATGAAGAGAATGTAAAACATCTTATTAATATTATTCTTTTGAAGGTCAGTCTAAAGAACTCCCCACTGGAGCTTTGGCACCAGAGCATCCATCAGTAGCTCCAATTGCTAACATCTTGCAGGTGAAAAATGACTAGATTGTTTGTGTAGTTGTGTTTTACCCAGAACATACAATTAATGGACTTCAGAAGCAGAGGCAGGAATAGTAGCAGTGTCAACTGTGTCAATACTACTTGGACATGAAAAGTTGAGTCAGCTAAATGATAACCTGAATGGACGTAATACATAATTTCACCCAAAAATTGTGCTGTAATTGACCTAATTAGAAGACTTTTATGTGAGCACCCTGACAGTGTAGGAACCTAGAACATAGGACCTTTGGAACACTGGACCCTGGGAAAATAAGACCTTGGAAAAAGGACCTGGCGATCATAGGATCCTGGGAATGTAGGATCTTTGGAACATTGGACACTGGGAAAATAGGACCTTTGGAACATAGGACATTGGAAAATAGGACGTCAGGAACATAGGATCCTGGAAACATAAGACCCTGGGAACAGTATCTTAGGAACACTGGACACTGGGAAAATAGGACCTTGGAAAAAATAACCTAGGGAACATAAGACCCTGGGAACATAGGATCTTTGGAACATAGAACATTGGAAAATAGGACCTCAGGAACATAGAACCTTTGGAACACTGGACCCTGGGAAAATAGGACCTTGGAAAACAAAGGACCTTGGGAACAAAAGACCCTGGGAACAAAGGTACACTCCCTATCATTTATTCTTGCATGAATGGTGCAATGGAGTGGGAAAAGAAAACCCTGGATCCCATGTAATGTATATGAAATCTACTTTGTTACAGCTGAAGTTATATGGTCATGTCAGATAGTTTAGATTTTACATAAAACCCCTCTGACTTTTAAGCAGAGAACATGACATGAAAGCCCTCCCTTAATATATTCAAATGTACCTTCAATAGTTAAATCAAAGCAGTGTGAGAGTTCATTAACGTATTGCTGTCTCAGAATTAACGTGTTGTTTAATTAGTATGTTCAACATTATTCCTCACTGAGGCTTTGAGCAACGCTGTTTGCTTTCCATTTACATTTTTTTTCCTCAACTGTAATTAACACAACGATTTAATATCTCTCATTCCTCTGTAGACCGAATAAAAACAAAACCAAAAAAACAAAACAAGGAAATGAAACTGTGCAAAGCTGTAAACAGCACTGAGGTATGCGTGGGATGATGTATATAATAAATCAGTGCTGTACCTCTGTAATGCACTCCTTTAAGTCCAATGTAATGAATGTCACTTGAAGGACTCGGCACAGTTGGGGGAAGAAAAAAAAAGAGCATTCAATTATTGTGGAGTTAGAGCGATTCGAGAAGGCTCCCCAGCCTGGAGCATGGAGCTGCTGTCCTCTCCATTTTCCCCCCCCATCTGCATATGTCACCTGTAACATTAATTTGAATAAAAACTGAATGGTCTCTCTTCACTGGTACCTTCTCCCCCCATTGGCCTCGTAGCCTCCACGGGGTGTGAAAGGTCTTCTCATTTGTTCCCGACACGTCTGTGGGCGTTCTGAACTCTCAGTCTGGACAGATGCTGAATGTCAACACTTTGAGCTGTCAACATGGGATTTTCTACGAGCTTACCGGCATGAGCATGGTGAGAAACCAGGACTTAACCTCTTTGATAAAAAAAAAAAGGAAAACATAATTTGAGGGTGTGAAACACAGGATAACTGGATTTTCTCTGTAAATTGCAGGTTATTCATAATGATGAGGCAAAGGTAGGTGCACTATATAATCCTCCTCCTCCTCTTCAGCTCCGGTTAAGTGATTCAGTTCCCATCTGCCGCCTGCCTGCCTGCTTGCTTGACGACTCTGCACTTTGCTGGAGTTTGGCCGAAACAGCCATCTGAAACTCCACGTATGCAAATTAAAATAACAGCCTTGTTGCGCAGCAATAATTCTGCCTTGTGACAGATCAATGGGAACATTTCAACCATCCCTCTTCTTTCCAGCGCCATGCCTGCGACTCATTAGGCCCATAAATAAATCTCTCGCTGAAAAAGTTTTTTTGGGGGGAGAAACCGCATCATGTTCTCATGTAGAATACAGACATCAACTTCCTCTCCCTGGATCCCCAACACCATTTTTTCCCTCTCCCCCTTCTTTTTGTTTGGGATTTCTTGTGAAGTTGGCACACTTCAAAGCCGTCGGATTGACAGCGCTGCAGACTGAAAGATCCTATTCATCTGCCTGCCGGAATTATGCAGACATCTCTCTTGAGCACCACTTCAGAACCGTGCGCTCTTTACTTTAAATATCTGGCCTCTGCATGACACCCCGCAACACACTGGAATAAAAAAAAAAACAAGCCTGTGAAGGAAAGTAAGGAAAGATGAAGGAAAAAAAAACAACTCGAATAGAGAAAAAACACACTGGTTTAACACAATACCATCTCACATCAGTTAAACATCCTACAAACCGTTAAATGGACTGACAGCAGCGGGTGTTGTAAGCGTGGGATGTTGCTAAAGGGGAAAAAAACCTTCCCTGGGCAGAAGGAGGAATCTGCAGCAGCTAGTGTGCTAACATACACCAGGCTTCCAAACAAAAATGACGATTAAGACCTAGCACATATGCACGGCTGATAGATTTTCCGCCTCATTTTGTCCCAATCGGGTCTCACGTCCCTTGGGTGAGCTCTTCACCAGGTGTCATCGAGGAGTCGGAGTTGACCCTTCGCCAACCGAACCCTGACCTCCCCCCCGACACCGCCTGGCTTCCTGCTCCGGAGGCTGCCGCACGCCTCCCGTTATGTCATCCATCACAGATGTCGTAATCCTATCTGCACTAATATTACAAACAAAGCAGGGTTGCCAGGGTTAGTTTATCTAATATAGGAACCACAGTGCGCTGTCATGCTGCAGACTGCAGCGTCTTCTCCGGTGGATAATAGATAATAGGCAGCATCAGCAAGTTTATTATTCAATCTTTGAGAGAAGAAGAAAAAAAGAAGTGTTATTTCAACATATGCTGATGGGCATTTAGTCTGGGAAAAGCTGAATTCAAGCCCTTATTAAACAAGTTTGCACAATGCTGATTAAGGTTGTCACCGCCAGGTAAATCTCTTGTTATTTCACAGTAATAGTGCTTTGCTGAGGCTCAGTGTGTCTTTAATGTCTGATGGTCAAAGACAAAACCACATTTATGACAAAGACAAAGTCACAAGACTTCAATGACGAACCAAAGAGTGTCCAAATTGCGCCAATTTTGACAACGCACTTCCTTGGGTCTTCGGAAATACACCTGCTAGCATGTCTTTCTGGTTATGCTCCCTTCTTAATGGTTTCTAGTTAAGTATTTATGATTGGTTTAAAAAAAATGTACTCAAAGAATATTCCCCTGGACCTTAAACTAGCTCTCTTTGGATGTTCAGAAGACTTTTTTTGAGGAACAACAGATTCTGATGCTCGGAAAAGTTGTGGCGTAGAACAGAATTTTATCTATAAAGCACACTATATCAGAATCAACTAGCCAGTTTGCAGATAGCCACCCAGATTAATGTGATGGGATTCTACAGTAGCTCTACTGTTTTCTCTTTTTCTTTTTTCTTTTCTTTTTTTTTCTGTATTTGTGGGTTAGTTTTCTTGTTTTGTTATTCCGGTTGTTTTTTGGTTTTGGATTATGGGTATTTGGTGGGGAAGGTGGTAGGTAGAAATGATGCAATCTTAAAGGAATGTGGGAATGTGGAATGTGTGTATAGATAACACCTGCCAGGTGTGAAGTTGATCACACATATGTGAGATAAATACCTAAAGACATCCTGAGATTCTTTGTGATTAAAAATATCTATAAAAAAAAAAAAACAGGGAAACAACACACAATAATAGCACAAGATAATAAAATGAAAGAGAACAATACAATTAATGATTAATATTAACATTAGATTAAATAATAATAATAAAATGAAAAAATATATTAATAGCTGACAAATAAAACTTAGACATTAAACTTAAACTGAACTACATTTCAGCACAAAGAAACTATCATTTAAAAGTGTAAATATTTTATAAAATAAAGCATAAGCTTGAGCCAAACAGTTGCTGAGCTAATGAGTAATCAGTCAATATGTGAATCATTTGAAAAGCTGATGGCCTCCGATCACGTTTCCTCCTCCAGCCTGAGCTAGAATCAGGCCTGCTGCCTGGGATTTGTCTGGCCTGCCTGGTAAACAATGGGTATTTATCACAATGTGCTCCCAATTATTACCATGTGGCTCTTGTTAGAACGTCTCATGTAGAACTCATCCCTCTAACTATTGTCTAATGATGAGCGTACCGGTTTGATGACAATTGCATTCAGTCAAGTTGAAAAGAGAAGTTTTGTGCAATGAGATCTAAGATTTGGACCATCCAGCGTAGATGCAATCAATATGTTGTGACGATCGCTGCTTTGTAGTATAAGCTCCAATGGCCGCGCCGATTACGCCGGCGTGATTACGAGACTAATTGGACATAACAGAGTAATTGTGAGTTAAACCGGCCCAGCCGCAGTGGTATGAGGAGCATCCGCTCTGCGGTTGCTGCTGATCTGGCTCTTCCCTAAACAGCTTGGGAGGATGTTGGAGGTATGGGCGGCGTTCGCATTGGTGGCGTTCGCATGGTGGCGTTCGCATGGTGGCGTTCGCATGGTGGCGTTCGCATGGTGGCGTTCACGTGGCGGCGTTCGCATGGCAGCCCCACGGCGACCTAATGCACCCACATCCCGTTTGGCAAGACACACAACAGCTGTTCTGGAGACAGACCAACGGTGAGGCGGAGGCACCCGGACGACTGCTTACCTCCGACGTCATCCATCATCACAGACAGCTTTAGATCATTGTGCTCATATTAATAAAAACCTCCCATTATTATTATAGGACTGGGTAATTCCCCGGTGAGCTGCTCTTTGTCTCTGTGTCTCTATGTAGATGTGGACCATAAATCTAACCTCTCAAAGGCAGATGAATTAAAACTCATACACAGCAGATATAGATTTCACGCAGTTGTCCACAGTGAAATAAAAATAATGGATATTGTGTGTGTGTGAGTATAGTCATTTTTTTTTTAATTAACCAGATAATGAACCCAGGTCACCCTCTTTTCCAAAGGTGACCTGGCAAAGAGGTCAGCAGCACACAAAATGTGATGAAATAAACAACTACATTAAATTAAATACCATGTTAAAAACTTAAGTGCAGCAGACACACTTTGATGCTAAAGTGCAATATACGTCAATATTTAAAACATAAGTGCAGTAGTTATAAAAATCTGATGTTAAAATGCAAGGGTGCAGTAATTTACAGTAAAAAAATAATAAAAAAAACATGCAATATATATTACAGTTCAAAAGTTTTAGAACACATTTTTTTTTACAATTTTATTGAAATTTAATCAGTTTAATTCCAATGAATCCCTTCTAGATGTATTAGAGCTCTCTCTCTATATTTGACTGTATATATGACAGCAGAGAGTGTATTAATACTGTCCCATGTTTAAAAAACACAAAAACACTCAATCCACAGAGAAACATACACAGCCTGTATTCAGAAACTGTGCCTTAAAACAAGCAGTCATGACTTCCGTGAAGTTGTGATGTCACTACTATACAGTCACCACCAACACCCCCCACAGCCATTTAAAGAGGAGGAGGAGAGTCTTAGAAAGAAGCTGGAGAAAAGAAGTGGAAAACTAGACTGAGATGATCTTTGCTGCTTCAAATCTGGTTAGTGATGAAACATCCACAATAAAAACAGTAAAGTGGAGAATATGAGACATTTAAATGGTACAAAAATAATCAGTTTACTGCCCAACGACACTAAAAAGAGAGACATGAATTTTCAGGAATCCAGTAATAGTTAACAACTTAGACATCCAGCTTTTCTGCAGTAATGGACTTAAATAAAGTGTAAAGTTGCTCCAACCAAGTTTCTCTGGTTAATTAACCCCCGTCTGTATATCAGCATGGATGAAGCCTGATGTCTGGGTCTTTTCTAGGACTAGAGCTCTAGAGCTCAGCAGAACCCCATGATCTAGACCTAGTTAGTCAGGAGTTCATCCTACAGAAACATAATACAAAAAAAAATAAAAAATAAAAAATAAAATTCAGTTGATTTGAGGAGCATGTAAATGGTCGATGTCCTGGGAGCACAAGGTGTAATGGCTGGTGGATCTTTGTAGAAAGCTGCAAAGATATGAAGGTAGCGAGCCAAGCAGAGCCTTGTAAACCATGGTCATCCAGTGAGTGAACCTTCTCACACTCAGAGAAGGCCATTCGGCTTTGGTATAAAGTTCATAATGGTGAGTGAGTCGAGATCAACCAGTCACAAAGCTCAGACCACAGTGGTACACAGTGTTCAATGACTGGAGACAAGAGGACTAGACACTTGTGTAAAGACATGTAAAAACATCTCCAATAGTCAATTAACGGTAAAAATGTTGCTGCTACAAAAAGTTTGCAAGCTCTAATACTCAGTAGTGGAAAATAAATAAGTACATTTACTCAATTTCTATACTTTCCCATACTAACCCATTTAAGCATAAATGTTTTTCCAAGTTGTCATACATAGTAATTATCAGATGAGTCACTAACAATCACGTTGTGCATCTACTATTGACTAGTTGTTGATTGCTCCCTTAAAAAATCTCTTTCTGGGAGAGTTTGTCTTCTCGATGTTCTCAGGAGGAAGGAGCAGGATGTTGATGAAGTCATGTGACAGGAAGCACTTGGAAACTTCATTATTTTTGCTTAGAACCTTTTGTGTAAGTTGTTTACTATCCTATCATTAGAAAAAAAGCTGTATGAGTAACATTTTGATTTTATTTTAAGTATAAAATGACAATCATGACATATAAAGGCTCATAGGCTACAATAGGTGAAGTACAATCATATAATTTTACTCATTTAACATCCTTACTGTTTAAATTATCATCCTTTTACTTTCCTTCTAAAATAACATTGTTTGAGGCGACCTGACAGTTGAGTGGTTAAGGCGTGTACCATAGGCGCAAACATGTCAAGTCAATTTTATTTGTATAACCAAATATCACACATCACAGATTTGCCCCAATTGGGCTTTACAGTTTGTACAACAGCGACAAAACATGCCCTGTCCTTAGACCCTCACATCATACAAGGGAAAACTCCTTCAAAAAAAACGTTAACAGGAAAAATAAGCAGAAGAAACCTCAGGAAGAGAAAGAGGATCACTCTTCCAGGATGGACAGGCTACAACTGTGAGGTTTGGTTCTTGGTAAGACCCCAGAGCAGAGACAGAGACAGGTGAGGGTGCAAAAACTGGAGTTTATTCCAAACAAAAAGGTGAAAAGAAACTGAGGGCGCTGGCTGGCAGAGAAGGCAGTGACGGTCCGGCCTGCTCAGCCAGGGACAGGGAAGGCAGATGCTCCTGAGCGGGACACGGCGTGAGGCGGACGGAGATGCACTGGAGACTGCAGCAAAAAGGAAAACACGGTGAGCGCGAGACACACAGAGTACATCCAGTGGTCACAGGAGACAGACAGGTACGCAACCTACGGTCGAGGATTACTGGCGACATGGACAAGTATAATCCGGCACTGGCAGAACGTTGCTTCCGGGTATATAAAGGGCCCTGGTGATTCCTAATCTCCGCCAGCTGTGTTTCGCCGTGCGCCGCTGACGGCCCCAGGCCACGCCCCGCCGTAACCCATCGCTCTGCAGGAAAACAGTGAAAAGAGAGAACACCACAACAAAACCAAAAACCAAACCATAACAACAACAGATGCAATGTGCATAGGATGGAAACTATACATTTAAAAAGGAACATTTCAGTATGACACTAAATAGAATAATAGAAATATATTGAAAACCTCTTCAAAAAGGAAAAGTTTTTAACATGTTCTTAAATGCAGGAAGAGTCTCTGCCCCCTGGCCGGAAACAGGAGGTCGATTCCACAGGAGAGGAGCCTGATAGTTGGAGGCTCTGCTTCCCTTTTTGTTTTGTTTTGTTTTCCCCTTCAAATAGAATGAAGCCTGACCGTTTAGAACTTTGTAGGTGAGGAGGAGGATTTTGATTCTATTCTTGATTTCCTTGATGTCCTAACCCCAGTTAAGCTCCCAACAGAGTGGACCATTTCTACATGACCTTCCTCTACTCTCCCCCGTTTCTGTCAGGTCGCCAGTCTACCATGGGGCACACACAACATTCACTCACACACTAATACCTACAGGAGATTTAGAGTCTCTAATTAACCTAAGCATGTTTTAGACCGTGGGAGGAAGCCGGTGAACCTGGAGAAAACCCACATAGACACGGGGAGAACATGCAAACTCCACACAGAAAGGACCCAACCCGACTCCTCAAACCTGCGAAATCAAGAAATTTTCATTTGCTAAATTAGAATTTTTGCAGTGTGGCATAATTGGGAAACAGGCTATGTCTAGTGGGGACTATGCAATTCTGAAATTACATTGTGTTTCATGTCAGAAAGAAAAAAAATATTTTGATGGTCTATTAGCCACATGATCAAAATATGGGGTTTTAATGGAATTTAATGACACAGACGTCTATAAGGGCACAAAGGAACTGAGTGCTTCATCCACCACTGCATATATTATAATAAAAGCTGCCTGTTAAAGCCCCAAAATACATAAATATAATGTCAAAATGTCCACTTTTATATATATTGCTTTTGAGTACTCATCAAACGTTATAAATAAAAGTAGTCCCAATTTGAAGTATTGCATCTAAAAATAGTGGAACTGGCTTTTAAAATACATGTTTTTTAAATTGTCGTCTATAATCAGTATTCCCCACCATCCGTCTCCTCTGACAGGAGGCACAAACAAACAGCAGTAACATCTATAATTGGCAGCTTGATGGTTGATGGGGGTCACCAAAATCATTTGGAGCCATCCTCTGTGAAATATTTATATAAAATGTCACAGCAATCTGCCCCGTCATACTCCAGTCTTATAATTCATTCACACAGGTTGAAATTTTGGCACAATCTTGGCAACAGAACAAACATTCATCCATCAATTGAAGTTTCAGTAGCATTTAGACAGTGATTTTGAAGATTCCTTGTGCTCAAGTGGAAAAATAGATCTGATTTTGCAGTACTGGGAAGGTTGATGGGGGTCGGGGGTCACCAAAATCATTAATCATTCTCTCTGGACACCATGGATATTTATGATAAATTGTATGACAACCTGGCAGGTAACTGTCAAAATATTTTTCTTCAGAACCAAATGATAGACGGATAGATGAATCAATGGGAATCTAAATTACATTGCTGCTAGTGGGGCTAAAAGGTGGGACAGTTAATGGGTGAAGGATGCTCTTATAATGGAATTAAAGGAGACACCTTCATACCTTACACTGCAGCAAATAAGATAATTTAACCCATTCATGTCCAAAGTGGAATTTAGAATTTGAGTGTGTGTGACATCTCAAAAACTAACAGAGGTCAATGGGTCATCAGATTACAGCATAACACAAAAATCCCATTGAAATGCATGAAAACCTGATAGAGACTAATGTTCATAGACTATATTTCTTATGTCCACAAACAAACAAATTTTATTTTCACTAATAACAGAAACCCAGTGGAGATCTTCCTTAAATGGGCCTTATTTTTCCATTTTCACAATTTAATATTTAAATTTTCATGGTCAATTTGCTTTTATGATCCACAAGTCCCTAGTTAGACCCGTAGCAGCAATGCAGTCGGCCTTCTCATACACTCATTAACACACTCACTCTGAAAAACCCAGAAATTCATGAGGCGGGTTAGTTTTATCAACTGATGATGGCTTAGTTAAAAACGCATTGTGATGCTTCTTACCATCATTTGTACAGAGTAAAATATTACCATTTTTTTCTGTAATGCATTCATTACTATTGTAACACGTTACTCCCAACACTGCCTGCCAATGACCAGGATTGTGAATAAGGCGTCTAAAAAGAAGCTGGGTGAGCATGTGAAGTCCTGGTCTAATGACCTGTTAGACCAAGATGTGAATCGTCAGCCTTTGTGAGTCGTTTGTGGCTCGGGATGCAAACTGGTTACCGGCACTGTGTTCAGAGGAAATGCGGCTCTCAAGTGGATTATATAAGCACTGAGTTTCTGAAGGTCTGTGATGCGGATGTGACTAGAATAAGTGGCGTTGTTTGCGAGGCCCTTCGCGGGAACTTCTGAAAGCCGGAGCGTTCCTCAGATGTAATCTCCTTTTTGCCCGGATGAAAGACCCAGTTTATAATGGACCGTCTCCTGCTCTGGAGGCCTCTATGGAGCAGGTCTATAGCTTAGAAGGAGATTACAATGGATTTACCACTGATCTCACACGCTCCTTTTGCAGCACCACCGAACCTCCCCTCCCGGGTACCTTCACCTTCCCAAAAGTCTTGCTTCATCTGACGATCGTTTCCTGGCTTTGTCGTATTTGTGCGTGGGGTCGAAGTTGCATCCGCGGTCAGAGAGGAGGGAGGAGGAAACGTTTAAGGTTCCGCACAACAACACAGGACCGCCAGAAGAGTCTTTTCTCTCAACTCAGGAGTTTTGTTGGAAATCTGGGTCACTTCATGATAATGGGGGTGAGGATGCAGTCATAAGGATGAGGTCACACTGGGGAATCATTCAAATCCCGCTCTGCTCGGCTGATGAAAAACCCACTGTCTCTCCTCTGAAAAATGCAATATAGGTCAGTCCTGCTCGGATCTGTATGCAGCACATACAGGGGAAGGAGGAAGGGAGGGAGGCGGGTGGTGCTGGTGGTGGGTGGTGGTGGGTGGGGGGGTTGTCAATGAATAATTAATGCATCCGGATAGTCGGGGTGAAATAATTCAATGTTTGTGCGCCAAATCAACGGGATGAACAACAACACCTCGATGTGCTCGCGGGCTACAGCCTCAAAAGGGCGAGTATCAGGGGACGAGGCTAAGTTTCCAGTGATTAGTCATGTTCATTTCCATGGACGTCAGGGAGGAGAGGAGACTGAAGGAGGAGACACGTCACTTCGCCGCGTTCGGCTGGATTCATCAGACAAAGTATTTTTCTTAATTTGAGATCCATTTTATTCAGCTGCAGAAAATGTGGATTCAGCTTATTTGCAGCATAAAATATGTTAACACATACATTATTATTTTCTCTTTTTTTGGAGCAAATTTCCCCACATGTCTGTGGGATAAGGCACATAACCAATAACAAAAACAACATAATAACAACATAAACAAAAAAATAATTAATTAATACATTCAAGAAATTAAAAAAAAATCCAAGCCTCATTATATTCTTTATTATTCCACCTCCTTTCCTTCAATCTATCCTCACCCCTTCTTCCTTCCCTCCTTCCTTCTTGACTTTTATCAAGTAGCTTATAACACAGGCTATAATATAGGTTTCTATATTGTAAAAGCTATCTAGATAATAGTCACTATTATTGACTATTATCTAGAAGCAGATTGTTAGACACAGGTTCCTCAGTGTTTATGGAACAAAAAAGAAAATATTCCAGAGCTCAGCAGGTTGTTGAATTAACACAAAGTTTTATTCAATAAACACATTGCAAATAGAAGGTAACAGAGATATCACAGATGTATGATTTAAATAATCTAACCTCAGTTAGTTATGATTTTCCATGCCAGCACTGTGATTCCTTCTTCCTCTTTTCTTTTTTAATTATTTTAATTTTCAGGCTTCCAAAATTAACTACTTAGTTTTGTTGGACCGGTGTCGTTATGGCATCATTTTTTTTCTTCAGGTCGGAGACATTTATTTTCTTGCCTGTATTGCACATCTTGATATATAAACTATATTCTAACCAGAATATATAGAGGCATGATATTTAAATGACTGATTGTTCTCAGCCACTACATTTATCAATGGCCAATCATGACCTTACGCTGCGATCGCTGAGCTACAAACGTTTCATGAATCACTCGTGAACCCTGTCACCAGACCATTTCTGCTGATTTCTGTGTTCATCTGATAAATGAAGGTCACTGCATTTCATTCGCTTCCCCACAATAACAGCAACTATTGCTGCTTTTATGGTTACACCGAGGTTGACTCGACTCGTTAAAGGCCCCGAACACAGAGATGTCTGCTATGAGTTTCTTATCTGAAGGATGAGATAAAAAGCACAAATAACAGAATCTCTTGGATGTAACTGACATCTGTAGCATCAACAATTTCCCAAAAGTAAAGTGGACTTCACAGATTTCATGATTTAATAACATCGGAATCAAAATCTAAAGACTGTTGGCGAGTTGTTTGCTGATGTAAGAAGGTCACTGTCGATCCGTCTCATCTCGTCTTGTCTTCTGCTGCTTATCTGAGGTGAAGTTGTGGCAGACCGATGGGGGGAAATTGAGCTTTTTCTTATGCTATGTGACTAATCAGAAGATCTGAAGACTAAACCTGAAGATCTGGGACAGAGAAGAAGGCCTCATGCACACTGACCCACATTCCAAAGTGAAAAAGTGTCTCTGATACTATGTCACAATATATTCAGCAATTTTCTTTCCATCTCAAATTTGGTGCATTGACTCTTTTCAAAAAAGACAAACCACCTCAACAAATTTGTTTTTCAAAATTGAAGTTTTTTTTTTTTTTTTTTTTTTTTTTTTCAAATTTTGCCATTTCTACTTCAAAATGCATCAAATATGCCTGATGCAAACACAACTACAGCTCTCTGGATTATTTCCTCCTGCAATTAGAAAATACATTTTGGTATCAAAATGTCAAATGTCTCCTTTAAGTAGTTAGTGTGAGTGTTATTTTACAAATACAATGTTCTGTAATTGCTGTATTCCTATTTGTGGTTGAAACATGTAGAATAAGTGAAACTTTAGTGTCGTATTATCCTGCCGTCTCCTCTTCTGCAGTCCTTGTTTCTCTCCTTTTTTTCATTTCACTCTCCTTTCCTGTGATCTAACACACTGTAATTAGCTTGTTTCATTTCTTAAGATGACGTGATCTTCCGTCTCGCTCCTCTATTACAAGAATATCTGATGTGTGTGATGTGTCTTATCAGAGTGACTCTTTTCAAGCCTATAAAGGCCTTGTTCAACAATTATATGTGCACAGTGTTTTGTTTCATCCAAACTTCTGGAAGCTTTCTGCTGCTCTCTGTGTTCCAATGTGTTTTATGTGAATTTATTTTGAACGTTCTACAAATATAGACGTCATGTCAGATTCGTTCAGCTTCTGGAGGTCTCGTCTACATCAAATGAAACGAGGAGGGTAATGTGGCCTGTTATGTGCCAGACGACATTATCCGAGGATGAACACATCAAACTGGAATAAAGATGGAATGAGCATCCCAAAGCACCCTCCCTATTACTGATTAAATGAAGCCCAGGAAATATTGGATTTCTAAAAAATGTTTGCTTGAAGGAGTCGGGAGTAGAATAACTTTGACTTAAATACAAATGAGGGTAAATAAATAAAAAAGGAAAAGCCCTTCTGCCTGGGAACACAGGCAAAGATGCCCCTCAACACTATTGTAGCCTTTTCTATGTTTATTTATTTCTCTTTTCCATTCTCTCCTCTTATATCCCTTCTGTATTTGTAATATTTAATATTGAACTTTATGTATTTCTTTATTGCATGTTTTGTAGTAAACTGAGTATTTTGAAAAGTGCTTCATAAATAAAATGTGTTAAATATTTTTTATTATTATGTTTTGTTTTTTTCTCATGTTTTTGTCTCCTTTAGCTTATTGCCTTGTTTTATTGCATCTCCTGTTTGCACTGTCTCATATCAGATTTGTTTTGTTTTCTACTGATCATTCCTCTCTTGCACAAAAATGAATAAAATTAAAAAAAAATAAATAGAGATCTTGACTTGAGAAGAAAAACAAGTATTTTTTTATGAGACATGTATACAAATCATCCACAAAATGGGGTGGTGTTGGATTCCTGAATTATTAATCAATATGTTTTGGGTGTAATTTGAACTTAACCAATAACAGTTCATCTCACATCCCCTGTAAAAACTACATTGTTCTTTCTTTCTGCATGTTGGTGTATGGTAAGCTGGAGAGAGCTGGGTCACGTGCTGTCATTTTAAACCAGGCTGTCGAAAGGAGCTCAACACACCATCAGACTTTTTACTTAGTCTTATTTCCGTTTTTTGATTTCTTGAAATTATGTGTGAAACAAAAAACAAATATAAACAAGGGTGTTCCACAGGTATCAATCCTGGGACCACTGCTATTCATTACGCATGATGATCAAGATGTCTCAATGTATTAAACATTGATACATTCTTATTTATAAAGTTATTATTATTATTATTGGTCTTTAAAGTAATCATCCTGAATACCGTGGAGGCACATCTGGCCACAGATGTTTTAATTGATTGATATTTTCCTCTCATCCCGGCTGTTGATGACAATGATGAATATCTGGTAATGTTTGTAATGATTCTGTAATTAATTGTTTATTGTAAATTATTTCATGTTGATGATGTCTGTTAAACATGTGTCAGGTTAAATAAAATAAATACAAATAAATACATTGTATAGTTGACAGGAATCCGGTGTAAACTGTGTGATGTGATGGTCCAGGGACGATTCTCTGAGGCAGGTGAGGAGAGAACTTTGGTCAAGTCCATCAACATTTTGTCATGATATCCGGTGGTGATAATATTTAATTCAGGGATCAGTTCTGCTGTTGTTTTTCTAACCTTTGACTTCAACATTCACCGCATACAAATTCCCACAAAGCTGTTTCTGATGCTCCCACTCGACTGCTCGATACAGCCGCCCTTTGAAATGCTGCGATGCTCCCCTCTGATAAACCACAAACTCCAAAGTGCCTGCCAGCAGTTTCCTCTTAATTATTATGCTGGCTATCAAAAGAGGGAAGGAGATTGTGGGGTAGGATTTATTGATAATAAAAAATCACCATAATTTAACATAATACCACCTCTCTGCTTGACTGACATGAAAATGTCAGTCAAGGCACCTACGCACACACACTACTGAAAAACAACTACAAAACAGAATGTGTTGTCTGCAAACAAATAAATTGCAGTATATAGTGCCAAATCCATTTTATTCTATATATAGT
Organism: Lepturacanthus savala; assembly: GCA_030544235.1. Taxonomy (NCBI): domain Eukaryota; kingdom Metazoa; phylum Chordata; class Actinopteri; order Scombriformes; family Trichiuridae; genus Lepturacanthus; species Lepturacanthus savala. The sequence continues at coordinate 27,639,058 of CM060477.1, read as the reverse complement.
GAAACCTATGTATAAAACTATATTGAATACAATTACTTTTCAAGTAGCTTTAATTGCATGAACAAATAACCATGTTGCCATATTAGGTACATAACATTAATATTACCATATAATACATTAGATACAGACATATTCAGATTGCATATTATTTAAATTGTTTTATTATAATATTACATTATTATTGATTTTATTATTTCTTATTATCATAGTAGTACATAATATTAGTACAAGGACCTATTGTTTAACATATTAGATGTAGTGGTGACATATTTATATTACAATATTAGCTATTCATTTTAAAGGTCTTTAACTACATATAAACTCCAAAGTTGTTCAGCATGAACTAATATATAAACTACTTTGTAGTTCATATGTAGTATGAACTGCTCTATAATACATTTTAGGTTATTAGAGCAGCAGAGATGATGTCGACGAGTCGGGGGGATGAATGATTCAACTAAACACCTGAATTCTTCACAAAAGATCATTGTTCACCAGGTTCCAACCATAAGGCAAAAAAATGTTCGTCCTTGGACTCCATGAGAGACCACAGAACTGAAGACCCTTTTTAAAATATATTATTTATTTCATTATTAAATCTCTTTCTCTACTTTTTGTCTTCTCATATGCCTTCTGCACTCTCTAACCCCTATCCCTACACACACACATGCATTTTGTATCAAGAGAAAATTTTATTTAATAATATATTTGTATTATTTATAACAATTGTCATTGTTTGGTTTGCACTGGTTTGGGTTATTTTCTCCCGTTCCACCTCTCAGCTCATCAACATATACATTAAAAATATTAAGAAAGAGAAAACAAACATGTTAAATAAAATCCATGATCATGCCCTCTCTTAACCAATACTTAGTATTTTTAAGTAACCATAGCAACAACTGCCCCACATCCTTCAGGAAGTAGTCATGAACCACCATCTTTTCTGAAGCCAAACTTTAAAGGGGCCCTATTGTGAAGAAAAACCTTTTCTGTGCTTGTGTGTAAATATTTAGGTCTATAGTGAAACTGTGAATTAAGAGCAATTCTTATTCTTATTCAACCTCTCTATTCTGTATTCTGGTCTGGCCTTTTGTTGTAGTGTTGCTGAAACTTGGCTGAATACAAGCGATTTAGAAATGGCTCCTTTTGTGATGTCACAGCGGCAATATAAGTTAATGGAAACCGCCCCTGAATCCATGTACCTGTCCTGTCTGAGCTTGAAGGGAATGGTTTAAAGGGAAATATCTTCCAATGCATTTATCTGATAGCTTTAGTTACTCTTCATTATAATTTACCATCTAATAACATAATGATGAGTTTATAAATGAATCTGTATTGTTAAAGATTATTTTATAAACTTCTTGATGACTCCTTTATTAGAAATCAGTGTAATCCTAGGTTATCTGGGTTGTCACCAGTTCCACCAAAGACATTTATTCTCTAAATATTCCCTCACACTCTTTCAAACAAGTGTTTCCAACTTATTACAAGTTCAAAAAAAGGTAAATAGCTACAAAATCCTAAAGTTTAAAGAAACATTTTAGAAAAATGAATCCAAATTTATGTAGCAGAACTATTAATTTCCCACCTAATCTATCATCTCAAAACAACTCAGGTGTATCTTGTGACCTTTATAAAGTAGATTAAATGAGCTACAGTAATTAAAATTCAGTTTTTTCATTAACTGTTATATATATTTAATAAATTAAGTCACAGCACAGACACACAATCTGTAGTACTTGTAAGCATATTTAGAAGGTAATACTTATTTACAATTATAAATGTAAGACTTTGTTTTATTGTTACCTTGTAATTAACTTGTATTCTAGGTGATTCTTTAACAAAGTAAAGGATCTGAGTATTTCTTCCACTGCCTAAAATGACCTTATTTGAAGTGACCACCTTATCAAACAAATCATGCATTCTGAATTTGTATATTATTATTTTGACTTTGAAAACTGAAATATTAGGATCCTGGACTGTTATTAGACATTATCTGCTGTATATAAAGGTCATTTAAAGAGGCTTTCTGGCAGCAGGAAGCAGCACTGAAAGCAGCAGTGTATTATTTGAGCTTCTTGCTGATGTGCTTCATGTTGTTTTGTTTTTTTTGTTTTTTGGAGTTGATATAAGATGTAAACCCTCAAATCAGGTAAGAACCAGCAGAAAAACCTTCAGATTATGTTCTCGCGTGACAGCAGTGACGGTTGCTATTTGTATCTTTACTTTTTTTATATATATATTTAACCAGAACTTCACAGTGAGAGCTGTCAGCACTCTGAATTATTGATGTATAGCAACACTAACTGCCCGGCCTTAATTTTTAAGTTTCCTTACTATATGTAGTGGAGTCTGAATACTTACAATAATAATAGAAAAAAACAAAACAAGTTCAGCGAGGACACAAAGTTCTGGCCTCGCTTTTTTTTAATTTATTTTTTTTATTTTATCACCATAATGAGGCAACAAACTTCACTGTCATAGGCGCCGGCTTGAGGAGCTAAGGGTCACCATAAACAACAGCGGCGAGGCCTTTATGGCACCCGGGAGATAAATAGCTGCAGAAAAAGCATTCTTGTTAGGGAACATATGTTTTCGCCTTGCATCCCCCGTGTAAAGGTCACGGCGAGGCAGAGTAATGGTTCCAGCATATTCATCGCCACGCGTCTTCGTCCAGGCGACCATCCATCCGGTCGCAGATGAGCAGGGAGGGGAGGGGGGAGAACCCCCCAACACCCCCTACCCGCATCATTTATGACGGGAGATTATGTACTCAGCCGCTGGAGGAGAAAAGCAGAGTTATGAGTTACAGTGTTATGACTTTCCAGGGTCTAATGAACACACACTCACTCTGCTGCTTCAACTGCTTAACGGGTGCCGTTTGGTGCCATATTTACGGATATAATTGAATACTTAGACACCGTTTAAGAGCCTGGGTGACTGTATTACATGTTTTACAGCCATATTGTTGCTTTTATTGCACCGTTTTCTTTATTTTTTTTTCTTGTTTTTTTTCCCCATTGCTCCCAATACAAATTTTTTGCATTTAAAATATGCAACGTTTTGGGAGTCCATGCAGGCGCTTTTGTCAGGTCGTTTGTTTTGCAATGAAACAAGCAGGAACAGATATTCTTTAATTGCAGAATAGAGTCTCCATCCCACCCATGGGTGTGGTTATGAGGAAGTTAAAACACAGAGGTATATGTGGATATTAATAAAAGGACAAAAAAAACACAAAAGAATCATGGTTAGATTAAAACTAGTCCCAATCTCACAGGATCCAACTAGGACTTGGTACCAAATGCAAGACTCTGGAACAAAGTTCAAATAAAAAAAAAAATCTTTAATATTAAAGTGCAACAAAAAGAGAAGAAACCTTAAAATATTCTCAGAGGAAAGCATAAAAAAGCATTTGCAAAGAAAACCTAACAAAATACCAACAGAGAAACTAAATCTGACTTAAAAACGAGGGATGTAGTGCATAGACTATGGTGCATGGCTTATGGCGCTTGGTTTATGGTGCATGGTCTATGGTACATGGTATGGTACACAGCCTATGGTGCATGGTGAATGGTGCATGGCAGAGACAGGACAAGACAAACACAGGACCCAGGACTACAGGAAAAGCAGACTAATCTTCACAAGGTAACAGGTAGAAATAATCAGGGCGGAGAAGACAATCAGACCAGCAGGAGCCACAGGAGGAAGTTACCTTAAACAAGATGAGAGTCAGACAAACAGAAAAACAACTTAACAATGAGGTTTGGTTATGACACAACTAGTATAAATTTAATAATTCATCGTTGTAGAACTCTATGTTGTAAGAATTTATGGTAACCATTTATGTTTGTAGATGAGACCTGTTGTTAGCTATTGTTCCCCCCCTTTTTCCCCAAATATTAAGGAAACTGTTATATCTAACAGATATAAACAGCAGTGATATAAGAAGAATTACTAATAATTCTGCAGAAGAGACAAAAAACTAAAGAAAACTATCTTTAATATATAAAATGTCAGAAAAACATATATTTGATACTGAATATTCTCATATTAGGGATGTATAAAACATATTTTGACAAAATGTTTCATATCAGTGTATAACAATGATAATTGATCACTTTTTATTATTGAATTTTGAAAAATGGCCAGGAGAAAAAGGCTGAATGTAACAACTGTATGTTCAATTTTATTTGGAGTTGGTCTGTTAAATGACTGTTTGATTCAGTCATTGCTCCATTATCAAGCAAAATACTGTATGATGTTTATAAGCCAAGCAGTGAAACTATCAATATTACATTGACACATTTTCTTATTGTATTGATGATAGGGATATATAAGTATTGATACTGTTTTATTGCCTGGGGCGAATCCATATAAAAAGAGGTTTTTATCATCATTTAGGTCAGGTTTGTTTGTAAATGGTAAATCCAAAGGTGTTTAAACTGTGCAACATACATAGATATTAATTATTATTGTTAGGACCTGGCATCCAATGAGCTGTCAGAACAGTACCAGGTTTCTGGAACAATTTAAGGAGGTCTGCAAGTTGACAAGAACTTAATTTCCATTTTCACAATACGAAAGTAAGTTGACTAATGAGAGTAGAATATAACATAATGCAGAAATGCACTGCCTTATAATTTGTGGTTTTGAGTTGAGAAAAAAAAGAAAAGATTCATTGGGAGAAGGGTTGGGGAGGGGGCTCCGCTGGGAGTATTGGTGGGTTCCTGTACACTTCTATACAAATTGGGCTCATGTAGTGATAAAAATGAAATTGATTAAAAGTGTCAAGTGATGAAAAGTGATTGTCTCAGTAAAGGAAGACCAGATACCATAATTAATTATATTGATGCTGTGTTTACTACTGTACTGTTGACTTCTAATCTCACACTAATACCTGTAGTTAGTCTAGAGGGGAGCATGAAAACCACCTAATGTACGCCGATGGCATCAAGTACCACCTGCTGCAATCTGCCGTCTGTTGACATTACTTCAGTTGTTGTGTGTTGAGTCTTGATGAATTGTGGTTCTGTCACATGTTTCTGTTGTTTCTCACAGCTTTGCAAACATCAGAGAATGTGATATTAATGTATGATGTGTACGTTAAGGGTGGTGGATAAAGCCCAGAATCAAAAACTGTTTCTCGGATGGTCGCTTATAGCACCAAAAAACCAAGATGGCGGCGGTCCAAATGCTTCAGAGTGGGAGATCATAAACCACCAGGTCACTGATGTTTCTCACAGCTTCACAAACATCAGAGAATGTGCTATCATACACTCAAGAACTTTTTATTGTTATTTAAGAACTTTTAGTATTTACGAACTCAAATCTGTGTTTACTACTTAATGATGGCCGTAAACTGCTCAAGTAATCACTTCTGGCTCCAAAAAACTCCGAAAAAAAGATGGTGATGGCCAAAGTGCTTCAGAGGAGTCCACAGACCGTCACGTCCATTATTCATACAGTCTAAGGTAGAGTTTGGTGGACCAGACTTTTTTAATTTTTAAATGCTTTACTGTCAGTCTGCCACTGATAGAACTCCTCTTTCATTTCTTTTCACTTTACAGACAAGTGATGACTTTGAACGCCAAAAAACTCTTACTATCTTGCATCAGCACCAAAGGCCCCCTGCAAATATTTGATGCCAATTTTAAAGTCTTCATTAATGTGTCTTCATTCTTCTAATATACAGTATATATTTTTTTACATCACACACCTTTGATTGGCTCATCTTTATTTGATTTTTTTCTGGTCTGCCGCCATGTCTCATTAATGCTCTCTGCTTTAATCCAGCTCAGGATTGCAGCATCTTGACAAAAACAGTGACTCATCTGAGAGCGAGAACCCCCAAATGTCTTCATTGGCAGCGTGGTGGCGGCCTCTGCGTCAACGCCAAAGGTCGAAGGTTCAATCTGTTTTGGCGCGGTTCGGATTCTCAAAGCGTGTCGCACAGGATTTCAGCACAGCACAAGTCAGCAGAGGCTCAGGGCCACGGTGAGAGCACATGGATTATGAAGAGGAAAAAAGCCGTAAAGGAGATAAACCGCCTCACATGTCCTCATGCGCTGAGGTGAGTGAGAAAAACATAATTGACGTCAAACACAGCACCTTATGTGGAACTGGAAGCTGTCCTGCTTATTTATACACACTGCAGAAGTCATGTCAATGTAATATTGTATATTATATTATCAGTGTTGGGAGTAACAGGTTACAAAAGTAATAAAATACTGTAATGCATTGATTTTTGCTGTAAGGCAGTAATGTAAGACATTACAGGAGAAAAGGTCGTATTTTACTTGATAGAAATGTCAGTAACATGCATTACAACATATTTTTAATCTAGATTGAAAGGGTACTTTTTTTGTTTTCTTCACACAATTTGGCACAATCAAAAATGTTTCACTTCTTTTTCCTTTTGCCTCGTCAGACAGAAGATGGAGATGAGTGAAGCTGCAGAAACGTTGGATATTACATTCTCCAGATGGACACACTCATTATTTTATGTTAGTGAAACATAAGGATGTGAAGAACATCGTAGTCAAATGCAGCTCCAGCTCCGGTCTGATTTTAATCACATTTTCGTAGAAGTCATGTAAACGTACTGACTGGGTGCATGATCAAGGTGCTACAAAGGCTGATGAAGTCTGCTTGGGACATCATTGGGGCCCCTCTACCACATATCACCACTGACTCCTTCATTGGTTCCATCGAGCTCAAAAATAATTGTACTGATATATGTATTAAACTCTTTGCATCTTTCTATATCCGTAAGGGTATTCGTATTGTAAGGGGTTACATCATCATTAAGTCTCCTAATCTTAATAGTTTTAATTTTGTAAAAATACAAATCTAAAATCTATGAACCTACAGCATTTATCCTTCTGTAAAGCAGTAGAGATGATGAACACTTTCCTATGTTTATATTGGTAACCACCTACCTGTGTTTGCTGGGGGACTGTTAACACTTGTTGCTATGGATACCAAATCAATCCTATATTAAATAAACTGAGTTACCTGAACTCATAGCAGATGGTTTGATCTTACAGTGTGTTGCCTCATGTAGGCAGATAGTGTGACTGTACCGTGTTTAGCAGGAAGAAATAATCATCTCCATTGTGCTACTTACATAAAGATATTTATCGATATTAACTTTCAAAAAGAACAAAGTTTGAATAATAGGCAAAAAATTACACAATACAATCTCAAAGAACACAGTATAAACCTGAACGACCTGATTAGAATGAAGCTCAGTATTCACAGTTCTCTTTATTCTCATTATTCAGACTTCTTATTTCTTTGAAAAACTTGAAATAATTAAAATTATCTGCCAGTGGAAAAGGATACTTCAAAATAGTTCTTCTCAATATTGGACTAATTGTTCTAAATACAAGATATTTCCCATTGATAAGATTTCATTTTTGCAGTGTTGTCTCTCTGTGATGTCTCTGTCTAGACTTCAGTAAACAAAAAGGAGCAAAAACAAGTAGAACAACAAAAAAAGCTTGTGTTTCCATTGAGGAAATGAATGGATGCTCTCTGGCTGTCTAGCTTCATCATAGATCACATGCTGTGAGGGCAGTACACTCTTTATTTAAACTTTATTTAATGTTCTCAAAGAGACACATCTATGTGATAATGAAATTTATTAGGAAAGTCATTGTCACAGCTCACAAATGTATAGACATGCATCAGAAAGATGAACAACCACCTGCATTTGTTGAAGACTAATGAATTAGCTGCGAAATGAAAATATAATGTGTATTTTGAAGGGAAAGTTTAACAAATATTTAGGGTGTTTTTTCTACAATTTATGGAGAAAGAGTCCACAACATAGCAGCTCATTTATATTCAGTAAAGTAAAGAATGGTCCAAGGTGTGAGTCAGACATGTTTGTTTTATAGTTGGTATTGTCTTTGTTTTGTTTTTCTCTTTGTGTCCTGCTCTTCCAACTCAATTGATACAGGAGGGCTGTTATCTATCACATCAACTACCCTGTTTTATATTTGTTTGTTATTTTTAATACTCTCTGCTGCTTGGATTTTTCCCCTTTTTTTCTCCCCCAATAGGTACATATTCTTAATAATTTAGTGATCAGACCTGAAGGGCTGGGTGGGATGGTTGTGTGGGGATTCTTTGGGATGGGAGGGAATGAAAAGGGGAGATGATATGGCTTCTATATGATTTATATGTTTGTTGTATTAATCAGTTCTAGAGTTGTTATGCAATAAACAAAAAAAAAAGGAAATGCATCCCACACATCTGACTGACAAGCATGTGGATCACTGGAATTTACTCAACAGTATAATACCGTTAATAACAAGCTAAATAATTTATTTAATGCATGTTAGATCTCTTCATTTCAGAAGTGAGGGAAACAAAGTTCCCGTCTATTATATTCATCTAATTTCTTCTTCTTTCTCATTAGTAAAATAATATCATTGGTTGTATGATCAAATATCTATATATCTATAGTGAAGTAATAATAACTTTTAAAATAGGTCCTGTGAGGAGCGTCTGAGGCAACATGAGTGATCTTATTTTTTCTTTAAAATGGGTGATTCAGCACCTTTTTTCTGCACATATGTAGACCCGTATTTTATTTTTAAAAAATGTAAAATGACCTGTTTAAGTGATTCATCACCTGTCATTGTTATGTTAAATTGCTGTTTTTTTAATAGAGTTTGGTGTTAATGTTGAAAACAGTGCTCAGCAAAAGCTGAGCTCCACCCATGAGCACCACCAGCTGGAGTGTTCACTGGTCTGGTGGGTCCAGATGTGTCTGCACCAGTAGGGGAGGGGTTAGTGGTGTACTGGTGGAGTCTCTACATCATCGAGATACTACTTAGCCCCTCCTCCAAAAAAGTCCACAACACAAAACTGATGAAAAACAGTTTAATCCTCCAATTTGATCATTTAGTTCCTCACCATTCTTAGTCTTTATACCAAGAAGACCTTTAACTGGAAGGACGTTGAGTAAATTCTGATGTATTTTGTATTATATACTAAATTATATATGTTTTTTAATACTGATTTTGGACTGGCCACCTTTGTTGTAAAGATGATTTACTCTTCTTATCCAATTTAAAGTAATTCACTGTCTACACCATTTGTTTACAACCATGACCCATTCAGTTTTTGAATAAAAACTACTAAAATATTCAAATATCAACATAGTTGCTGATCAATCTTTTGTCAATGAATCAATTGATTAAATGACTAACCTTCTATAAAAAGGATTGTCTTAATAACTTAAATGCTTGAGGAGGACAAATATGCAAATAAAAAATAGAAGAATGAAGAATGAAAGAAAGAAGGATGAAACAAATTTCCCTGTGTTTTACTTGTTTTCAATTCTTTTTGGAACCACTTGTATACAATATTCAAAACATGAATGAAATAAAAAGTATCCCTCTGTCTCACCACTCCGATAGATGTAAATTTGCTGAAGGTAACTGCACTCATCTCTTCTTGACTTGTACATATTTATTTAATCTGTGAACGGACAATTGCTTTTCAATCTTGTGCTTTTTGCTTGTTCACAACAAACTTCTCTGTTCTGTTTAGAAGGTCCTCATGTTTGGTAAATGATCACAGCTCAGAGACTCGTTTTGAAACACTGGCGGCTTTAATGAGCCTCCTACAAGCTGTAGGAGGCGGCAGCTCGGGATACACGATTCCTGTGCGGTTAGCCATGATGGTTGTTTCCAAATAGCCACAATTATGAGAAACACACCAGGTTTAAATACTTTCAGACGTGGTTTAAAATCTGTCTCCTAAAACCAAGTCTTTCCCAAACTTCACCTTTTAACCGCATCAGAAAATGCTCCAACGGTCAAACAATGTTGGCCCTCTGCTGCCAGGTATGACAGATTAGGAAATACTCAAGAAGGTTGTTTTTGGACGGTGGTGACAAATGTCCTGCAGTTGTGACTAAATACTTACACCAACTAAGTCCCATGTGTAACTGTTGCATAGTCGAATGAACCAACTGACAAACATCCAGCAAACACAAAACATTCCCATAACATTCCTTTCAATGTGGTGACCCTCCCACAACTTTCTAAGAATGTTGTTCACATGTTAGGGTTAGGGGTTAAGGGTTAGTGAGGATCACTGCTACCAGCCTTTTGGGTAACCCTTCCATTCACAGAATTTTGTGCAAATTCTGTTGTTCAGGGGTCTTCCTAGAACACTGTGAACTCAACAAGAACATTAGTTTTATTCAGTTTTATGTTGCCAATTCAATATCTAGGGAACATTATGTGGGAACGTACAATAAACATTTACTGAATGTTTTGGGAACCACATTTGGGTAGCTGCGATGGGGTCAGTTCCCTGGGTCCTATGTTCCTTACTTCATTAGGGGTTAAGGATTAAGGGTCAGGGTTTAAGAGTAGGGGTTATGTGTTAGAGTTAGTAGGAACATAGGACCCTTTTTTAGAAAAAGGATCCTATGTTCTCCGGTCAGAGAACAAAGCGGGAACATAGGACCCGGGAAACAGGTACGCTCCCACTGGGACAATTTCCACCGTGAGAATCTGAACCCTGCAAAAATAAACTCATCAAGTTGTTTAGTATATTTCCTAAGAACACTCATTGTGTCACAAACCAATCCCCTACGAAAGGTCCATTTACGAGCCGAGTTTTCAACCGCATCTCTTGGTCTTCATCATCACCCAGCTGTCGACTCTGAGTCACGGCGCATTCTTGTGCTGATGAGAGGCTCTGAAATCAGAGTTACGAGGGAGTTGGCTGCCGCACAGCGCCGCAGTGATGAGATTGTTGTATGAAAATCAAACCCAGACAACGCTGGGTAAACAAACATGGCTGTGGTGAATTTGACAGCTGCTCGCATTGAAAAAGACATAACTCAGCAGTCAAGATGTTTTCTGTTTTATAAATGAAATGTATAACTCAAGAGCAATGACTTAAATATGTCAACAGCCCAACAAAAACAATATTAATCACAAGAAAACATACTTATTCCCTGAGGAGCATAGGCCAATGTGCAGCTGTTGCCATGACATCCCTTCCGCCTCCATTGCCTGTTCCATGGTTCAAGGTTCCTTGCTTCCTCCTGGCTTGCACATTCCAAGTTACAGCATGTTTCATGATTGATTTCTGATCTATCAAGTTCCTTTTTCTTCCCCTAATTTAGATTTATTGAGGCAGTGGTTATAGAATGTCTGTAGATTGTTGAGTCTAGTGGTGGTTATTGTCCAGGCTTTGGATCCTTGAAGTAGAGAAGAGTTTGAGTTGAAGATTCATACTGAGCTCTTAGGTAATATATATTGAGTAATATGTATTTTATTTTACAGATTTTATTTAAGATATTAATGTTGTTCTTGAGAAAGAAGACAAAGAACATGCCCATAGATTGTATATTATCAGGGCTTTCCTTGACTAAACACATTCGGGTCAGTGACAACATTGCCATATGGTGTAACCCTAAGAAAAACTTGGTACCAGGTAGTTTAACTCTCTTTTTTAAAAAAATATTTTTAAAAAAATTAAAAACACATGCTTTCAATACATTTTATGTTCTAAGTCGATCATATAGTTAAAATGTTCACATTGTCATTGTTGTAAAAAAATGGTGAAAATGGACTTTTAAATAACAAGAAACCAACATGAACAACATTGAGAGAGACCAGCGAAATGCTTCTTAAAAGTGTATTTCATTTTTTTTTACTTTCTCATCTTGCCAACCATGATTTGTCACTGAACCATTTTCAGTTGACTAATGGTCCTTTGACTAACCAATTGGTAAGTTGATTTCATCAAAAAACTCTAAAATTTGATATCTCCAAATTAACTAATTACGGATGTGCTCAGGATATTGACTAATTCAGTGATAAAAAATGCATAAATATTCACCAATCCATTAATCCATTAATCAATGAGGGATCAGCCCTATATATTACCTGTGGTGTAAACCTTGCCTGTGTTCTTGTGTGTAATTTTGAACAGTCAAGTCAGTTCCTGCTGCCTAGTTAAGGTACAAAGTGTGTGTTTTTTTGTGTGTGTGATCATGACCAGTGGAGAGGCAGCTGTGGTCTCCTGGAGACGTGACCTTACGACCCTGAAATCATGTGGCCCAAGGCTCCCAAACAACACGCCCGAGCGTCTGAAATCAGACACCCCCCCACCTCTGTCGGCTTCTCCGAGCGCCGCCGTTCTCAGGCACCACCGAGGTCTGCCAGCGGACAACCGGAGGGGAAGGAGTTGACATCATTTGAATTCCAGGTCCCGCAGATCCTTTCGCCCCCTCATGACCCAACAGTCTCCACCCCCAACCCCCCAACCCTTCACTTCGCAGCACCGAGCTGGTACTTCACGCCTGACATTGATCTGTACTTCAAAACCACAACAGAGCCTCACGTTCCATCCCTCAGCTGACACAAATGATTTGTCGAGATGTGTTCTCCGCAGGCGCAAGCGCTGACAACCGGCGAACCCCCCACCACCATCACCACCACCAACCCCCTACACACACACACACACACTTTCCCACCACACATCCAAACTGACAAGCAGTGTTTTTGTTTTGCAATGCAAAACAGGGTTTTGCTCTGTGCTTCCCTGTTATTTGAACACATGACCAAACACATGTGCCACACACCGCCAGGGAGGAACGTCTGTTTCTATCAGCGTCTGTCAATGCTAATGGAAAAAAAATAAATAAATAAATAAATTGATCGGGTTCAGGGTCAATTCAATTCACCACGACACAAATGTTGCTAGAAAATAAATAAAACAACTTCTGTTGTGGGCCTTTTTTCAGGAATAAATCCTGTTTACATGTCTGCAGGAATATATACCAGTATAAACTGCATCAACTGCAGAAATCATTACATGCATGGATTTAAAAGGCCTAACAAGTTAATGACGCCAATCTACATCCCCTGGTATGTTGGTGCCCTTGATTTCTTGCTCATATCTTTAAATGTGGTATTAAAGGCTTGTAATCCACGTCACACACACCAGATAGTGTGTCCTGCAGATAACCAACCTCACACTTTAGAGGCACTTCTCATAACCTTTCAGAGGACATTTCTTGGAGTGAAATGATAGGATGTGTTGTGGGTGTGAGTGAAGAGTCCGGTCTGTCTCTTTGTCACATTCCTCAGACTAAACATGAAGACAAATGTTAATATGTGATTACATATCAAATGTCTTCTTTTTAGCCTAAAAGGGTCCTATTTTTTGCTATTTTCATGGTTACTATTAATTTCCACTCCTGTTGTGAGATCACATTAAGATCATTTTCTGAATGGCTTGTGTTTAGCCAGGTTTCAGCAACTCTAGAAGAGGCCTAAAGTGACCTTCCTCCTATGAATACTAAGTTGAATTCATAGGCAAGTAAAGGAATTCTATTTCTATTCAGTATATGCAGAGTTTTAATGTAACAGTCTTCCATGGTGTATCACCAGTTTTGCTTGATGATTATTCCATGTACTTGTGCTATTGTATCACATGACAGTTGAACATAATGGTATCATCACAAAAGCAAAACATGGAGTAAACAGTGTTGTCACAACGTAGACATTGTTTCCTGCTTGTGGTTCTACTCCTTGTCTCAGCGAGGTCAGTTAATGACCGTGTCTTTAAAGCATCTGAAATCATTCGGAAAAATCAATGCAGAAAGCCATTATCTCAAAATTACCTCGTTGCAACTTCTGCAAAAGCGGATGCTGTACAGCAAAAGTTACACACATCTTACTTAACGAGTGTGTTCAAGTTTAGGTGAACATGGGTCTATATTCTGCTTTAAAACCAACCAAGCAGCAATGACCATAACCTGAGGCCAAAGCCATTGTGGAGGTATGTTATAATGCAGTGCCACCGACAGCCACTAGATGCTCCAACTGGCTAATTTCTCTCTATTAATACTTGTGTGAAAGTCAGGTGTGAAATCATTGCTTCATTACTAAAATTTGTTCGTTACTAAAAAAGACTTTTAAACAGAAAATCCTTTGATGTCTGCTGTGTGGGCTCTGATTGACAGCTGTGATTGACAGTTGGCTCAGTTGATGCTCTTCCCTGGATTCCCGCCTACCGATCATCTGGGGATTTCTAAATGGAAGGTGGTTGCTTGGATGGTGGCGAGGGCGGACACTAATAAGTCTTATATCATCTAAATTAAGTCAAGAGCACAACATTTTTTTATTCTCTAAAAATTTTGGCCTTTTTACCCCTTAGATAAGCCAAACCTGACAACAAATATACTTAATAGTTTGCGCCCCCTAGAAAAAGATTAAGTCCCGTGCCCCAGATTGACATAGACAAATCAAATTCAGTAGCAAAAGTCTCTTCAACCAATACCCTAGCACCAAGAAGAAATCCGCCATCTTGAATCAAATGACAATTTTTTTCTGAATTTTCACACATATTTCAATTATCATTATCATTTGATTTGAAACATTTTCAGACACTGGAGAAGAAAGTTATCAAAACGTTTTTCCTACATTATTCCTGGTTGCCATGACGCCACCGTGAATTTTCACATCTCGCCATTAAATAAGAACTTGCTATAACTTCAGGATACTTCTGTCAAATCTGTGCCATGACTCCTGCTTTATAATTGACCTGCCCTGAAAACACCTGTGTTATTGACCCCTACTGGCAACAGGAAGTATTGCAATTTATTTCCTACAGCCACCTAGTGGATACAGCCAGATACTTCCAAAAGGCAAGAAAATTTAGAGCTGCATTGGCCGAGGTACTGTCCATCACTGCTTGAAGCTTTATTTTATTGTATTTTTATTGTATGCTTTTTAATCAACAATTTCTTTTTTATTCTGTCTTTTATCCATGTAAATTTGAAATATGTTTTCTGTTTGACTGTTGTACAAATAAACTTGCCTTGTGAGTTTTTTATATATTTAAAATTTATTATCACAATAATTATTATATTTTCTTTTTCAGTTAAAATCATGATTTTTGTAAAAAAAATATTATACAAATGGACTTTTAAATAACAAGAAGCCAACATGAACACGCAATGTACATTTTCAGAGACCTGATAAATGCTTCTTATATATATCTCAAAATGTGTTTTTGAGTCAAAGTGACTGATTTTGTCAAAGCAGGTCATAAATATGTTAGCATTAACAGTTGAATTCACTGGCTGGCTATAGAAAAGCATAATTAAGGAGCCATGTCTGTTTTATTTTATTATCATAAAACATGGCTGGAATATGCTCCCATCCCAGGACCTCTCCTCTCGCTGGCCTTTTCCTATTAAAGCTTTAATGTGACCCTGAGGATCATGGGACCCTGTCTGCTGCTTAACCTCCAGACTTGAACCTTTCCTGTAGTGGGCCGTGTGATTTAGGGAGTGCGAGGTCCTGGTGGTTCCCGGCAACATGATTTACAGAGTGAGTGGAGATCTCCAAATCTGACTGGGAGCTGTTGAAGTCTACTAGAGGCTCCGTTTCCTATCAGCCAACCGCAGACATCTCTGAGCGTCACAATCCCCCCCCCCCCCCCCCCCTGACACGCCCCTCCTGTGTTATTTATGTGCCCTCTTTACATATCTATGCAAACTGCTCCTCCATGCTCCTCCTTACATTTGTCTCTGCACCCAATAACATGCCCAAATCACAGCGAGGGCCAGAGAACAATATTTCATCCATGCATAATTCATGCCGCACTCGACTTTTAACGAGGTGCTAAAAATCCCAACATGTGGCCCACTCAACACTTGATACCACAACATAAATTCTTAATACTTTTTTATGAAGTGCGTCGGTCTGAGGTGTTTATCTATAATAAAATCTTGAATTGTAACTTAGCGACATAACGCTGTTAGCCCCGGAGCTCATATAGCATGGATAAAACTCCTGTCCTGGGGCTTTTCTTTTTTTCTTCTTCGTTCTTTTACATCACGATCAGCATCGGGTTTGTTTCAGCAGCTCGCCTGTTAGCGATTAACGAGAAACAGCAAGCAAGCGTGCACGCTTTCCTGTGTTTTATTCAGGACTGTTTATCTGAATGCACGGCGAATTTGTGCCCCAATGTATTTTAAACCTCATGTTTCATATTATTTAATGTGGTGTTTCTGGTCAAACTTGACTGTTCCTCTAAGACTCATCATAAAAAACTGTAATAATACATATATTATCACCTCTTATTGTGTTAGTTATTGTGTTAACTTCCTGTGTGAACATTGCAAGTTTTGAACTTCTATTTGTTATTTATGGTCTGTATGGTGCAATAAGTGTTGATGTGCCTTAAGGACTGACTATGGTGCTTATATAACTTTATTCCCACAGAGTAGTGTTAACTAAGTCATGCAGCTGATGTGTTTCCACCTACTTGTCAAGAGATTTTTAAAGCAACATGAAAAAAAAATGAAGAAAATGTGAGAGAAACTTCAGTAGGATTTTAACTGCAGGATTTTCAATGAAATATATTGTGGTATTTCCACTTTAAATATTCTGATCTGAGGACTTCTTCCACAATGATATTTAGTGTTTCTGTCCCTTTAAACATAGTTTATTTCCCATAATTGTGCTCTTTCCTTCATCTTGATCATAGTGTAGGTGATGTAACGTTCTCATGCTTTCAGCATCTGTAAATGATTGGGTTTTGTTGTTGTTTTTGTCAAAAGTAGTTTTAGTATCTGTGGTTATCTGTTAAAATAATACATTTCACATCTGCAATCCAATTTCTAGATTATTTTGACCATAATAAATAATCAGATGAAACATAGTCTACTGTTTATTACGGAGGACATGTGTTTTGAAACTTTTTATTCAGTCACAAAAAGTGAAACTTGTTGGCTGTTCACAGTCAAAAATGATGGCAAAGATTTCATTTATTTACAAAGAAAAGTGTCTGAAAACTTCACAATTTTCACAATATTCCAAGTTTCTTGGAAGTGTGAATACATTAATGAACAACTAACAACAATAAAATTATAATGTTCATGAGATTGATCAAATACAGAATAAAGAGCCTCACCATGTAGTCAAATGTAGCTGTACCTATATTTCCTATATTAATTCTGGTCTCCTCCATTCATTTCTAATGATCGGACACTTTTGACCGGGAACAAGAGTGAACAAAAGTTGAATAAAACACACAAAATGTAAATGAATACACTTTATTTTGTGTGCTGAAGTCCTCTTTGTGGACAAAGTCTCTGTATTTTAGGTGAATCTGAATAAATTAACCAGATTTTTCAGAGACAAAAACCTTGAAAACGGTCAGATTTGACCAAGAAACACAACATGATGGTTAATGCTCCCACTTTTCTTGTCAGGTCTGATCTCGCAGCAAAATAATAAATATAAATGTATAATTTACCAGGCTGTCACTGCTCCTCTTTAACCAGGAGGTGTGTGTACATGCGTGGGTCGACAATCACAATAAACTGTCACAAAGACGCTGTTTGCTTCTCGCATTCCTGCACCCTGCCTCATCTCTCAGCCTGACAGCTGCTCAGTAACTAGACAATGTTGTCTGAGCTCATGATAAGAGATGGAGGGGGTGGAACATACATGTCTGTATGTTTCTGGACCATGAAAACAATCCTGCACGCCAACATGCTGCCGTCTCTGTCTGCACGTCTCAAACACGCGACTCACAGGGACCAGATGAATATTCTGACAAGGATGTCATGGCTGTTGGAAATGACATGAGCCTCCGGTTTGCTGGTTCACACACACTCAGAGAGGTTTTAGTGTGTCGTCCTGCAGGAGAACAGCTGAAAGGACTAATTTGTCCTCAACAGTCACAACACAAGAACGTTGCTGACGGGAATGAAAAGACGGCGTCGGTGACAAAAGAGAAGAGGACGAAATGCAAACATGCCAACACATGACTGTTATTGTTATTTTTTGATGTTATTTTTCCCCATTTTTCATGAGATGTGAATCTTTTAAACAGAAAATACAAACAATGTACATTCCAAATGAATGTTTTTTTTTTTGGCTTCAAACGTGTTTATTTGACTTGACTTTGTCCATGTTGTGTCTGTGTGTTTTTCCTGAAATCGTTAAAATTGCCACAAGCAAAGTTTGCACCATGTTTTTCTTCCTCAAACACAAGACTTTCCAGATGTGTTCCTGACTAGAGGTTTTATACACGGGTGTGTCCATATATCATTCATGGACTGATTTATTAACATTTTACTCTACTGTAATGTATCAACAAAATAAAACACGAATTTTAAACCTGGTTTTAACTAATTCACATTTGTGTCCTGGAAATGAAAATGATCAAATATTTACTTAGATTATTCAAAGTTACACAAAGTTACTTTATATAGAGTATACATACGGATTGAGATTTTAGCCTAGAATCATCACAAATATCACTGAGTTTTTTCAAACTCATTTTTAATTTAATAAATTCAGAGAAGTTTTAAATAGGCAAACATGTCTGTGCTATAGAAATGTATAGAGAATATACATGTGGACCCCTGTATACTTGAGGTTTTAGCCCAGAATCATCTCATAAAACACAAAAAAACACATTTTTGACTTTTTTTTTTCGCGAGAGAATCTAAGTATTTAAACCCCTATTTCATAGTGTTGCCATATGCAACTATTACTTTATCTTAATTTTTCTAAAAGGCTGTCATATAAAATCAATGTTTTTACAGTTAGGCATAAAAAAAGGGCTTTTATTTTGAAGGACATGCAATTTGTGAGGTCACATAACCAGGATCTCCTGTTTGTTGATGGACATCTGACATGTGAGCATGATTGTCTCACAACCTCACAACCAAAGGCTTTTAGGTCTTTTGTTCAGAATTTGGGAAGATTTTCAATTTTTTTTTCTAATAAACTAAAATTTTCTGAAAAATTTCCTGAATATATCAATCATTTAGGCCAGTTTCAATAATAAAAATATGTTTTACAATGTCTATGTAATATTTCATGGAATAGAGGTTTATTAATCCCAATAAGAAAAAAAAGATGAATCGCAGTAATTGTATGGCTAATTATGTAATTGTTTTAATTGACTGCCAGGACCAACAAGATTGTTAGAGTTACTGGCAGCCTCACTTGACTCAGAGATGACCTGGAGACATGCCTTCAACACAGCAAACCTGCTCTCTGTGTTCCTGAATACGATTAAAATAGAATATGACTCACAACCAGGGCGGCAGCATGCATGTAAAAGGAGCTCGGCGGTGCACGCAGCGTGGCGTGCCGTTTAGCAATTTCATTTCATGGCTGCGCCTCAGAACCGCTGCGTCATGAGAATAGAGCCCCAGGTGTTTGGAGCCCTTAAAAAAAAATGTAAAAAAAGCTCTGGTTGCATCAGCAATGCATGTGCCGCTGTATCGGTTTTAACGTGTCAGAGAGAATTACGTTGAAATGCAAGTCAAAAAATAAAGAAAACGTGGTTATTTTCTCCCGGCGAGAGCACGGCAGGTTGATGCGTCTTGGAGCTTGCAGCTCAGGCCGCTGGTTTTGGGCTGGAGCTGTTATGTCTGAACCAAACCCCCCGTGTGAAGCTGGAAAAAGGAAAAACAGAGCGGCCGAGCCAACAGAAACACCGGGCGCCGCCGTCACTGGCTCCACGGGAGAGAACGCAACACACCAGAGCAGGTGCCTCATTTCGTGGGACATTTTGTTTTAGCGTTTTTTTGTATTTTTTTTGACTGCACACGGGCATGAAAAGACCACTGTAACACGCGCTATAAAAGTCAGTGGAGGAGACAGTGGCGTGTTGGAATGGCCGGCGGGGAGCTTTAATTACGAGCCTTTACCTAACCATGACAGCAAGGCTGTGGACTTTGGAGCGGCCTCGGGGTTTGAATTAAATATTTCTCATCCTAACATAAGGGGGATTTCCTGGAAAAAACATCTGCATCGCGTTAGGTAGGAAACTATCGCCGTATTTACACAGCTAGATCAATAGAGCTCTGCGGGGAACTCTTTTCTGACCCACGCTAACAGATGGCGGAACGCCGTCACAAGGTCAGCGCCGCTCGCTTAATAGTGGCCGGATCAATCCGGTAACTAGGCCAGGTCATGCAGCACAGCGGCGATAACAGGAAGCTCTTTATACCATACGTAGCTAATGAAGCTTCTGGCCATTGAGTAACTGTAAAAAGAGAATAAAAAAAATGCTGCTGCAGCAGCGTAAATGACACGCGCCGACCTGAGGGCGACGGGCGCAATTAGCCTGGAGAAGATGGCCGCCGGCATCAAAGCACAGCCAGTGGTTTTGGAAGATGAATCAGATTTAAGACTGAAAAGTTGTGCTTTTCAAAATAAAATCACCTTGTTTCATGACTTTTTAGTTGCTGTGTTAGTCTGGTTAGTTGGTTATCTGTTTATCTCTCTTTGAAACGTGTGTAGTTCAGTCAAACCACAGCTTCCTGTTTTAACTAACTGGCTGTGTACTGTACATATGTCATGTCATAATTGCTCAGAATACTGGGCTGTGATTTGGAATTAGAAAACTCTAGTTGCCGTTAACGCTCATCGCTTCATTTTTGATAACACTTCAACCTCTAAAGTAATTGCTGAGATCTCAGAGTGAGGCAGCGTCGTTAGGATTCACTCCGACTGGAAAAGGAAGACAGGAACTTTATTTGGAAGAGAAAACAAAGGCAAACTGTAAAATCGTTACCAGAACTGTCTATTAATGCTTAATTAATCACTGTGTACAGACCCACTTTTTCTGTGCTAAGAGCGATTATCAGCAACATCACAGATGTCCTCACTTTCTATTTCCCCTCCAAATGAAGTCTAGGTAATTCAGCTAAACTGAATTAGAAACTAAAACAGCTTGAACTGTAATTGTCTGCTGCTGTATCCTGTTGGATCCTGTTTTATCACATATATTTATCACATATATATATATATATACAGTATATACATATAGCGAAAAGATAAAAGTAATAACCAGTGTCCATTTAAATGATTTTTTTCCTAATTTGTTTAAGACTTCACCTGATTATCATTGAGTAAGCAATAAAAAATGAATGTTATAACTTAGTGTTAATATCTTTGTATGGTTCTCCTGTTTCACTATTTAATTTTAATTCTGTTAAGAAGCTCCACTCTCTAAAAGCTGAGGCAAATTTATTTATATTGCACATTTCAAGAAGAAAATTAAAGTGCTTTCCATAAAACATTAAAAGGCATCAATATAAAACACCAACGCAACAGAAGGCAAATTAAAATAGAAAAAAAAATAACACAGATGCAAATAACACAGGAGAGTAAAAGTTATAGTGCAGAATATTAATCAAAAGCCTCAGATATGACTTAAAGGCTCCCAAATATGGAAAATAAAACAACTTTTACAGTGAAATAAGACCCATCCACTCATTATGTTCTCCTCTGTAGTGTGGCTGAAACCTGGGTGAACACAGGCTGTTCAGAAAAGGCTCCTGTTGTGATGTCACAACAGAAGAGTGAGTGTGTGAGGAGGACGACTGTATTGCTGCTACAGGTCTAACTAGCTGCAATGAATACATTAACTACTTTAAATATGCTACATTTAGCACCTACACCTAACACCTACTTACTTTTATGACTATAAGGTTTTAAAGCAGGGCTTTTACTTGTTGGAGAATTTTCTGTGTTTAATAAGCTACTTTTAATATACCTTTAAAACACTACTTCACTAACGAGCCAACAACATTACCATCACCCTGGTGATAATACAAGCTGGAGGCTGCAGAAACACACAGAGATGCCTGATCAGCTTATATGAGGACATAGCCCAATATTGTTTGTGTGTGTGTGTGTGTCCTTGCACAGCAGCGTCCCTGAACATGTCTATCCGTATTAGATGTATATATATGATATCTATCTATCTATCTATCTATCTATCTATCTATCTATCTATCTATTTATCTCTATTATCTACCTTTCTATTATTTATCTATACAGCTCCAGAAAAAAAATGAAACCACTGCATTATTGTTTTTTTCTGAAATCAGCATCTCTACATGTTTCCAGTCATTTCTGTTGAATTCCAACAATAAAGTCACCAGGAACAATGATAAAGACTGTGGAGAACATGACAAGACACATGAAAGCTGGGATTAAAAATAAGGGTTATTGCACCAAATATTGATTTCTGAACTCTTCTTAAGTGTAAACATCAGTATTATGTTGTTGTAAATGAATTTGATCGTGTTTCTTTGTATTGTTTCAGGTCTGAAAACACACATTTTTTTATTTTGACCATTTGTGATTTTCTGCAAATACATGCTCAAAATGCTAATATTTTATTTGGAATTTGGAGGAAATGTCAGTAGTTTATAGATTCAAACCAAAATGCTCCTTTTGTCCAAACACATACCTAAAAGTAGTAAAATCAGACAAACTAACAGTGGTCTCTTATTTTTTTCCAGAGCTGTATGTACTGGATTTTTTTTTCTTGTACTTCTTGTATCTTGTATCATATGTATGTGTATAACACATACCTTTAAGTTGTAAAATCAGAAAAATTAAAACTTTTATTTTTTTCCAGATATGTATATCTGTAAAGTGTGGACACTCAGCTCGATGACACTGTGGGAAATGAGAAAATAGAGACAAATATAGAAAACATGAGCATTGGCCTCATTATTTGGTTTTGGTTTGCTCGTTTAGTAGAGTTTCGAGCTGAAAACAGATAAATAATTTTCAAATTTTGGTGCAGACAGAGAACCAGAAAACCAAATATTGACTCGTTAAGTTTTTTTCATTTAGAAGAGTGCATGGAATAATTGATTGGAGTTAAGGCTCATGGACCGCTGCAGCAAACATGTGGAGCATAAAAAAATGATTAAATAAATAAAAAAAACCCTGAAAGCTGCTTTTGCAGGTTTCGTTTTAAGATCTAAGAAGATCAGAAGATGTGTAGTGATGTAATTGCATTTCATTTGCTTTTATAATCATCACCCCAGCAAAAAATAAAAAAAATAAAAACCCTCCTGCCTCTAGTCTCTGTTGCACTTTGCAGAAAATCAAAGTAAATCACAGGTTAGAGAAACAGACAGGCCTCCAGAGAACAGAATGCTAATCAATACTAAGTTTACAAGGAAATGTGCGACGTCTGCCAGTTTAAGCAGAGCAGCATGAGCAGGAATGAGACGTGCTGACAGTCGGCCGAGGTACGTGACCTTTGTTGCGTGTCATCCCTTCCCGCTGCTGTCACTCCCAGCTGTCGCAGTCTGACGGAGCAGAAATGTCACAAAAAATAATCTTTAAAAACAACAAAAAAACAACCCGAGAATTAACCATGACAAGCCAGCCAAGTGCTTCAGGAACTCCGGAGCCCCGTGTTGAGCTATTTTTATTCCGTGCTCTGATTCCGGGTCGATACATCTGTGACAACAACTGGAAGTGGTTGCTACGTGCGGCGTTGCCGTGTGTATGTTGTTCAAATTAGCAGGGGGGCCGATATCTGATTCCCCGGTTCCCCAGCAGCCGTGTGAAGTCGTGGCATATTAATCGGGTTGAGTGCATGCGTGTCAGCCAGACGACTTTGAGCGAGTGCACGGAGTCATTAGATGGAGAGCTGTCTGCTCGGAGTGTGTGGATGACGTGAGGGAGAGAGAGCCTGTAGTCACACAGCAGGGCTGGAGCTGCATGGAGGGGAACTGTCACACTGTTTTAATGATCAATCCAGATGATGGGCGCCACAACAGCTTGCATGCAACAGCTTGAAGCGAAATAGTTGGGAGGACTATTCAGTCTTGAGTCAGGGTCACAGGTCTGCAACCAGCTGAGAATTATCAAAGTGCGAAAACGCTTGACTAAGCATTTGAACTCAATTAGCTCATAGTTGTAGCTTTAAAGGTTGTTGTAGCCTAGTTCAGTACATGCATATGAAGGTTTAGGTCTTTGTTGTTCCTGCTAACACACAAACTGTGAAATAAGACCCAGTTGTGATGTGGAAGTTTTGGATCCAGGAGTGGGTCCGTGTAGCCCCCCTCCGTACTCGATCCCAGCTCACTGAAGGAGTTAGACCAATCACAACATAGTGAAAGTTTCTGTAGGTAGGGGAGGGGTGGAAACAGGGATTTTCATAGTTAATACACTACCATTCAAAAGTTTGGGGTCACTTAGAAATGACCTTATTTTTGAAAGAAAAGCCCTGTTTCTTTTCAATAAAGATAACTTTAGACTAATTAGAAATACACTCTATAAATTGCTAATGTGGTAAATGACTATTGTAGCTGCAAATGTCTTTGTTGTTGTTGTTTTTGCTGCATCAATATCTACATAGGCGTATAGAGGCCCATTTCCAGCAACTATCACTCCAGTGTTCTAATGGATCAATGTGTTTGCTCATTGCTTCAGAAGGTTAATGGAATAAAGTGTTTTATTCATTTTACAACTCATGTTGGTAAATAATAATGTGCCTTTTCATGGAAAACACTATATTGTCTGGGTGACCCCAAACTTTTGAAGTGTAGTGTACTTCTGCGTATGTAGCTACATCTTATTCCAGATAATAGAGAGATACTAGGGCGTCAATGCAGACCCCTACGCTGCAGGCTGACTTCACCTTCCAAAAATCCTGACTACGCATTTCGTCGATTCAAATTGCAAGGGCTGTGATTGGTCAGCTCAGTCTCTGTTACCTGAGCTTCAACATTTGCAATAAAAGCATTTTCTCTTTGATATATAAAAAGTCTGGTACATACAGTCTGGTGTATGTGTTATTTAAGGGGATATATTTTTGCCTGTATTTTTCTGTCTTGTGCTTGCATTGGAGTGGTTGATTTACTTTTTTTACTGCCTGGCGTGCAGTTGCCACTGTGAAGAGGAAGCAAGGATTTGGCAGAGCAACAAGTTCCTTTAACACAGAACTTCGAAGTGCAGAAGTATAAACTAGGCTTTAGTGTGTAAGAAGGCAGACTGTATTGCTGCTACAGGTCTAACTAGGTGCTTTAGGGTCATAAAGAGAATGTTTATTTTTTAAATAGACCATCAAAGTTTAAATATTAAGTTGTGAAAATGGCAAAATAGGACCCTTTAAGATCCTTGAAGATGCTGTTTCACCACTCCAATAAACTCTGTTGACTACCTGTCAGCTACAAACAGCAGGCTAACACAGCTAGCTTAAACTAGCTGGTACATAGGGCTGTATCCACTTCTCAAGGGCTCATTCATAACTTTGACAGCTGATTTGTAAATAATCATTAGATTTTTATTTTAAAATGTAATACCTGCAGACTGTGCAGACATCTGCGCTTTGCTTGGTGCTCGACGCTTCATCAAGCTGCTGCACTTCCACACAGCAGCAACAACACCTGGAAAGAAAGATGTCAAGAGGAATCACCAGTTTGGAAGCATTTTACCATTGATGGATAATCCTGAAAAAGGCCAGTGACAGCTATGTAAAATGAAGCTGGTGTATTATCATTCTACTGTGAATTTTTCAAGTCGTAAGTACGTTTTCTAAGTTGCTATGAGTCTAAATTGGGGGTGATCCCTATGTTCTGGTCCTATGTTCCCTACTTTGTTAGGGATTAGGGTTAAGATTATTGGTTAGGGTTGGAGATTAGGGATTAAAATAAGAAATTGGGGTTAGGGGTTGGAGTTGGAGGTCTATCTATTGTTAACTAATAAAAGAGTAAAATTCCCCCAAACTACTTGTTAAAAATATTTTATTATAACTCAAAACAGAGAAAACTGAAACCTGATGAACTACAACATCATCTGTTTATTTAGGTTCCTTCAGTACCAATATTGTTAAAAGTTGACTCTCTTCTTGATACATTAATTTTCTAGAAATTCACATTATAATTTACATAACAATAATACTCTAATTTAGACTTTTCCTTTAGTACCAAATGTAAAGAGCCCATTCTCCAGAGAGAATCAGTGACATGGTTATGTTGAACGTCATCACAGATAAGAAAGTTCAGAAGACATTCCTCTTAAGGTTCACTCTTTGCAAGAGGATGATGGTTAGGTAGATGGGTTAATGCTTTATTATATAGAATGGAGTTGGAAAGGTTTCAGGACACTCCTTTTTGACACCAATGTTAATTGGACATTTTAACCCAAACCATAATGTTTTCCTAAACATAAACAAGTGTAGCTTGTGTTTTAACCTAACTACACCTAAACCACAGCATTTTCCCAGTATTTGTGAAAAAATGCATGTATCAAAAGACCTTAATACACTGACATTCAACATGTCTGCAGGAATGTACTGTTAAAAGTTTTTAGCTCTGTACCTAAAATCTGCTCCATGTCCTTGAGAAATGATGCTAGAAAATGTAAAGTCATAACTTTAGATGCTGCTTCATTATCATAACATGTAGACTTTAGTTGCTGTAGCAACACAAAGCAGAAAGACAGTTGGTGGCGGCCATGAATCTTAATGGGTTGAGTCGTAGCATGACTACATTTAGCTTTCATGGATTTCATGGGTTTCCGATCAGGTAATGATTTGTTAGCGTTGGTGTTGCTTATTAATTTGTTGTTGTAATTGTTTGCACCGGTGATATTATGCATTATTGTGAGGGAGGAACAAATGCTCAGAAATCACTTTTTTTCACTTTCGGAGGCGAGGTCGGTGGAATATTTCATTTAATTTGGAAAAACTGGTGGGTCGTGCCATCCCTGCGGCTCCACTTTTGCTTTAATTTCTATCAATGGAGATTAATAAATTGTATTCGCTCTATCTCCTCCCGCTTAAATTGATGACAAATGCATATAATGTGGTGAAATGACACTTCTGGGCCAAACAATGAATCTCACAAGATGAGAAATAGTTCAGCAGATTCTCTGTCCAGGCATTTGTTGCAGAGGTTTCTTCTTCTTTTTTTTTTTTTCCTAAAAGGCGACCATGCAACCACTCAATCTCCCTCCTGCTCCCCATTTCCCCACGCGAGCTGTCACATTTTGATGGCAGCCCTCTTACTTGGAACAAATTATGTGTGCGGGCCCCGATAGAAAATATTCCGTCCGCTTTCCTTGACACGCCTAATGAAAATGGATGGCTCGGGTGGCTCGAATGGGACCGGACACCTGACAGTCTATTGTCTCTCTCCATCAGCGCACGGGAGCCAGCACCATCCGGTTGCACAGCCCTCTCGGTGGAAATGAAGAGCCGTCCCGCCTAATGGGAAGCATAATGGCTGTGGACAGATGGAAGACATCTCGCTTTAGCCCGTATTCCCCTGCCCGGTAATGAAGGCATGGCTTATTGACAGATAAAGACTTGCGGGGGGAAAAACAGACTCAAAGAATGTACAGGAGATAGAATAAACCTTAATATCTGAATGTGTGTGGGCGTGCATAATGGACTGGTGTATATATACACCAGCGAATGTGTGTGAGAAATAATGGCGGGGCTCTCCTTCCTGCCTCAGAGCATCGAGTCAATACGCGCTCGCCGGGATGCGAGGCCCCTGGCAGGCAGGTCATGTCACTGGCTGTAAAAATAGCAGCTGGCAATCCAATAGCTGTGATTTATGAAGCATGTCAATACCCAGACTGTAACTATGCTGAAGGCTGAGAGCTGATTGGTGGTCTCTCAGCTGGACAGTACAGGCCTTTGCTGCAAGATTGACACTTTCCCCATCGTCTGAGTTGTAAAAGGACTCAGTTACTAATGGCAATGCCTCTCAGTTTCCTCCTTTTTCGTGTTACTGTTTGTTTCCTCTAGAGAGACGTGTTGTATTGTCAGCTATATTTCTGAAAAATAAAAAAAAATACCACAGCTATCTTGTTATGATATATGGTAACCCTTCCCCCAATGTTCTAATAATGTTTTTGTTGAACGTAGCATTCCCAAGGTTCTTCCTCCCGGTAGCCTTTCAGGTCTGACAATATTCTTAGAAGGTTATAAAAATGTATTGTTCAACAGAACATTCTGTGGACATTACAGTAAATTTACTTTGAGATCAGATGAACTTGCATTTTCAATTATATATTTGAACATTAAAGTAACCTTCTCAGAACATTCAGCTGACCTTTGCACAACGTTCCTTAAATGTAACCATAACATCAGTTTTAGTCATAAAGCTGTGCTTTTTTAACATCTTTGGATCAGAACCAAGAATTTAAGCATTGCCAGAATATTGTGGGAGCCAAATTTAGCTAGCTGGGTATAAACTTTTACCAGATTTAAAACTGACTTTCATGGTCTATTAAATCAATAGATAAACTTTAAAGGGCTCTATTTTGCCATTTCCCCAATTTAATTTCCATGGTCTTTTCATAATTTGACATTTTATCATATTATTTCTTCATTTACTGCATTTACAGTGACATATGAGGTCAAATGGCATCAGATGAAGTTTGATTGATCTGTGTTAAAATTTGGATGTGTTATTGTTTCTATAATTAACCCTCTATTATAAAGCATTGCTATATGGCAACAATCTTAATTTTTCCTAAAAAGCTGAGATATAAAATCTATGTTTTACAGTTGGGTGTGAAAAGGGGGATTTTATTTTGAAGGACATACAATTTATGAGGCCACATGACCAGGATATCCTGTTTGCTCGTGGACATTTGACATGTGAACATTGTTGTCTCAGAACCAAAGGTTGTTGTTTATTCAGAATTATGCAAAATCTTCACAAAATAAAAAAAAATGTTTATGTTATAAAAACTAACTATCTGGAGTAAATAAACTATAATTATTATTATCATAATTCTTTTTACATTTAATTCAATTTTGATGTTTTCTTCTAATGTGCTAAAAATAGATGCAAATATGTAAAATTATTATAATTAATTTCAATAAAGTATATTATTAAACAACTATTATTATAATTAAATTAAATCATAAACAATTCTGAATTCATATATGTTTTAATATATTTATTATTTAGGCCATTTTATGTAATAATAAAAACAGTCTGAGTAACATTTCATGCAATAAAGGTTTAACACCATCTGCATTCATGTGTGTTTATGTTCAAACAACTAAGTGCAACATGATAATTAATATCTCTGATTTGATTTGTTCTCCATTATGTTTCTCAGCTTCCTGCTCAGTGTTTTACTGTATTAATACGGAGGCATCTGGGGGTCTCGTCTCCTACATCCATTAGTCTAATCTACACTTGTTCTCAGTCGCTATTTCCATTATCACAACAGTTAATGCATGTCTCAAAACAGTAACTCGTTAATAAGCTGCAAAAGAGTATTACTCACTGAAATGAGCAGTTCATTCCTCAGAAGGAAGGATTCATGTCAATGAAAGTGTGAGTGTCGTCAAAATGAAAAAGTCCTGACACCATTGTTTATGAACAAGTTAGTCAAATGGCTTCATCATCTTTTATTTATACATGTTTTTTATATTATTTCATTATAAACATTTTCTGATGCAAAACAAGTCAGATCTTGGTGACACTACCTGGAAATGCTCAAGACACAACTATATACAATTTACAAATCCATTTGAAAACTACAGTAAAGTTACACATTATTTATTGAGGTAACTGAGTACCAGGCACTGAATATGTATGGTTCACATTTTTGCTGCATATGCTCTTTACATGAATTCTAATTTGTCCATATTATTGTGCAAAAGAAAAAAAATACACCCTTATTTACAAAACTCATAAACTCTTTTTGGGTAGAGTTGTCCATGGGTAAATATCATCAGTGAAACATGAGGCTCAGAAATGAATCAATTTCGGAATCATATTTTAGGGAAAATAAGTTGTTTTCTTTTTAAAAATGTATAGAATTTGCTGGACAGTTGATTTTGACTAGTTTTTATTTATTATTTATTTATTTTTATATGCATTGACTCTAGCAATGAAATGGTGACTATTAGTTTTATAGGGAATGTCTATTGTTATTGTTATTATTTTTATTATTATAATATTATTATTAACAGCAGAGAGTTGTATAAAAGCTATTTTGATTTTGGAATTTGAAGGAAGAGACACTGCTGCTCTGATGAGCACAAACAACTAAATGTTGTGGAGGTTGAACTAATATTAATAGTGATGTGAGAAAAGCATCAGAGCAACTGAGAGAAGCTGTGATCATGTTATAATTTACCTTTGTTTCCCAGATGGTGGCAGTGGATGAGTTGTGGTTTTGTGGTTGCGGTTGTGACAACTACAACAAGATAATAACACACGGCAGTAAAATCAATTAAGGAGACATGATGAACGGACAGTTAAACAGAACATATCAACCTCTACCTTTGTTTTCCAGCAGGATGATTGTGGTTGTTTGACAGCTCTAAAGTGAGGATTTATACCACAAGACAATAATATCTATTATGGAGACACAGAATTATAAACATCAGTAATGAACATAATGTAATGTGAAACATATTTACCTCTTCTTTTTCACTCTGTGCTTATTTTCACATCCTGTGTGTTCTTCTCTCTTGTTCTCTCCCGTCTTTGCTTTCTCCACATCTCCATCTCTTTTCTCTGAGCCAAACCTTTTTATTTCATAACTTTGCTTCATGTTTGTCTCTTCAACTCGTGTCTATGTTTGTATTGTAGAAATGGCGTGTGACTCACGGTGATGCATAAAGGTGGATTAATCATAATTAATCAAACGTAATTAATGAGCATAAGAGGGCCTTTTATGGCATCACGGTGGCATTTTAATGAGCCCCCAGCTGCAGATTGTGGCTCCAGGTGATTGCTGCTTCCCCTGATGGAATCTACGCCCCCTGGTCCTGTTGCTACCGGAAACAGACTGATGAGAGCTGTGAGACTCAACCAAGGTGGTTCAGACAAAACGCTGAAAGACAGTAAAATGCACAATAACCCCTTTCATATTACACATAGAAGTTTGATTCCATTGTAAATATAATAATAATAATAGACGTCATTCCTGTTCAAAGAGGTTGTATTACACAGACTGATGAACTCAATGGAACATTAGTTAAATAGAGAAATGTTGCATTTGGAGAGCAGAGTTTACTAAAAAATGTCTACTAATTATATTTGCTGATTTATTAAACAGTGATACATCAATTTACCCTTTTCAAGAATTTGTCTGTTATATTACATGTTTTTAATAAGTTGTGGACAAACTACTTAGATCCTTTACTTATATTTTTACTTACTTAAATGTAAGTAAAAATATTATAACTTATCCAATTAGAATAAACTCCTGAAGATCCACAACTTCAGTTGTTTGCTAATAATAATAATAGAAAAATAGGAACTAACTCCTGAAATGTCCAGATTTGAAGTTGTTTTGTTTCTAGTGGCATCCCTGATAGGGGATATTTGTCTTTTAAATGATGACTCGCCATTATCTCCTATTAAGAGATAATAAAATCTCCTATTAGGAGATAATAATTGTGGGATATTTATTTTCTTGTTTCTTCCAGAGCTGCAGCTAGGAGGAGCTATATGGACTAGAGCTGCCATGATGAGTCGATTAATCGATTAGTTGCCAACTGTTACATTAATTGCCCACTACTACGATAAATGATTATTAAATTTGAGTCACTTTTGAAAAGAAATAGTCCAAATTTTCTTATTCCAGCTTCTCAAATTTGATTATTTTCTGGTTTCTTTAGTCTTATGTTACAGTTAACTGATGATTTTTGGGTTGTGGAACGTTGGTCTGGACAAAAAAAGACATTTTCGGTTGAATGTTCAGCTTTGGGAAACAGTGATGGACATTTTACTCTATTTTATGAACCACTATTAAAATAGTTGTAGCCTTAAGATGGACACATGTATAGTGGGTACAGTTTCAGTTTTTCTTTTTAATGAATCTGCATAAATGTCAAACAATTTCATGTTTTTTCTGTCAATATGTTGTTGTGTATACTTTAATAAAGAAAAGTATATATTTTGGCAAATGGCTGCAATATAATAAAGAGTACAACAATTTAAAGGCATATGAATACCCACTGTATGTATGCATAGGGCTGTATGTATACAATTTATTGTTAATACTTTGTCAAGAAACTAAATTAAAAAATAAACAAGCAAAGAAAAACAGATGTGCTGATGTTAAAACATCCCATGACTTTTGGTAAACACTTGGAAGAACAATGGTGAACAGTGGAAATCCCAAGAAGCAGCAGAGTAAGAGCTGAGTTGCTCAATCAGTGTCACGCAGGACGTCCAGGGAGGAATGTTCCAACAACGCGCTCTGCCAGGGAAAGACGTTTAAAAAAGCCTGCATTAATGGTTTAAACCTCATAGGGTCTTCATGAGAGCACACATAATGATTGATGACTGTTTTCTGTGTAGTGAGATCGAAAACCAGCCTGGATTTCAAACCTTTTATATGCCTGACATAATAAAGGCTTTTCAAATGATCCTCCTCTGCCTGTGAGAGCCTAAAGAATGTTGAATGAAAGAAATTGAATTGAAGTTAATGAGTATTAAAGGCACCGAAGTCTAAGGTTAAAGTCTAAGTTTGAGGTCTGGGGGTCCCAGCCCCTCTGGAAATTACAGCCAATGATTAAAAATGATTTCAAACTGTTGACATAACTGTACTTGACTAGTGAACTATTATAAGGACGATGACTCTATTGAGTTAAACAAATATGCACATAAAAAACTATGCATGATATCTGTCTTGATAACATCCATCTGAAATAATGCTGTTAGTTTGATATATTAACATTTTTTTGGAAAAGTGATGTTTATCTTGGTGGCCCCTTTTACCATAACTCCCTAAGATAAAATGGGCCACATGGTTTCAGCTAAAATGGGCCACAAACACTCATATGTATGACATTTTGTTCAACTAAAACATGGACATTATGTTGATTGTCATGTGGACAATCAACATAATGTTGTAACTTAGCTTGTTACATATGACTGGGTGCTAGCTTTTTTTGTAGCGTTAGCTTAGCTTGTATACATAGGTGTGTTAGTGTGTGTGTGAACAACACATAACTGATCTGTTCTTGTTTTAATAGCAGTAATATGAGTTATTGGGCTTATAAG
Organism: Lepturacanthus savala; assembly: GCA_030544235.1. NCBI lineage: Eukaryota > Metazoa > Chordata > Actinopteri > Scombriformes > Trichiuridae > Lepturacanthus > Lepturacanthus savala. Next base: position 27,606,222 of record CM060477.1, on the reverse strand, counting down.
CAATTGTGTTTTAACATTAAAACTGATGATGAATTTGAATTTCCCTTTATCATTTGACTGGCCCATCTGATGGGATGGCCCATTTTACCTAATATGATGGCCCATTTTACCTGAAATCACAAAAAAACATGGCACAGAAAATGTTTCAAGATTTATAGAGCCTAAATAATTATACTTTATCACATAATTCCAGCACATAATGATCAGAAACAGTCATTATGAATCATAAATATACACAGAAAAAGCATATTTGGTGTGTTGGTGTTTTGTGTTACTGTCTCAAGCGATTTACCAAAAAAGTGGCCCAATTTACCAGATGTCACCCTATATTTCACCTCATCTCAATAAGAACAGCACACCCTAACCTTTAGCTGAAGTTTAGTTGAACTTTTTTTTTTCTTTTTTGTCGAGCATCAGCTCCTTTACTTGAGAGATGTTTCACATTGTCTGGACACTGCGATACACCCTTCCCCCGTGGGGACCGGCTGAAGTCAGGGCCGGGAAAGTGCTGAGCAGCACAATTGTCATTTATGAAAAATGGAGACACGGAGGAGAGGGGGACAGAAATAGCAGGGGGGCTCGCACACGGTAAAAAAAAAAAAAAGAAAGAAAAAAAGAGTGGCACATGTTGGCTTTCGGGGGGTGTTCCTGTGGCCGAGGCCGACAGAGACACCATCAATCATCCGAGTGTCCTTTATCGTCAGGACCTGCTCTTCACGCGTTGACCCTGCCCTCTGAGCGCTGGACACCAAAGACAGACAGGAGGTGATGGAGCTGGAACTTACTTTGTTATCACAATTCCTTTTTTCATCACTATTAAAAGAGAGAAACACAAGTGATACCTCGGTACTAAATTGCTGCCAAATTTCTGAAAACATGACAGTATCTGCAATTCTGCTGGATAAGAACCTTTAAAAAATTTTACCCAAATGTCTGAATGCAAGTCAGCAACAAACCAACTGAAGGCAGCAGATGAATATCAGCTGCAACAAAGTCCCGCCAGTTAGATGAAAGTAGATTAGATATGACTTTATTGATCCCTCAGGGAAACTCACACGTCACATTCAGCACATAAAACTATAGACTCACAAAACAGAAGAGAAAAACATTAAAAGTAAAATAAATATTGCTTTGTTATTGCTACACAGTTGCAAATGTGCACATGGTATGAGGTATGTGAGTAGATTATTGCACATGATGTTACATTATTATGAATTATATAAATATAAATATATTAAGAGTATAATACAAGTATAATAAATATAAGCTAAGATATTGGATAGAAGGATATAGTATAAAATATATAGATACACATACATATAATACAATAATAAAATAATAATACTGAAAATAGGTTATATTCTATATGACTAATAACGTAGTTATATATAGTATATAAGTATATATACATTTATATCCATCTACATATATATATATATATATATATATATATATATATATATATATATATATATATATATATATATGTGTGTGTATATGTGTGTGTGTGTGTGTGTGTGTGTGTGTGTGTGTGTGTGTGTGTGTGTGTGTGTGTGTGTGTGTGTGTGTGGTGTGTGTGACATATACTATTGTAGACATCAATACCTATAGTTATAGTTATGATTGTTGTATGATTATTTAGTATTTCACAGGTTTCATCTTTACGGTTCCTGTTTATTTTCCTGTTCAGCCTCCTCCCAGTGAAGAGTTGAGTTAATTCACACCAAATAGAACAAGAGACATAATATCTAATGTTTAATTGTGTGAGGTTTTCAGTAAAATTATCATGTAATTGTTGCTTCTCTCATGTTATTGGTGCAGAGTTTCATGCTCAGATTACATAGAGCGTCCAAGTTCTTCTTGTAAATTCTAGGTCTAAGGTGATTCATTTAGCTAAAAACAATATGTATTGTACTCCATATTGTCCTATGTATTCTGTTTTAACAAGGTAGAATTGGGGGTCTAGAAAATGACACAAAAAAACTAACTAAACAACAAAAGCAATTGGAAAAAATAAATGAAATCAATTAAAGATAAGCAACGTCTGTTCTCAGAGACAAAATGAAATGATTAGGATCCTCCTCAGTAATTCAAATAATTAACACCACTCACATTAGAAACCAACTTTTACATGGTTTTTACAGGGATGGTGGAAAAAAGACAAGTTTCATTCAATTACATTTTTAACTGATTTGAAATGTTGCCTGCTTAGTTCATTTAGAGAACAACACAGAGCAATCACGGTTTAAATGGAAAAATGTACATTAGTTTAAAAAAAAAAATAGATTTCATTTGTATGATAAATCCTCCAGCCCTAGTTAGCCTATACATGCTAATTCTACATAAACATATGAATGAGCATCAGCATTATAGACAAAGCCACATGTTATTTGAGGTTAATGCGGGGTTTTTTTGTCCAGTATGAAAGGATTTTGGAATGAAAACTGGATTCAGTTATTCTGTCGTGTTACTGAGCTGATTGAAATGTGTATTAAGAGTCTTTGTGCAGGTATTTAAAAAGGGAACAGTCTGTTTCTCTGCAAGACAGAAAAAAATGCATGTTTTGCTTATGAAAAACTATCAAATAACCAATAAAAAGATAAGATAGCACAAATTTACAGATTATTACTGTACCATCATTTATGCCCAAAGGCTTGATTAGCATTAATATCCCTGATGTTATTATTTAAATCATCATCTGAAGGGCAGACGATGCCCTTTAAGTCACAATGAATAATGAAACAGGGCCACAAAAGTCCAAAATCCACTATTTTCAAATTCAACATCCAGGAACCACATTTTTTTGTTGTTTTTTACAGAATTAGAAATGAAACATGACATTTTTAAAGTGGAAAAAAGAGATAAAAGGTAAAAAGAATATGTTGGTTGAAATGTCCAGCATGTTATTAATTCATGGCTCATTGGTGCAGTTTACCATTCTCACCAGCTCAATAATAAATAGAAAAAAGAGCATTTTGGCTGACTCCATCTGTCATCTTAAAAAAAAGAAACCTCCCCAGTCTCCACTGATAACTTTCATAGGAAGGAAGGAGAGGAAAACATCTTGATTCCTCCGACGGAGAAGCCTCACCCCATGGTGAGCTGCAGAATGGAGTCGTGGCATCATTCCATGCATTATTCAGGAGTGTAAATTAACCCTGAGTAAGGATACTCCATCAATCAAAAGGGGGGGTCTGCCATAACAGGGTGCCGGTCGGGGGTGGGCAGGCGTTAAGGGGAGGAGGGGGGATGTGAAGCTGGTGGTCTGTCAGATGGGAGTGTAATGGAGAGGGAGTCTGAACACTACTAGAATTAGCCACCCACCATTTCAACAGGTGGCCCGTGACAGCCATGCATGGCATGTGGACAGGCTGAGGCAGCCCGGAGACACCGAACACCGCCTGGGCCCCGCGTGGAAACCAAACAACGAGCCGACCGGGATTAAAGCTTTAGACGTGTTTATGCCTCAGAAAACAAAAGGGCTTTAAAAGTCAAGATCCGTGACACGCACCTGTAAATAATGTTCTGTCCTGCTACTTGCCGACATATAGAGGATTCAGGCTAATTCCATTTCATGGAGTCTTTACGCTTTTCTGTCTCTGTGGGTCAGAGGGAGAAAAGATCCTTTGGTTCATTGGGTGCAGGACTGGTCCCTGGGTCTATATTCATACCTGGATACAGCGTCATTCCTATGAGAGTTGTCTGATCCTGTGTGAGTCCGGTGTGCAGCACCATTAATAAAGACCAGTGCATTGACTGATGAATGTCCTTTTCTGTAACAGGTATAAGTAGAAGGGGGTCATCACTATGTTCCTCACTTTGCTCTCTGACCAGGGAACATAGGATCATCCATCCATCCATCCATCCAGGAGAGGAACATAGGATCTACGTATTTCAGAAAAAGGGTTAGGGTTGGTGCAGGGATTAGGGATTAGGGTTAGAGGTAGGGTTGGAGATAGAAGTTTGGGTAAAAGGATTAGGATTGGGAGTTAGGGTTAGGAGGCTAGAGTTGGGGTTAGAAGTTAGGGTTAGGCTAAGGGATTAGTGATAGGGGCCTCGGTTAGTGTTGGGGTTAGTTTTAGGGGGTTATGATTAGGAGTAAGGTTAGGGATTTAGGTTGGGGGCTACAGTTGGAGTTAGACATTAGGGTTAGGGTTGAGTTTAGGGTAAGGGATTAGTATCAGGTGGCTCAATTTGGGTTGGAGTTAGGGGGTTAGGATAGGAGTTTAGGTTGGGGTTTGGGTTAATGGAGAACATAAAGGGGAACATCAGACCTTTTTTCTAAAAGTTCCCCATTCACAGAACAAAACTGGAAGCATAGGTATAGGTATAGGTATAGGTATAGGTATAGGTAAAGGTATAGGTAAAGGTATAGGTATAGGTATAGGTATAGGTATAGGTAAAGGTATAGGTATAGGTATAGGTATAGGTATAGGTAAAGGTATAGGTATAGGTATAGGTATAGGTATAGGTATAGGTAAAGGTATAGGTATAGGTATAGGTAAAGGTATAGGTATAGGTATAGGTATAGGTAAAGGTATAGGTATAGGTATAGGTATGCTCCCAGGTGGAACCGCAGCCCTTGTAGGTGACAGCACGTAGGTATAAAAAAAACAAACCTAGCGGCTCAATCATCGTCAAGATCACAAAAACACAAGCTTTGATTCAGATCTTGACTCCAGACTTCAAATATGAAAACATCTAGTTCAATCTTGACTTTGGAAATAGACAAAGTAATCCCACCACTATTTAGTAGCTGTTCTAAAGCTGTTCCCTCATGTTGTCAAAACGTAGATGTTCACATTTCCATCGTTGCTGAGCAAATTAACATTCACCATAAATATACTAGTTCATAGAAACAAAGAGGAAACTGTCAAATTATGACTGTACCAGTATTCTTTGATCATTTGTTTTCTTTTCTCTTACTTTACTTTCATGCCAACACAGATGAGAAGGTCCAGAGGTTCAACTCAGATTCCATGTTAAAGGCCCCATGAAATGAAAATATACATTTTCCCAGTTTTAAATTTCTGTCTCTGTTAATTATTCATTTTTGGTACATTCCAAATAAATGTCCCAAATACATTAAAATCCGTAAAACAGTTTCAGGTGAAAAAATGAATTTTGTTTTTGTTATTATTATTTTTGTAAATCTCCACCCACTTTTTTGGTCCAATCAGATGTGAATTTGATTTAAATTCCTCTTGTTACTGTTCAAACCTCAAATAATTTGTTTCCCAGGGAAAAACCTTTTTAATATACACCTCAGAGGGTTTTTGACAGATCCATCTCCATGAAAAGAGCAAACTCCATCCACTGATGAAGACTGTCTGATGTGGTTTAAAGTAAAACTACTTTCTCCAAAGTCAAGTGAACTTTTGTTACTTAAAACCTGCAATAGGTGATTATATTGGCCACTCGGGGGTTGAGTGGAAACCAGCAAACACAACTCTGACATATCATCATCTTTTAAGTTGATATTGTGTTTGTGTCCAATATTCTCTCTGTCAGCTCTGTTTCTTCTCTCCACTGACTCCTGAGGGAAATATCTGCTAAACGCTCCACTATGTTCACCAGCTAGTCTGCAGCTAACTGTGTGTGTGTGTGTGTGTGTGTGTGAGCAGGATTGTGTACAGTGGCTTTTTTTTCTTACAGCTTTTTTTCTGTGAAAACAGCTGCCTGCTGAGGCCCGAAACGACGCTAATAGAGGACTGAGAGTGAACCAGAACAAGCAAAGTTGCATCCGGACGGAAAAAAAAACAGATGAAACTCACCGTGAAGTTGAAGATTCAACCTAAAATGTCTTTTTTTGTCCAGACCAACAGTCCAGAACCCAAAGATCATCAGTTTACTATTATAGAAGACTAAAGAAACCAGAGAATAATCAGATTTAAGAAGCTGAAACCAGAGAATTGGAACATTTTCTTCATGAAAATGACTCAAATCAATTAATCAACTATCAAAATAGTTCGTAATTGACATAATAGTTGGCAACTAATCAATTAATCGACTAATCCTTTCAGTTCATTGAATACAATTAGGTTTCAAAATAAAGGAGGAAGGACCTGCTCTGTCTATTTCATGCTGAACAGTCGATAAACCCATTCATTATTGATTGTTTTCATTGATGGAGGGACAATAAACATTTTAGAGAATAATTTATGGAGAGCACATGAAAAACATCCTATACTAGCATAATAATAATAATGTGGCCCTATCACTCCTTTGCAATGTTTAAGCAATGTTATTACATTTATATTGATACTTCAGGCAAATGAGACAAATCAATGAGGTAAAAACTAGTAAAATCTTTCATGGACCCACGTCCTCCTGTACATACCTAGTTATTTATTTATTTTAACAATTGTTTATTTGATATTACTTCAATATTCAAAATTATTTATTTGTGTTTACAAAGGTTGTTTTTTTACACAATGATGTATGATACACATCTCATGTACAATTTCAGATATGGACACAGTCTAGTACAATAGAAATCACATGAAACACAACAGGTTAGTTTGGTTAAAGATTAGCAGCATCTGTTTTCGTTTAAAGGATAATTACAGCAGGTGAAGCAGTGCTAGCTCCTGCATAACGGCTAAACAGATTTAGTGTGTAGCTGCATTAATAGTCATTACAAAGCTGAGAATAAATCACTGGATGAGAAACTATTCCTGGTCCCACGCTGCGCATCCATCACCTGCAGCAGCAGCGGAGTTCTCAGTTCAGAACATCGTGGGAACATTATCATGACGGAAAAATCGGTTCAGAAACAAGTGAATCATTTTCAGTTTCCTAGAATTTGAACAGAGGAGACAAAAGTCTTCACATCCATTACTCAGGTACAAGTGTAGACACTATGAATTAACTGTAGAAGTATCAACTCAAGCTTTTTAAATACTGGGTTCAAAGCTACTTAAAGGATAAAAGTGAAAGTAATGTAAAGCGCAAAAGCTTAGTACATACAGAGAAAACATTAAAGAACCATAGAAAATGAGGTTGTTTTTCTCCTTTTACTTAATATTTTTCTCTTATTTTTGAATAACAACAATAACAAGACAAGATTAAATTAGCTAAATCCAAGGGGAAAACATAATTAATAATGTCTTTTTATTTAATATTCTTGATTTTTTATCTCTTTTTTTGGGGGATTGTTTGATATTTTTGTCTTTTTACTTAGTTTTTCTTTTTCTCTTAAATTCTCTTGAATAATAAAACAATAAAACAAGATTAAACTGGATCAAGAAAAAACTACTAATCTCATTTTTGGGGGGTATATTTTATATTTTGTCTTTCTATTTAATCATTTTGACTTTTTCCTCTTATTTCTGAGTAGTAAAATATTTAAAAAAAACTGAAATTAAATTAAAGAAAAGATATTAAGAAAGATAAACTCAAGTGAACTTCAAATCCATCAAGTTCAAGTGAATTTCAAAAACTATCTGCCGATAGAATAAGTTAATTTAACATAACTCTATCTTGATATTGTATTTATTGTACCAAAAACAAGATATTTTCACCTACTCAGTTTTCATCTGAGCATCATTTATATCGATTGGCTTTAGATCGAGGCTGTTTTTAAGCAGTAGAAGTAAAAAAAAAAGTATAGATACCCATAAAATTACATTTACCGGTAAGTGAGGTAACTAAGTATTTATCATTTTTATTGACACCTCTGAATGTTAATGTAACACCAATGTAATAGAATCTCAATATGATTTATTTAATTCAAAGAACTTGTCAGTAGCAGTAAACAGCTGCTAATTGAACATATTAACAGCATATTCATCATATTTTATGTTGGAATTCATTCTAATTGGAAGTTATATGTAGCACATTTCACAGCAATCCATTAGTACTGTACTATTTTACAGTATAATAATACACATAGAACATAATAACTGTGCTGCAATTGTCTCCATGTACCACATGTGATGAATGTTTCTCTCTCCATGTATCCTGGTCCTGCTGAGATTTGTCTGAAAGCACATTTCTCCGACCTTTGCCATTCATTCATTTATTCATTCCTTCATTCCCCCTGTGCAACTCTGGAAATATTTTATTGATTCCATAATAGCCATGTGGACATTTCTCGAGGCATTTTTGCACCTTCTGTGTGACTACTGCAGATTCAGAGTGGATCTCTTACCCATCCCCCACCGACATGTAACACAACTGGGTTAGGAGGAAACACCAAAGAGTTTCTGATGCTGCTGCTGCTGCTGCTGCTGCTGATGCTGATGCTGCTGCTGCTGCTGCTGCTGCTGATGCTGCTGCTGCTGATGCTGCTGCTGCTGCTGCTGATGATGATGATGATGATGATGCTGCTGCTGATGCTGCTGCTGATGCTGCTGATGCTGATGCTGCTGCTGATGATGATGCTGCTGATGATGATGCTGCCGATGCTGCTGCTGCTGCTGCCGATGCTGCTGCTGCTGCTGCCGATGCTGCTGCTGCTGCTGATGATGATGATGATGATGCTGCTGCTGCTGCTGATGATGCTGCTGCTGCTGATGCTGATGCTGCTGATGCTGATGCTGCTGCTGATGATACTGCTGCTGATGATGCTGCTGCTGCTGATGCTGCTGATGATGCTGCTGCCCCATCAGACGACCTTCATCCTCACCACTGACAACTGCTATGAGAGGAGGAGGTCCACCGAGGCAGAGCTGGTCACTCCTCCTCTATTTACAAACCAAACCGTGTTTGTGAAGCTGCAACAATTAGTTGATTAATCAAATAGTTGCCACTGTTACATTGATCACCAACTACTTTGATAACAGATTAATTGATTTGAGTCGTTTTCAGAAAGAAAATGTCTGAATTCTCTGGTTCCAGCTTCTCATTCTGATTATTTCCTGGTTTCTTTATTCTTCTATAATAGTAAACTGATGATCTTTGGGTTGTGGACTGTTGGTCTGGACAAAGACATTTTATATTTTAGATTACATTTTTTGAATCTTCAGTTTTGGAAAATGTTTTATGAACTAAATAACTAATTGATCGACTATACAGCATGAAATACTGTGGTGGACAGTATAGGCAAAGCAGGTCATTCCTCAGAGATAATAGATATAGATAATGCAGCTTTAAAAGCAAAATTTGGTTAAACTTAGGGAAAAGGACAAAGAATTTAGAACAAAATCACCAAATCAGACACAATAGGGAAAACAAAAAAATAAACATAAAAAATGAAAACTTAAAAAGTGGCAGCAACATATATCAAAAATCAGTATATATACTAGAGGTAGAGCTGAAACTATGAGGAGATTAATCAATTATGTGCCAACCATTACATTAATCACCAACTATTTTGATGATCGATTAATTGATTGAGTCATTTTTAAGAAGAAAATATTCAAATTCTCTGGTTTCAGTTTCTCTTCTCTGATTATTTCCTGGTTTCTTTAGTCTCTATAATAATAAACTGATGATCTTTGTGTTGTGGACTGTTGGTCTGGACAAAAAAATACATTTTAGGTTGAATCTTCAACTTTGGGAAAACACTGATCAACATCACATTTTATGAACGAAACAACTAATAGATTCATTTTCTGGTTCCAGCTTCTCTTCTCTGATTATTTTCTGGTTTCTTTAGTTTTCTATAAAAGTTGTGTTCATTGAGCTACAATGATCATTCAACTAATTGATTAGTAGCCATCTATTACACTAATCACCAACTATTTTGATAATTGAATAATTTAAGTCATTTTAAAAGAAAACAATCGATAGATCTTTACAATAATCAATGGGTTAAAAGACTTTACAGCATGAAATATTCTGCTGGTCAGTAGAGACGAAGCAGGTTGTTCCTCCTTTATTTTGAAAGGACAGAGGGACATTGAATTATATTTATATTATATTAGTTGAAGTATTCCATTTCTAAATATTAGAGCTGCAATGATTAATCTATTTCATTAATTTTGATAAATGATTACTCATTACTTTGAGTCAACAAAACAGCCATACCAAATATTGCAGACCTACTAAATATCAGAATTGTTTATACATATTTTGTCTTCTTTTGAAAAGATTTAAAAGGGCATACAGCATTAAATATATTATTTCTAGTTCTAGTTGTTATGTTTAGTTCTGTTTTGTGATCTTACAAGATTCACAAAAGTAGTTGCAAGCCTTTGGATTTTACTGTGTATTCGTTATTTTTCATCAGTGATTCCTCTGCTTCCTTCACAAAAACATGGAAAGAAAAACATCTCCCCAATCTGAAACTTCATGCTCTACCTGTTTGGTTTGGTCCTGATCCACAGGCGTCATGGAGGTCTATTAAAGAACATCTATTCCACCTGTACAGATGCCAGGATGTAGTTTACTCTGCAATCACTCTTAAGAAAGCTTAATTACAGTATGGGCCCATAATTACCTGTTTGATAGTCGGTTGGTGAGCTGCAATGAAAATAACAAAAGAACACCAAAAATAGCTGCCAGTTCCCCAATCCTCCATCACCATTCATTATTATTATTACTTTACCTGGACCATGATCCATGATGCACTCAGAGATATCCATGGGATGAACATTCACCTTTGTCAATTCTAAACCCTACAACAGTGTAATTCACCATTCTGTTCCTTTTTCCTGTATCTGAGACTGAGATCTGCAGTGAAAGTTTATGATATAAAAGAAAGAAAAAAGAAGCTAAAGCATTGCCTTGTCACACCATTATAGTCTATAAATATAAAACCAGCAGTTTAGCATCATCTTTTTTTAAATTTCATCTTGATTTAGTGAATCTGGTCCAGAACAGTCGGTGAAAAGACTTAACTCCAAATGAAACATCCTGAAGACACATGTTCACCAACAAAAGGGTTTATTAATTCAATGGTTCTTTATTGTCATTCAGCACATGTACATATGATGACCAGCTCAAGTAATAACAATAAAAATATAAAAATAAATTAGATTAGAAATATAGAAATAGTAAATATAATATCAAATATTCAGATATGGACAGAGTAAAATACAATAAAAATGTGCAATTATGTTATAAAAGGAGCTTCTAACACTCTGAACCATCAGTTCATCCATTTTAATTCATTTAACACAGAGAAAAACAACCAGATAATTCAATAAATCTTGAGGAGACTAGACTTGATGTCACACGTATCATGTGCATGCTGTGTTATATAGAAATATAATGTGCACAAGATGAAAGACCAAAGTCTCATGTTGTATTGTTGTAATTTTCATCAGAGCAGCGTTATATGCCATTAGAGAATGTGAACGTGACCTTTTATGTCTGAGATATTAATTAACCAAGGGTCAAGTGTCATGATTATTATTATATTATTAAACTTTGATAGTGAAGTATATATTGAAATTACAGATATGATGGACCATGGAAAGCCCTGATTTACCAACTATAATCCAACATTCAACACAGCTGTGTAATAATTCCTTGAAGTTAACTTATAATTATTCAAATAAAATCTGCTTTCAGATTTTATCACTTGAAGAAAAGTATTTCAACTCGTCTGTTCTCTTTGCTGAATAGTTTTGACACATTTTCAATTACAACAGGTAACAAGTGACTTAAGTTGATGGGAAACTTAATACACTGCAAAAAATTAAACCTTATCAAAGGGAAATAGCTTGTATTAACTACAGTTAGTCCAATATTTTTATAGGAATTTGAATATAAAACTCATAATTATGATTATCCATGACATGTTAAGATTAAAAAAGTAAAAAAAATATCTTTTTTCCAAGAAAACAAGACTAAATTGACCAAAACAAAAAAAAAAACAACTTGTGTAGAGACTATGAATTAAAAATACTTCTGTAGAAGTTGAAGTATTAACTATACTATAGTAAAAATACTGGGTTGAAAACTACTTAAAAGGTGCATGTAATGTAAAGAACAAAAGCTTAGTACATACAACAATATTGAAAAATAAAACTGAATTGATTGAATTGGCTAAAAATCAAGAAAAAAAAAACTAAAATAAATGATCAGAATGTTGTGTTTTTTATTTAATATTTTTTATTTCTTCTTATTATTATTGTTTTTTTTGGGGGTGTATTTAATATTTGTGTCTCTCTGTTTAATCATTTTCTTTTATTCTTTATTCTTTTATTTTTGAATAATAACAATATTTATTTATTTATTATTATTTTATTTTTTATTTTTATTATAAAAAATTTAATTGGATACAATTAAGAAAGAAAGAAAATAATAAATAATAATGTCTTTTCTTGGAGGGTATTTATATTTTGCCTTTCCATTTAATGGAAATTTTAGATTTTTTCTAATTATTTTTGAATAATAAAAATAATAAAAAATAAAACAAATTCAAATTCATTCAAATTCAAATCAAAATTATCTGCCAATGGAATAATTCCAGAGAATTCTACTCAGTATTGGACTAATTGCAACAAAAACAAGCTATTTAGGGCGACACGGTGGTGCAGAGGTTAGCGCTGTTGCCTCACAGCAAGAAGGTCACAGGTTCAAGACCTCCTTGGTCCTGGGTCTGGGACCTTTCTGTGTGGAGTTTCATGTTCTCCCCGTGTCTGTGTGGGTTTTCACCGGGTACTCCGGCTTCCTCCCACAGTCCAAAAACATGCTGAGGTTAATTGGAGACTCTAAATTGCGACCATCTGGGGTGTATCCCTGCCTCTTGCCATGGGATTGGCTCCAGCAGACCATGTGACCCTAATGAGGAATAAGCAGGTATAGAAGATGACTGACTGACAAGATATTTAACTTTTTGCAGTGTAGTTACTGTATATGACTGTTTGACTCCAAACCAATCTGTGTAGGTATAGTAATGTCTTTTCTTTCAGAATGAGCGGATTAATGTTGAAAGCAGCAGCACAGTGATGGTGATGATGTCTACACGCTGCTCGGTGTCTTCTCCTATACTTTCCCCTTAATTTGAAAAAGATAAGCTCACTTTTTCACTGCTGTGTAGTAGAGGACATTAAGTTCTCTCAGAGGAACATTAAACTGCACTCCTGTGTATGCACCACATTACAGATTCAAAGCATTATTCAATAGAGAGAAAGGCTATTAACTCTGCTGCTTTCTGGGATCCTGTCCAAGTCAGATCAGAATTCTGGTTTGGTTGAATCTCCACAAGGGTTTCCTGAGACCAGGCTGACACTTTTTTTGTATTTTTTCCCGTTGAGAAGCCGAGGACTCGAGTATAATGACGTTAGGCACGGTGGTCCTGCTTGGACGCTGTTTGTTTAACAGTAGATTCATTGGCTGTTTGCTGATAAACTGGCAGGAAACCTCGTCCAGCCTCAGCTGATGAAGCTGAGGAGTTTTTACCGTGAATGTCTATTGTTTGGTTTCTCCTCGACGACTGAATTGACTTTGAAAGCAGCGATGAGGCGAGTGTCAAAGGACCAGTCTGTGGATCCCTGAGAACAGCTCTCCACTGCAAAAAATACAGCTCCCCTACTACAAAGAATACAGCTCTCCACTACAAAAAATACAGCTCTCCACTACAAAAAATACAGCTCTCCACTACAAAAATTTCAGCTCCCCACTACAAAAAATACAGCTCCCCACTACAAAAATACAGCTCCCCACTACAAAAAATACAGCTCTCCACTACAAAAATACAGCTCCCCACTACAAAAAATACAGCTCTCCACTACAAAAAAATACAGCTCTTCATTGCAAAAAAAAATCTGTCATTTTGTGTAATATGTATTTGGCCAGTTTATTTAATAATGTCATTTAACCATAAAATATTTGACTACTTGACTGCTACTAGCATTCAGTTTAATCCTGTTTCAACAAAACAAGATTCACTTGTTTTATTATCAGATTTTTGGTCTTTATCTCATATTTGACATTTTATCTCATATTTTTGACATCTTTTTATGTCATATTTGTAACTTTTTCTCTCCTATTTTTTAAATTTAATCCTGTTTTAAGAATACAAGACTAAACTGACAAAAATCAAGTAATAATGATTATGATGACAATGATTCCACGAATTATTCCACTATTGCCACTAAAATATCAGACTAATACCACAGACTAATAATGATAGGACCAAAAACAAGATAATTTCTCCTGATAAGATTAAGTTTTTAGGCGTTCAAATGTTTTTCTTCCCTCAGGAAATAAATTCAGACAGATATTTTAATGATTATTGACTATTATTTAATGATTAGTGTATAAAAGCATCTTTCTGTTTTCCTTCCTGATGACGGCCATTAAGACGTATGTTATCTCCACTCAAACATCTGACAGCAGCAGTCTGAATAACGTGTCGTCCACTCATGGCCTACATCTGCCCTCATCCCTCTTTTAGATGTATTTTCCTCCCTCGTTCTTTCTTCAAGGGGGAAAACAAAAGAAGACACAGAGACAGATTTCCTTCGGGACCTTGAATCATCTTTCATGGATTCCGTGGATGGCTATCGCCCTCTGTGACTGGGAATCTTCGACAACCGCTATTGTCCCGCATCAATACCAATTCCTACTTGTTGAGATAAAATTGGTATTCATGGGGCGCCAGTCGATTGTTTCCTTGGTTGTTTTGATTGATTTCAATGCAGCCCGACCCATGTAGCTCATCTGTGTAACCTTCAGGTGTCTCTGTAGGTTTATGACAGAATAACCTATCAGAGCCTGATATTCCAGACATGGAACCGGATACAAACCTGTGGTTTTATGTTGTATTGTCCTGCTTTTACTGTCAACATCATACTGTCTGTCATGATGATGAAAATTGGAAAAATCCATTTGTTAATTGCAATGATAGACAAATTATAGAACGTCCCAATTGCCGCCTGTTACTTATCATCATTATATTGTCAGTTATTGTCCACTCATAAAGCAACGTTGCATCAGAGAAAATGTAAATATTGTAGGATTTTGCAAATGATATTTTAAAAGTCTTGATCTGTAGTAGGTGAACTATAGAGTTAATTTTGAGGTATTTGTACTTTGCCATTTGATGCTGCTTTATACCTCCAGTCTGCTATATTTTAGAGGGGAATGTTCTACTTTTCACTCCACTACATTTATCTGACAATGTTATTTACTTTTCTCATCATTATTGTATATGTTACTAGAAAATCACTCTGAGAGCACCGACCTCCTCCATCTAGATATCACCACCAGGTGGCCTCAGACAAGCACCTGCTTGAAGGTCCATTTACCGCAATGTTACCAAACAACAGGAAATTCAAAGCAATCTAGAAACCAGGATTTCTTCCAGATCATTACCAAAATGTAATCATCTGAATCCCACCTGAATTTTTTGAGTTATTTCGCTAACAAACGGACAGACAGACAGAACAATGCCATCAAAAACATTACCTCTGCCACTCCTTGGCAGAGGTAATAACACATGATCATTATATAAAATATACATTATTTACCTTCAATTGAGTAGCAACAAGTTAAATTAATCATAGACTTACCAGGACAGCATTAAACAGCTGCTTATGTGTTGATACAGGAGTGGACTCATGTTCCCTGATTTGTTCCCCTGCTAACCCATTAACTCCTAACCCCTAAAACTAACCCTAAACCCCTAAAACCTAACTGTAGGACACTTTTTCTGAAAAGAGATTCTATGTTCCCTGGTCACAGAACAAAAAGGGGTGCATAGGACCCAGAGTACATATGGATGACTCCTACATGTATATATACTGTATTATATTATATATTTCATATAAAAGTTGTTTCAGACCTGTGACAGACAGAAAGCCGCACATGTTGGCACTAAACAGGAAGTGGCAGTAAATCTTGTACAATAATATCAAGCTTGACACTTGCTTGACAAATAAATTAATCACAATTTCACTTTATATTCCAGCATTTAAAAGAAAAGCCAGTAGATTTCCTACAAGTAAAGGTACTTTATAGTGTTTATGTCTTACATTATATATTTTATAAATAAATAAGGCTGATTTGGATCTAACTGGATGTTCTTGTGTGATGTTTGACTATAACCAAACAAGTACTGATTAAAAAAAAACAAAAAAATGGAACTCTAAAGATTTAAAATATCCATTTTAAAGTTCTAAGAGTTGATGGCCTGGCTTTTATTCTTTAATATGGGTCAATTCTCTTAAAGCACTGAATCCCAAACTCCTAATAAACAGCCATCAAAACACTGCAGAGAATTTGTGGTCTTCAACCCAGAGCTTCGATTTTCTTTTGTTTTTGTTGTTCTTTTTTTTTTGATGAAGCTCCTCCAGAGACACTAAACAACAGTCTTGACAGGTATAATACGTCCTCACCAGGACTTCATTTACTCTGAAATCAAGTTGATGGGCTGTCCCTTTAACTGTTGTTTTTATTAAATAGGTTTTCGAGTGAATTTTACTGTTGGAGGAGCATAGAGAGACAGACAGTAAACTGCAGATGGAAGAGAAGCCACCATCAAACAGCACACGTTAAAGGAGAGTGCCTGCCAGACACTTTCTTTTTACTTTCCTATGGTTTCACTTTCTACAGGCGAGACCAGCAGCGAGGTGTTAGGCTCCGATCCGGATCCTCCATCTGGCTGAAACCTGGGCCGACTTCAGCCTCTGGTCTGGTTTCACCACGGCCATCTGGTCGATGGCCTGTAGCAGCAAGGGAAAGGCAGAGTTTTCAGCTTTTACAGTGCTGATAAACAGGTAAAATGTCATCGTTGCATTTCCTACAGGACGTTACACAGCAACCAGGTGGTGCAAAAAGAGTTGATGTGCTTTAAGGACTTTGAATGTTGTGCTGATGTAACTTTATTCCCACAGAGTAGTATTTATTTAGTCATGCAGCTGATGTGTTTCCACCTACTTGTCAAGTGATCTGCATGATCTCTTCAAATGTTTAGATATAGACAAAGTGATCCATGATCCCTTGTATGTGATAAAAAGGCCCGACACCACAGTAAGAGAAACCCATATCACAATGCTTGCAGCACCATGCTTCACTGTATTCAGAGGGAACTGTGGCTTAAAGTCAGTGTTTGGTGGTTGTCTGATAAACTGTCTGTGATCCTTGGACCCAAAAAGAACAATCTTACTTTCATCAGTCAACATCAAAATGTTTCTCTATTTCTCTTTAGGCCAGTTGATGTTAGTGATGGGAATTTCGTCTCTTTTTAGTGAGCCATCATTCAGCTCAGCTCACTAAGAAGAGCCAGCTCTTTCGACTCCCAAACGGTTCCCAAATGGCTCTCCATTTTACCACTTACTGACATATATCATCATCTGTTGTAAAATCCTTTGTAACTCTCTAACTTGCTACACAAGGCAGATAGAAAACATCTATAAAAACCTAGTCATTGAAATTAAAAAGTACAGCTATTGACATTTAAATATTTTTTATTTGAACACACACCTCGACACGGTGGCGCAGAGGTTAGCGCTGTTGCTTTACAGCAAGAAGACCTCCTTGGTCCTGGGTCTGGGACCTTTCTGTGTGGAGTTTCATGTTCTCCCCGTGTCTGTGTGGGTTTTCACCAGGTACTCCGGCTTCCTCCCACAGTCCAAAAACATGCTGAGGTTAATTAGTGACTCTAAATTGCCCATAGGTGTGAGTGTGTGAGTGAATGGTGTGTGTGCCCCACGATTGGCTGGCGACCATCTGGGGTGTATCCCTGCCTCTCGCCGTAACCTGCTGGGATAGGCTCCAGCAGACCATGTGACCCTAATGAGGAATAAGCAGGTATAGAAAATGACTGACTAACTGAACACACACCTAACAAAACAAGTACTGTACTGAAAAAATAGAAATTAAAAGTTAGAGTAGTTAGAGTAAAAATAATAAATAAACAACACAATAAAAAAATTAATACAATGTGCAAAACAGCAGCATAAACAACAGAAAAAGGAATGGTCATGGACGGACGTGAACCAGCTCCCATCGTTCATTTCAAAGAGCCGGCTCTTTGAACCGGCTCGTTCTAACCCCTGTGGACCCTGTGTCCACTGGAATGGACATGACATATTCCCTTCTCTAAACAAAAATTCTGTAATTGAATGATGTGAGTAATGTTGGATACTGATTGGATCTTGATTATCCAATCACAATCATGTCACGACCTTGAGCACACTCTGAGAGTGACAGACCTCGGACAAGACAAGGTTTTATGACATTTTACGGAAATTGTGTCATGGCGTCCATTGAAAAATGTTTGCAAAAAAAAATATATTTTTTTTCAGTTAATTTTTATGTTTGAGAAGAGTCAGAATCAGCAGAAAAAAATCCATGTCTGAAGGGGCTAGGAAAATGTCAAGATAAGATAAGATAACATAATCCTTTACTTCTCCTACAGTGGGGAAATTGCATTAGCAATAGAGACAGTATAAGTGACAAGCAAGAAAAGAAAAGATTGCATAGACTATATATATATATATATAAATATATATATATATATATATATATATATATATATATATATATATATATATATATATATATATATATATATATATATTGCACATGAAAATAAGGCCCCTTTAAAGTCTGTTGAGTGATTCTATTCCACATTGTGGGACTGCCGGTCTTTAAGGCCCCAATAGCTCCCTCCTTGGTAAAACAACAGCAGCTCCACCTCCCTGCATGCCCGTAAAATGTTGACATGGAAACATCAACGAAAACAATACACACAATCACAGAAATTATGCTTAAAACCAGACAAATGATTTAACAACATCTCGCCATTTGCTAAGAATGCAAATGTGACAGCAGGCTTGGAACTTGAAGTGTGTAGTCGTTGGTTCCGTCCCTACATATCCATCAATAGAATGAGTTTTGAGGGTAAAATGTCCCTTTTCATCACTGGACCCAATTGCGCCAATCTGATGCCAACTGGCCTGTTGGAGGAACCCCAAACCCCTTAAAGTCTGCAAGTCAGTGTCCGGAGGCTGAAAACACACCATGCCACTCACACTCACTGTCTGTCTCACTGTGTGAAAGAGGCATGTGTGTGTTTGTGTGTGTGTGTGTGTGTGTGTGTGTGTGTGTGTGTGTGTGTGTGTGTGTGTGTGTGTGGATGTCGGAACGTCGGGCCAATTGTGTGTCACATCAATCAGGAGGATGTTGGTCCAGCGATTAGTCAGTGGGCTGATGGTGGTGGTGGTACAGGCATCAATGAGGCAGGTTGACAGCAGGAGTCTGTAACGGTCCTCTTCCTCCTGGAGTTTGCCCCAAACACAGAAATTCAACAGATAGAGAGGACATTCAAGTCAAAGAACTCACAATTCTTCTTATTTGGAGCCATCTGGCTCCAGTCCACACACGGTGGGAGGAATCCCCAGTTTCATCCCACATGGACGCAGCAGTAAAGGAACACACATCTTCTGGTTTTTCATTGAATGACCTACAATCATGTCGGCTCCAATCAATGAATGAATGAATTTATTGGCACAGTGTGAAAACAAGTGGGAGATAAACAAAACAGAACTGGAGGTAGAGGTAGGATTTCTAAAGCCTAGGATTTAAAAATGATTTCCCAAAGAAAATGAAGTGAAACAGGAAATAAAATAAAATATATTTACAAAAACAAAAGTATAAAAAAGTCATAATTGTCACAATGATAATAACAATAACAATAATAATAATAATAATAACAGCTTGTTGCTGCGTTTCAAACTGAATATTTTAAGCTGCAATATCAATATATATTTAACTATGAAGAGAAATTAGCTTGATTTTGGTGCAATTAATCCAATATTGAGTACAATTATCATTAACTATATTATTTCATTGGCTGATAATGGGATAAGTGTTATTTTTTGTCAATTTTTGGAAAATTTAATCTTGTGGCTTTTCTATCATAATGTTGTTTATTTATCATATATTTTCATCATATATTTTACCCTTTTTTCTAATATTGTTGACTTGTATCTTATAATTTTGTCATCTTTTATTTTTTACTTTTTATCTCCTGCCTTTTAGACTTTTTATCTATTTTTTAAAATATGTTATCTCATATTTTTGATTTTTATCTTGTATTTTTTTTCTTTTGATCTCATATTTCTTTGACTTTTCTCTCATAATTTTGACTTTTATCTTGTTTTTTTTACTGTTTTTCCTCAAGCCTTTTCAACCTTTTATCTTATTTATTACTTTTTATCAAATCTGTTTACTTTTATCTCATATTTTTTTATTTTTATCTTGTATTTCTTACTTTTTATCTCATGCCTCTTCAACTTTTTACTTATTTCTTTTTTAGCTTTTTATCTTATTTCTTTTTTTTTTACTTTTATGTCATATTTTTGACATTTTTATCTCATATTTTCCATTTTTTTTTCTTATATCACTGACTTTTTATCTTACAGTTTTGTCTCATTTTTTTACACTTTCAATGTCTTTTTAAGAAAACAAGTTTTACAATACTTTAAATGTTGGGAATTGGACACTTTATTAACATGTACAGCTAAAACCTCTTGTAGATGGTTTGTAGTTTGATGTGGCTTCAGAAACACTGTGACCATTCCATCCAAATATTCCACTGTTTTATTTTCAGTGACAAACTGAATCATACCAGCAAATCCTGCAGAAACTGTTCTTTAAACAGTGAAAAGACCCCTTCTGAAACAGCATCTGTACATGTTTAGTCCCTTTCAACCTGCTTTGTTATAAACTAATTACAGTTCTTTGATTGCCTTACTAATCTGTGTAGTTTTTGTGACTTCATGAGTTCTAGAAATTAAATCTTCAAATATCCCCCCCCCCCCTTCGCCATTTGAAGCCACTGTTGTGCAGAGTTGCCAAATCCTCCTGGAGGACAGCGGCTGTGTTTCCCAGTCACAGGTGTTTTTTGTGATGTGGAAAAATCTGCCAGGACACTGGAGGTCTGTCCCCGTCTATCTGCTCTAACTCTATCTCCCCGCCGCTCCCTTTTTCCAACTCTGTGCCTCTCATTCAAATCAAGTCACGGATCTCAGTGGGAGTCCCTCCGAGGACAAAAGCAAGGAGGCCTTGATGATGAAAGGAGATTACCATTTCACAGATCTGAATGCCGAGCAGCCGCCACTGTTTCCAACTAAACGGATGGAGTGTTTGTTTACCCAGTAGCTTCAACACTGATTAAAATGATAATAAAGCCGTATGGACTGGGGAAGGCCTGACACTGGCTTTGGCTCTCATGTGCCATGAGTTAAGGGCTTGTTAAGATGAATCGCTATTGACAGGCCTGTTTGGAACTCACAGTTTGAAAAGCTTCACGTCGCTGGAAACGTTCCAGACGCTGACAGCGGCGCGTCTTCATGCTGTTCGTACTGTAGGTCGCCGTGGCAACCATGCGGGATGTTCAGCGCTTCTTCTGTTGGTAATGCATTCCCCTTAACTTTGGAATTGTTCAGCTATTCAGATTTATGGTGATCACCTGCCATACTCGCTGCACGGCGTCATGTTAAAATGACGCACACATTAACACTGGAATGTTTTGGGTTTTTTTTGACTGGAATGTCCCTGTAGGGGAACGGGCACAGTCCTCAGTATCCTCTGTGTATATTTAATGTACAAATTTATATTTGTTTTTGCTGCAGTATTTGATTTTATTTATTATCTAGTTTCTTTATATTATTGTACTTTGAGCTTCACAACCTGTATGAAAAGTGCTATAAAAATAAAGTTTATGCAGACTTGATGCTAAAAAGTTTCCACCAATATCCACCTCAAACAACTAAGACTGTTGAAGCCTCATATATACTCATCTAAATATAATAGATATATATCTATATATAGTAGTCTCATTAATGGTAGTGATGCACGAATGTCTTAGTTAACTTGTGAATAATTGTAAATGAATTGCACATTTTTGTCTCATGAATTATTATTTTAATACTCTTATCAACATGCAACAGCAACATGTAAAGTTACAGCCGTGCACCAATCAACACTATCAATGAACAGATGACAAATAAAACATTAAATAAACCCCTCAAAACAGGGTGATCCAAAGTAAAATTACAAAAGTATTTATTGACCAGCGGTGAACATGAACAGGTGAGCTGACCTAATGTTTTACTTTCTGAGTCAGTTCCTCAAACAGACAAACCTGTTGACATTTGGAGACAACAGGAAGCGTATTTTATTGAACATGACAGGATGATTCTGATGTAGCAGGTGTTGCTAAGTATCTACATATAAGACGTATAAGGCCACGTCACTGTGTGATGATTCTGCAACTTACATTCAGACCAAAAGTTGTGTGTGCAGGGTGCACGCACGGTTCTGATCACTGTTAAAAAGAAAAATAAGTTTAATAGAGAAACACAGTCTGTTTATTAAAACGATATAAACAGGAAACAGGGCTCTGCTCACTTATGGGACTGACATACACCACCACCAATTTCATATTCTCTTTTATCATCTTTTATAATTTTTTATCATCTCTTAACATTTTTATTATATTTTATCATCTCCCACTCCACATCTAAAGCTGAAGGATGGGGCTGTGCTTATTGTTTTGCTCCCAGTGGCCACAACTTATGAAAAAAGTAGTTCACTAAGTCACAAATTGGTTAATATTGCAATAAAAAAAAATAATGTTGTTAAAATAGTTGTGTATTAACTTGTTAAACTTGTTAATAACTCTCTCTGTCTCTCTCTCTCATATATTATTTATAATTTATTTTTTTATTTTTCTCCACAATCATACATAAAAGCACATTTGCAGGACCTTTTAATATAAAACAGGCGTGTGGAGGGGGCGTGGCGCATCGGCTGCAGGAGAGAGGTGTGGAGAGGGCTCAGGGGAGCGGCGCCAGGTGAGAGTAATTGAGCAGTGAGTACAGGTGCGCTAATTACTCTCACCATCTCTTTTAAAACAGTAGCAGGCTGGACCCGCGAGGAGAAAGAGGAGGAACGGACACGAGGAGAGCCGAGCAGACGGCAGCACATCAAGCCTGCGATCGGCTGCAGACGGCCTCAGCGTGTGTGTGTGTGTGCGCGCTAATAAAGCCCGGGGAAAAACCCGTTAATAGAAAAGACTGGACTTGTTGTGCGTCTGTTCGGTGCCGGGGAACCCACGGTGGCAAGGCGACTGCCACATCTGGCGCCCAATGTGGGACCCGGCAGAAATGACAGAGCCACAGCAGGTGCAACCAGCCACAGTGCTGGCCCAGATCTTAGCGGAGGTCGCCGCGATGAGCCGGGACCAGGCAGCGGCCAACAAACAGCAGCTCTCGGCGCTTCAGCAGCAGGTCGAAGGGCAGACGCAGCTGCTGCAGAGGATGCTGGCTCGGTCGGGGACGGCGTCACCGAGCCCCCCGCTCGCCGGCGTCACACTGCAGCGCATGACCGGGAGCGACGACGTCCAGTCGTTCCTGGAAATGTTCGAGGCGACGGCGTCGGCGTGCGGGTGGCCGGAGGCAGAGTGGGCCGTGCGCCTGCTGCCTCTGCTGGCGGGGGACGCACAGGCGGCGGCGCTCGGCCTGCCTGCCTCCTCACGAGGACAGTACCGGGCAGTGAAGAGGGCCGTCCTCGACCGACTGGGATATTCGGCGGAGGACCACCGGCGGAGGTTCCGGGGGGCCAAGCTGGGTCCCACCGACCGCCCCTTCGTCTACGCCCAGCAGCTAAGGGACGCGGCGTACAGGTGGCTGCAGCCGGGGGGGACCGCAGGCGAGGGAGAGCTGATGGAGAAGATCGTCCTGGAGCAGTTCGTGGAGGGGCTGCCGGCGGGCACCCTGGAATGGGTGCGCTGCCACCGCCCCGCCGACCTGGCGACGGCTGTCACCCTCGCAGAGGACCACCTGGCCGTCCTCTCCCGGGGCCAGACATCGGAGGCGCGGCCGGTGTCCGCCGGCCGCCCCAGTCTTCCTCCTCGCAGGAGACCCGCCACCATACCCGGTCCCCCCCCCGAAACATCCGCCCGTCCCACCCCCGCCCCCCGCACTAACGCCCCCTCTGTTTTCCTTCCACCACAGGGTCCAGCCGCTACGGGCGCCGGTCCTAGCCCACAGAGGGTCCCTCAGGCGGCAGGGCAGGAGTGCTGGAGGTGCGGGCAGCCCGGACACTTCCGCCGCGAGTGTCCGCTCATGGAGGTCGGGCAGGTGATCCGGGTTGTCGGGCCCCCGGCACCCTCCCCCGGTCCGGGAGAGACGTACAGCGTTCCGGTAAGGATTCAGGGGGGTACACATCAGGCAATGGTGGACTCGGGCTGCATGCAGTCTATAGTTCACCAGAACCTGATTCGACCCGGGGCACTGGTGGAGGCGGGATGGGTGGATATCAGGTGTGTGCATGGG